>JAMPIV010013869.1:0-161190 GCA_024509875.1 Oreohelix idahoensis
CCATTTGTGCTCCTCTGACGGATTTAACTCGCAAAGGAAATCCTGATAGAATTGTTTGGTCAGCCCAATATGAATCAGCCTTCAAAGAGTTAAAGGAAAAACATACAAGCAAGCCTATCTTGAAATTACCTGATTTGAGTCAGGAATTTGTGGGGAGAAGTGACGCAAGCAATGTGGGCCTGGGAGCTACGTTGTTGCAAAGGTCATCGTCACCAGAGGGAGAGCTGAACCCAGTCGCTTATGCTAGCCGCAAGTTAAACAAAGCGGAGCAAAACTATTCAACAAGCGAAAAAGAATGTCTAGCTTTGATCTGGGCGATACCAAAGTTCCATATCTATCTATATGGTAGAACATTTGTGGTCCAAACGGATCATCAGCCTCTCGTATTCTTATCACAGGCCAAGCATGAAAATGCCAGATTATTACGATGGTCGTTATTGTTACAGCCATACCAATTTACCATTGAATATATTCCGGGCTCACAGAACGTGGGTGCATATTTCCTCAGTAGGCATCCCTGTGATCCAAATCAGAGTATTCAGCAGGCATAGGGAATTAATTTTATCTATGTGTATCACTGTTTTGGAACTAGCATGAGGCATGTTCTTAAGTGGGGAGATGTGTGATGAAGTACATTGACACAGCGATAAAATCATTAATTATATGTAATAAAGTCATAATAATATGTATAGAATTAGTAAAGTTGCAACGCGTCTTCTTCCCTGCGCCAGAAAACGCATTGATTTAGGTAGGATAGAACGTAGTCAAAAACCTTATTGCAGCGCTAGTAGTATTGGACTTTATAACGCGCCCGTCAAGTGTTAACGATAAAAATTTTAAAAATCTACAAGCGTGGTGGTTCCAGGAAAGATAGAAAGAATAAAACACACGAACGCATAACATTGAGAGAGCGGACACATGCTGCCGGCTTGTCAAGCATTAGAAGTTTGAATTAGCTACTCAGGCCGACAGTGCGAGACGATGCCGTTAGCTTGTGTCGAAAACGATGTCGCGAGCTTTAAAATTTAAAAATAAACCGCCAAGTCCAATACATTTTCTAACAAAAGGCACACTGTAGAATCATATATACACACACGCATAATTACTTCCTGCCAGGAAAAAAGGAGATCTGCGATGATTTTTATAACATTCAAGTAGTTGAGACTTAGAAAACAACGAACACCAAAATGGAAAATATATTGAATTCTTTATTAATAGGTTTAAGTTCATAAAAGTTAGCTAGTCTTAGAGCAGGTCTTGTCCTGATGGGTAATATGCTTTCGAATAAAAAATCAGACAGATAGAAATAAAGTTATGGACAAAAGACTGTATTTGTTCGTACAGACAGACCAACACATGCTCGTTTGGACTTGCACTGACGGTAACATTTTGTGATGCGTCCTTGAAAAAGGCAAGAAAGGGTACATGTAGAAAGGGATAGACAAGGGGAGAAAAAATTATGGGATGGCTCAAACTGAATATGTTTTTTGGTAGTGTTAGGCAAAAACCAAGTTTATTTTTGGTAAATGCCAAGTTCGGACGGACAGACCGACAGACGTACACTAACATTGGACCGCAATTAATAGGCATCACAGTTCAGCCAAGAGTATATCTGGAGTCTGCTATTCAACGTACCTGGGTTCTTTTCATTGAATTTCTGGTAAGACCGACATTATTCATATATATTTTGTTTAAAAATTTGAGTGAGAGATGCTGCCATCACGACTGTAAGTAATCAGGTCCCAAGCTGATTTAGGCAGGGCCTGAAGGTATAATTAGGCTATAACACATTGCCAGTTTTGTAAATGCACATGTTTTGTGAAATAAAAAGGTTGTCTTAGGTGACCAGAGGGACACAGCACACCTATCCTATTGTATGGCAGAAAAGACAGATTAATAATATTATTGCAGATGCTGTACCGCCTTTGTAGGAGAGATATGTGAATAACACTGGTACACTGTGGGATGGATGTGCTGGATTGGTCCATTAGATATGACCCAGCTCTTTATTTCTTATGTATTCTCTTTTGTATATATAAAACACAGTTGAAGTAAGATATCAACAAGGAGACATTATTTCATTGTTACAGGGTTTTTATCTGGCACTAGTCCGGTGCCAGATGTCTATGAGAAGCAATGAAAAGTAGTTTCATGCACAGTAGTGACAGGGACCTGCAGAGTCTACCCTGTTACTTTTGGCCATTATCATAGCGAAATAGTGTGACACCAAGTTTACAGACTGTTCAAGTGTGCCCAGATAAGTAAAATATCTGGCACCCTAACTCTACTTCAGCTTTAAGACCAGCACCCTCTGTATAACAAGAATAAACTATTTCCCCAGAGAACTTAACAGTGACATTATATATTAAAGAGTCTGGGAGTGATTATAAAATCCCAAACCGCCATCCAGTGTTAGAAACCAGTAATAGACAAATTTTAGTAACACTATTAGTATAGTCTAACAGTATTTGTTTGAACAATTGTCCCTTTAGGTCTAAAATTTACATTTTGTATATATCTTGAATTATTTTCATTTTAAAGTCCTGACCAGAAGAATACTAGGTTCAGGACCAAATAAATCATACAGAAAATTATTAATTGTACAAATTTATCCCAGGTGTTATTTCCTTTAATCATAGACCTTAATACTTGTTTGTATAGATGTGTATTATTGTTAAAATACCATCACACCACACTTGCATATCCCTAGACATTAGACGTAGCTATCATTCATACTAGTCAAGAATAAGTCTGCTTGAGGCCATAAGGGGGTAGCAGCAAGGTACCCTGATAACTCAACCCTTATTTTGTTAGCATCAGGGATCTTCACAGCTGGCCTCATTAGTACAATAAGGAAACATATCAACAACATTTCATAAAATCAAAATCCACCACATTGTCGTCAATGACTTATGGGCTACTGTGAGATGAACTGTGTTAACAACAAAAGGTGAGCATAAACATTACATTATACGCAACATCACGTGACAAGAAACACCAACACGTAGCATCCAACTCATCCAGAAGAACGAACCTGGGTTGAACAAGGTTACACACATTCTCATGATGGTGGAAATCAACATCTAGGGCTTATAGCCTTTCAGACTTAAGCGTCTAAGATATTAAAGGAGATAATAACCAGGATATAGAAATGGATCAGAGGTGTGGCAAGATGTGATAAGGAAACATTGAACGATGAAAGCGAAACAAAGATAAGGAGCGGGTGAGAAAATAACAAAATGAAAGGCAGAAATTTAAAAGATGTCACAGAAAAATATAACGATTGAAGATTTGATTTGTCACATTCCTCCTAGTCTGTCCACTTTTTTTCTGGCGCATCATCCAGTTCTATGACTGTCAAAAATACCGTTGTTGATTAAATGGTATCTCAGTCGTACACCTGTCTTCACCTCAAAGGTTAGGCTGCTCTACCCAACATTACATGTAAAGATAGCATAAAGGTGTTTTGCGATGAAGATACTGCAGCTGGGAGTACCATACGCCCTCAGTATTTTCCTTAGACTGTCCCTGTGTTTTATCGTGCTGGACTACCGCCACAAACTATTTTCCTCCAGTTTGTCCTATCTACGTTCCTTACTGTGAATATTTCTTCTTTTTACTTAATGTCTCAATGTCTTCGCATTTTTACTTAATGTCTCAATGTCTTCGCATCTTTCATGTCTATTCTCCTTTTCACTCTCTTTTGGCCTTTCAGAATATCTTCTTATCTTTATGTATTCTCAGTATGCATCATCTCAACATCTCCATTGTTCTCTTCGTTCTCTGAATGTTCTTATTGAAATACTTCCTAATTTTCTCACTAACGCTTCGTCGCTCAAAGTGTTGATATATCCTTAAGTGTTTGGTGAGGAGCCAATTCAATTAGCGTTTTCATAAGACCGACTACCGCCGTAAACTATACTCATTTTTGTGTTTTATGAGACCTCCCCTCATAGTTATCCCCTATAACGTTATTCTGCTCGCTAACTTCAACATCTGCAACTCTACGACTTTTCATGTTCTTCATCTTACTTCACTCTGCCTTACCTTCTCGACTGTCTTATGCTTTCCGTATATTTCTTCATCTCTCATACTCTTTAAATTTATATCTCTGTCTCTACTGACAGTCTTGTTACTACTATTGGATCGGTAACTACCGTAGCATAATGAAAAATACGATTAGTTAGATTTTAGTATGTAAACACACTGCCCTCGCCAAAGGGTTAATCGCGACAGTACTAGCTGACGCATGCGCAGTCTATACTTTGCAGGGGAGGAGCGGAAAGGAAATATTTTCATAATGGCGAAGCAATTTCTGCATGGGGACGAATGGAAATTCTTAAAGGACGACTTCAGGCAGTGCTATTTTACAATAATAATACATGAGTTCGCTGGTGGGACTGTTAATACATGGAAATCCAAAAGGAAATTGGTAAGCAGGATGTATCTACTGAGATATCGTTTAGTTTGCCGGAGGGCCACTTTCGATGGTAGGTATAGTATTATTCTAAATACATTTATTTAGACGGCATGCCCACATGGAAAGCCAATATCAAGGAATGGATTTGAAGCTTCTCACAGGGGATTTCGAAGGATATTGACCAGACAGTGATAACTTAGGCCATATATGAGATATATGCCTTAATACATTACAAGGTTACTGTTGCGCTAAAAAACTTGTCGCAACTTATTCTAACTTATTCATTTTTTAATGCATGGGAAGTAACTCATGGAATTGTAGTCACTTCTTATTTCTACTAGTTGTCTAATCGTGTGACAATAGTCTGATAGTATGGTTGCCGATAGTTGTGTGAACGATTTTGAGTCACGTCCATATATGGAGCGCTCAGGTCGTCAGTTCTTAGAAAACAGTTGGCAATCGCAATGTTTCAAGATTCATTTCCTTTTAAAGTAAAGGTCTTTAGTCGAACATCGTAGAACATTCTTCGTTTCGTAAGTTTAGCTGAGTTGTATTCGATTCGTTTGTTCTGCGCATGTCTCGGTTTGTGGGATGGTTTCAATGATTTCCGCCCAGGACAGTCGGAGCTAAAATGCTGGTGAGGCGAGACGTAGCGCTGTGCTAGTCTTCGCTTAGTTTATTCAGGAAGGAGTCCTCATCATGGTTGTTCCTTTGTTGAGATGATATATCTCTATGTTATTTCAAATGCCTGGAGGCATATGTGATTATGTGATTTAATTCCTGATGAACAGGTAACTGAATCCTTTTTTGCTGAGTAACTTTATCGCCATCTTGTGATGTTGACTTTTGCTTAGCCTGCCTTATTATAAAGTCTATGATATGACTAGTTTGCTCAGCTCACGATCCACTTCTATTGTCACGCATCGATTGATGCCTGTCCTACGGACTATTTGCTTCCTGAACTTTATTGATGGATCTAGGTTTGATACCTTTGCTGTTTGAGGAACATAGAGGACAATAATGTGACGCTCGAAAGACATGCCTGTCTTGTTGAGGTCAAAAATAGGAGACCAGATTTAATCTCCTAGTTGATATCTACTAGCTCTTATGGAAAGGGGAAGTTTACTACCTGACTACATGTACAGCGGTTTACGATATCCTAAAAGGCATACGATGTACATTATTATTATGCTGTTTGCTGTGCCTGTTGAATCGACTACTTCGATGATACAATGACTGTTGTACTATACCTGTGATGTTTTTCTGCATAACGATGTCCATGCATCTTGTCATTGTGGCGTACAATATATATTGCCAAAAAAAAACCATCACTGCTGTTTAAAGCTTTATTGACTTTTCACATCGTGAGTTAACGTGACGTCATTGTGTGGATTGCCTTGTTTGTAATGCTCACTGTTTGAATACACATCTGTATCCTTACATCACACTTAAACCAGACTACAGACACCATGTTACTACGCCTCATCATCCCTGGTGTCTGAGGGTGGCACACTACTCTGCAAAGGCCAGTATCATAGTACCTTTGGGAAGCAGATGAATTACAACACCCTCAACGTTGTGTAGCAAATGTGACTTCATCCACAGAACATTTATACACTACACACATTAATGCTACTCAACATTTGGTGGCCATAAGCTGGTTTGGTCTGGTACCAGCATACTCGGGGTCCCTTACCCACTTCATTCAAGAAGAATTCAACAAACTGCATCGTTCAAGAAATTAACATACAGCGATTTTTCAAGGCATTCTATATCTAAATACAGAATTATAAAAGTACTCGGCGTTGCCCGGAAAAGGTCGAAATTGTAACTTTTTGCAAGAGGCAAGAAATTTGACAGTACCCGGCGTTGTTATATATTGCCGGATATCATAGACTGTTGCTGGTTAACTCAAGTGAAGCAAGTCGCTGCTGTCAAGGTGTCAAGTTGCTGTCGTTTGTGAAGGTCAAGTGCCGGTTGATACAAGTTGTTTTCTCAAGAAGGCCAAGTACCGATTTCAAGCAATTTACGGTTGAATAAGAAGGTCAAGTGCCGTTATTTACACTACCTGTACACTGTCTGTACTGTCTAGAAGCTCAAGTACCATCGTCATGGCAGTTGGAGCAGTCCAGATGTACCATCATCGTTGGATCTTCATTCCTTAGGACGCTGATTGTCATCTGTTTTTTCTGCTGTAGCTGACGTTTGGATACCCATAAGTTAAGTGGCCTGTTTGTTTGTGAACTGTGCCCTTATACTTCTACTGAGTCTTCTGTGTTTCATCTCATTCTTTTGTTTACATGTTATATGTTTATATGTTATTTGTATATTTATATTTATATGTTTATGTTTCTGCGGGTTTTCGGTTGGGCGGTGTCTCCCTTAGATCATACCACGTCATAGAGGTCGTCTATCGTGAGCGTTTTCTGTAGGGTGTGCAATTTCCGATACTGGAATTTGCAAAGCGACTTCTGTTGCTATTTTTTGTTAGTTGTGATGACATGTGTTAGTATTGTTTTCGTTATTTTTTCTGCATTCTTTAGTTCTGTTTTGATTTGTTTGTATTTGCTAGTCTACTCTTTTCTATAGTTTAGTTTCATATACCATTTTTGTTTATACACTGTGGTGTCTTGTATTTGTGTTATCTTCTCGTAGATATCATCACATTTTTTGTGATATTTCTTTAATTTTCGCTTTATTTTTTGTTGATTTCTACGAATGTTTTCGTATTGTTGCTAAATCTTTGTTATTGTTTACATTGTATTGTTTACATTGTATTGTTTACAGTGTAATGTTTACATTGTTATTGTTTACATTGTGATTGTGTTTACATAGTCATTGGTTACACTTATAGTAGTTAATTCACATTTAATAGTGGGTTGTGCTTATGCATTACTACTACACTGATGATTAGTAAATGATGAATACTATTGTGCACTATTGAATGGGAAGTGCACCTATGATCAAGAGTTGATTGATGATATTTCAAAAAGGTCTATACACAAGTTCTTTGATATAAGACTTGTTTCCCACAGAGATTGGGATGATAATATAGTGTTGTGAGTAAACAAGTGCTTCATTTAAGACTTGTTATAATTAAATTTGAAATAAGTTAATTAATTATTTCAAGGTTTTGGACTCATATTATTAGACATAATGGATATGTTGGATTATTTTCTCCGTGAGGGAGAAAAAAAATTACGTTTATTTGGCTCAAGCTGTGAAGAATATGCCACAGAACAGCTCCTACTTCAAGTGAGTCAGGATCTAAAACAATATGCCTTGTGTAAGTTTGGATACGGCTATTCAAAAGAGAAAGCATTGAGACTTTCCAAGTTGATATCTACAATTTTTTTATGATGAGGGAAAACCAAATACTCAGAGGAGCAGTAGTTTGGAGTTGGATTCATTAAAGGAAACAATAAATGAGCTTCAGAATGAAAAGAAAGCTCTTACTGATAAGTTATCAGCAATGAATTCTGAAAATACTGTGTTAAAGGGTAAAGTGACAATGTTGATAGAAGATAATAAGAAATTCTATGACTCTTCTCTTAGTCAGAAGAAACAGTTAGATGATGAAGTAATTTCATTAAAACAGTTGTTGAATAACCAGATGGAGCAGATGAACTCCTCCACGCTTGATTTAAAACTACTGTGGAAGATAATAGAAACATTAGCTCTTCCTCATGAGAATGAGTTAAGACATTTTCAACTGGAAAAGGAGAAAAAAGAGTTGGAAGATGAGATGAACTCAATTAAAGACAAATATCTATGTAAGGAACAGGCTCTTATTAGAGAGCTAGAACAAGTCAAAATAAACAATGAGAAGTGGAAGTCAAATTATATAGATTTGGAGTTTGAGATTGAAAAACAGAAAATAGAAATTGAGGATCAGAAACTTGGAGCTAAAGAGAAAAAATTGCAGATGCACATGCAAACTGAAGAAATTATGAACTTGCATGAAGAGAAGATGTCATCTATGGAACTGAAAGAAACAAAGGTAGTGAATGAGAAGGATATAGTGGTTCCTGAAAAGATTGATGATTTTGTAACTAGCCAGCATAGTGCTATTGAAGCACTTAAACTTGAATTGATTCAGGAAAGAGCTACAGTTTTAGAAACTACATCTCAAAATGAACAATTGAAAATAGATCTTAGAGATAGGATTACTAGAGAAAAGACTCTTATTTCTCAATTACAAGACATAAGGTTGGATTATAACAGGAAAGTTAAAACCAACGAGAGAGTATACAAAGCTGTTGCTAGAGAGAAAACTATTGCAGAAGCAGAAGTTACAAAACTTCGTAAAAGAGTTGACGGCTTATTAGATATTGTTTTGAACAATAAGTTGTTATCTACTACCAAGGTAGATAGATTTAAACATAAACCTGATGGTCATTATGTTACGAATGCAAAGAGTCAGCGACATGCACTCGATGCCAGCAGTAACATTAAACAATATGTCAACAAATCGTTTCGTGGTAAATATGGTTTCCCACGTGATAACGATACTGCCGCTAATGGGAGTTGGCGTCAGGCCAACAAAAATAAATTAAGTGTCAGTCTTTTGGATCACGGTGAGGACTTTGATAAATGTCATGACAAGATTCCTCAGAAAAACCGTGCATCAACTGTTCGAAGTTCTGATAAAGTGGTAAAAGAGAACAAAACTACTAATACCCATCGTACTCAGCCCAGTCAGTATGATGTACCTAATAAGCACTTTGACACGGAAAAAAAATAAAAGCAAATTTGCTAAGGGAGATAAGCGTGATAGTGGACATTACCAAACGCGTCCATATGATAATAGTTCTTCTTCAAAGAACTGGAGGCAATTTAATTGCCCTCAACATTTTGGTCCCAGTGATTATAAGAACTTTCATAAAGGTTATCAACATGGTAATAATTTTTCTCCAGGACAACAAAAACCATCTAATAGATATTTTGTTAAGAAGAGAAATAATAATCATAACTATGTTAAATGGAGGTCAAATAAGAGCAATGGGCTCAACAGTGATAAGAATTTTGATAGATCTCGTTGTGATGGTACACCCCACATGATTCCTAACTAATACTTCTGTTCTATTTCTAGATATACGACAGAGCCATAACACACCTATATTACTACAATACATTAGCACATCTGTCCTCACTTTAGGTGAACACATACTATTGTGCTTTGTTATCATCTTCTTCTGTTCCCATCTTTAATATAAGAAGAAGACTGAGTAGTTAATATAAGGGCCGAAAGTTCACTCGGCCACAATTGTTAATAATAATGTATTGTATAGTATGAAACTTAATGGCTATTAAATAGAATTATATTGGTTGTTTTTTCTCAGCATGTTATTGTTGATCAGAGAAGCTACCTTTCTGTTGTCAAACATGGAGAGTTCCACATTGTACAGTTTCCTTGGAACGATAGGAGATGTGTCCTGGATCGTCATTTATGTTTAATTTCATTATGTAATTGTAATATTAAACATTTAGATAATGTAATATTTAACATTATATATCAGATGTGTACATCCATTCTAAGCGGTATAGTTATCCCCGCATAATTCGTGCGTTGTTAAGCCGCTTTTGGTTTTACTCTTGGATATTTTTAAAAAAAAATGTTGCACATTTTTTTTTATCGGGAGGTGGCGGTAATGTTTCGCTAAAAACTTGTCGCAACTTATTCTAACTTATTCATTTTTTAATGCATGGGAAGTAACTCATGGAATTGTAGTCACTTCTTATTTCTACTAGTTGTCTAATCGTATGACAATAGTCTGATAGTATGGTTGCCGATAGTTGTGTGAACGATTTTGAGTCACGTCCATATATGGAGCGCTCAGGTCGTCAGTTCTTAGAAAACAGTTGGCAATCGCAATGTTTCAAGATTCATTTCCTTTTAAGGTAAAGGTCTTTAGTCGAACATCGTAGAACATTCTTCGTTTCGTAAGTTTAGCTGAGTTGTATTCGATTCGTTTGTTCTGCGCATGTCTCGGTTTGTGGGATGGTTTCAATGATTTCCGCCCAGGACAGTCGGAGCTAAAATGCTGGTGAGGCGAGACGTAGCGCTGTGCTAGTCTTCGCTTAGTTTATTCAGGAAGGAGTTCTCATCATGGTTGTTCCTTTGTTGAGATGATATATCTCTATGTTATTTCAAATGCCTGGAGGCATATGTGATTATGTGATTTAATTCCTGATGAACAGGTAACTGAATCCTTTTTTGCTGAGTAACTTTATCGCCATCTTGTGATGTTGACTTTTGCTTAGCCTGCCTTATTATAAAGTCTATGATATGACTAGTTTGCTCAGCTCACGATCCACTTCTATTGTCTCGCATCGATTGATGCCTGTCCTACGGGACTATTTGCTTCCTGAACTTTATTGATGGATCTAGGTTTGATACCTTTGCTGTTTGAGGAACATAGAGGACAATAATGTGACGCTCGAAAGACATGCCTGTCTTGTTGAGGTCAAAAATAGGAGACCAGATTTAATCTCCTAGTTGATATCTACTAGCTCTTATGGAAAGGGGAAGTTTACTACCTGACTACATGTACAGCGGTTTACGATATCCTAAAAGGCATACGATGTACATTATTATTATGCTGTTTGCTGTGCCTGTTGAATCGACTACTTCGATGATACAATGACTGTTGTACTATACCTGTGATGTTTTTCTGCATAACGATGTCCATGCATCTTGTCATTGTGGCGTACAATATATATTGCCAAAAAAACCATCACTGCTGTTTAAAGCTTTATTGACTTTTCACATCGTGAGTTAACGTGACGTCATTGTGTGGATTGCCTTGTTTGTAATGCTCACTGTTTGAATACACATCTGTATCCTTACATCACACTTAAACCAGACTACAGACACCATGTTACTACGCCTCATCATCACTGGTGTCTGAGGGTGGCACACTACTCTGCAAAGGCCAGTATCATAGTACCTTTGGGAAGCAGATGAATTACAACACCCTCAACGTTGTGTAGCAAATGTGACTTCATCCACAGAACATTTATACACTACACACATTAATGCTACTCAACAGTTACATATAATGAGCCCATAGATGGCATTTTCTTTATTTTTTTGGGGCAAACCAGAAACGACTCCCCGAGACGTACGCAACATTAGTATATAAGGGAGGCAGTTTCGAAATTCATTTATCACACACAACCTTGTTAAGCCCAGCCAGAAGAAGCAGAGTAGAGCACTGTCATTGCCAAGCCATTTTAGACTGTATGCAGGGCAGGCATCTTCACTAAAAGTGTAATTCTGTGTTGGAGAAAGATTCTTAGAGGGTATGTAGGACTGTCATAAGTATTTATGTGAATAATGTACATTTTATTTCTGGAATTGATAGGATTTTGAATATACCAAAAATATTGATTGTGTGAATAGGATGGCCAAAGATTGTCAAACCTTTAAAACTACCCACAGCAGTCATTGCTAACCATAAGCATATCCAGTAGGGTTTATTAGTACTATTTTACTAACTACCATTAAAGGACAAGCTGTGACTTGGCATGAGGGTTCAGGAGTCATAGTTTATTGTCAAATGTTACTTAGAGGGTTATGTAGGACTGTCATTTATTTCTTTGATTTTGAATATACCAAACATATTGATTGTGTGAATAGGATGGCTAAAGCTTGGCAAACCTTTAAAACTACCCACAGGAGTCATTGCTAACCATAGCATATCAAAATGTACTATTTTTAACTACCATTAAAGGACAAGCTGTGTGAGTGAGAAACACCAATCTGAGTCTCCCTACTTTGTTTCATGTTTTACAGTAGATCCTATTTATCATTCATTTATCATTCATTGTACACACAGCATCTGAAAAAACCATTCTCATCTCAGCACACAGTAGAGATAACAAGCATCATAAGCAACCACTGGACACATCATATTCATTGTTTCAGGATCCTAATGCACCATCACAAGTGTGATCATGTTCTGAAGTCCTTATATCCTGCTATATGTGAAGCCCAGAGATAGAAGGAGCCTATTACTGTCATTCCCCTTACTCTTTGGGAGTTTATGCAGCACAGACTATCAGTGTGTTAGTACAGTGCAACCGACTTGGACCAGAGTTAAGTCCCATGTATCTAGAAACCAGTGTGAGACCAGCTACTACTGTCAATAGAATGTTTTAAATGATGAACCTGAGCTGTAAAGATAGGAGAGACAGATAAACTTTAATTATTCACTATTAAAATAACTACAGATGGACGGTGAACATTCCTGGTAGACAAGATATAGTGTAAAGGAACTTGTTAATTAATAGATCCAAAGTGGATCATTTTTCTTTTGTATTTACTTACAAATAGATTGGAATGTACATACTCTACCATAATCACCATTGCCTCAACATTCACCCATCATCACAATAGTAAATAGTGTAGATAATAAATTAATTGAATTGTAAGCCACTTGAGTTATTAATTACTGTAGTGATTTCTAAATACAATATCTAAATTAATATTTAACAGTATAGGGCACAAAGGCAAAGATAAGAAAGTACAAAATAATTTTCTGCTAGAACGGTTGGTGTCGCCTAAGCCTTCAGATTATTATTTGCTAACGAATAGCCGAACAAAACGATGCCCAATTTTTTAAATTCGTCCTTGACATAAACACCCACTTTTCCTAGTTCTTAGAAAATATTTGCCTGAAATGCATTGTGGAACGAGGAGGAGCAATGATAGATGAAATGCTAATTCGTTTCGCATTGATTTTAAACTAAAAGCCAACTGTAGCACAGTGGCAATCCTTGCCTTAGGGGTTTCCCCAATACAATGAAAAAGTTAGAATTGTGGACACTACGGTAATGTAAACAGGTGAAGCTCTTATTGTGAATGACCTAAGCTCTCGTATTCAGCTTGATATTACATGGAAAAAGAGTGAACGACAGGTAGTTTATAAATAAACGACTAACATAGAAAAAAAGATAGAATTTTGAACCAACCCACATAGCCCCTTAAAAATCGTAGATTTGTGTACCTGAAGACTTGCTGACCAAGAATATGTTATTAGTTATATAAATAGTCCCTTAACTAATCAACTATTGATAAAACCATACATAGAGATCAGAGATACTGTCAGGTCAAGTCATATCTGCTTAGATTGGATCGCATATTTTTTGGGAAAAAAGTAGGTGACAGAAAGGCTAGGATGGTACAGTGAATCTGATTGGGTGGCATTTGAAGTGAGACGAAATATTATTGGCTGACCTTTGAATAAACATAAATAGCCTAGTAACGAAGAAAGGTTTGAATGATATTTTTTGAAAAGACTGTTTACACTGTAATATTAATAGTGATTGGCCAACTGAGTCGATATTGAAAGAATAAGCGTTAGGGGGACGCCATTACTAGAAAAGTTTCAACAGTGATAGATGAGATCAGGCTGTGCTTTTAAATACATTTCTGGGCAGCCTGGGCAACAAAACAGATCGAAACTGTGTCAGTCATCGTCTCTGTGTATTTCATTGAACAAAATTGTGGTAAGATTGAGATTTATTAATCTGTATTTCATATAAAAATTGAATGTGAAATAATAATATATGCCTGGACATGAGTGAGTCTATAGCGAACATGAGGCAAAGCCTAAAGATTGATCCACCATGTGATAGACTGTCAGAGAGATGTAAAACTACAAGAATATGTATGATTGTCATAAAGGAGCATAACACCTATCCTATTATATGGAAGAGATTACAGCTGGAATTGCAGTGGTGTTGTAACTATTAGGGAAAGGAATACTGGTGTACATTGTCACATCAAAAGAAAATGGTGGCATAGGTTTGTATAAGGATATGATCCTTGTGGTTTGTTTGAAATGTGCATGTCCTTAACTGTGGACCATTAGTGTATGCTAGTTATTACGAAGGATGCATACCTTCACATTTCAGAGGTCCTGGGTACTGACGTTAATGTGGTACCAAACGCATGAAAACTGATTGATTCAGGACTCTGCCTGTTTACTGCGAGCCCATGCTAGTGGCCATTGCATATCAAACAGGGAACAGATTGTCAAGCGAGAAGAGGAAAGGTTCAACCTATATTCTACTGCCAAGATAAGTTCTCGTTCGGCACCTACAGAACTTTAAAAGAAGAAATATAAAAAGTGACAGTGAATAAAACTGGGACAAATATTAAATAGTTCCACAAGTTACAAAATAGAAACAGACATTACAAAAAGGATATGAATTCAAACAACAACCTAGTGGTACTACCAGTATTACCTTAAAGTAGGAGAACACTACAGACGTATATTAGAAAAATATTTTATGTATGGACAGAGGATCTATTGTGCTTTTTGACTGATGTAAATGATTATTTTGATTTCACTTTTAAATTGTCAGTCCTGATTCAAAATAAATTAGAATCAGGATAATAAAATTGTAAAAATTATCATTACACAAATTTCAACCACAGTCTTAAATAAGATAGCCTTTTAGAGTGTCGTTTGTATGTTATTGTGGTAGTACTGTGTGCTGTTGTGAATAATAAACTATTTGTTTGTATGTTTATTGATTTTTGTACATTACACTCTACATTCATAACCCTAGACACAACACGGAGTCATTTAATAATAATAATATAAATACATTTTGATTGAGATAAAAAAGGTGGTAGCTGAAAGGTACCCTGAAAGGTTCACAATACTATTGGGTAAATTCAGGGACCTTCATAGCTAATCTCATTTATTAACATATTAATACCTAACAACAAATTCATAACATCAAATCCGTAACAATTACTTTTATTCAAAGGAGTTACAGTTCTATTTTCGAAGTGAAATAAGTACATCATAGGGGATCAAAAAGTGAGAGGGCACCAGTATAATCTGCTTGTCTATATCTAATCCTTGCCACAGATTATTCATAGCATTGATCTTCTTGTGAGAGTGAGACAAGTGAACCCTAGACACTGGGACTTCACCATTGTTCAGGAGCGAACCCTACTTCTGTCAATACTATCACTACATCTATATATAAACATCTCGCCACAATATGACATGTAGAGTTCTTTATGAAGGACAACTTACAGAACCGTTTAGGATTAGAACGGGAATGAGACAGAGATGCCTCTTGTCTCCATTTCTTTTCTCACTAGCAGTAGATTGGGTTATGAAAACATCGACATCACACAACAGAAATGGAATCCAGTGGAATCTGACTAAACAGCTTGATGATCTGGATTTTGCAGATGACTTGGCTCTTCTGTCCCATAACCATAATCAGATGCAAGAGAAAATAAAAATTCTCGATGAGTGGTCACAACAAGTGGGCCTGAAAATACACAGCGAAAAGACAAATATTATTAGAATAAATGCAAGAAATGATAATAAGGTTGAACTTGAAGAAACACCACTAAAAGATGTAGAATCTTACACATATCTTGGAAGTATTATAGACAAAGTTAGAGGGACAGACAGTGATATCAAAATGAGAATACAAAAAGCAAGAGGAGCTTTCATTGCATTGGGAAACATATGGAGAACCAGAGAAATCAAGTCCAACACGAAAATAAGAATCTTCAACTCAAATGTGAAATCAGTCCTATTGTATGGCTCTAAGACACGGAGAACACCAAAAACAACAACCTAAAAGCTACAGACTTTTATAAACGGGTGCTTGCGTAGAATAGAAGGACTGAAATGGTATAACAGTCACAAATGTGGAATTGATGACAAGAACCAGACAAGTGCCAGTGGAACAAGAGTTGAGAAGAAAACGCTGGCGATGGATATGACACACATTGAGGAAACCTGTTGATAGCATTACAAGGCAGTCCTTGTTCTGGAATCCACAGGGAAAGAGTGGCTGAGGTAGACCAAAAAACACATGGAGAAGAGAACTGGAAACAGAGGTGAAAATGATGAGGAAAACATGGAAAGAACTTGAGCGGATGGCACGGGACAGGAAGACTTGGCATGTGTTTGTTGAAGGCCTATGCTCCTTGGGGAGCTAAAGGATATTGATTGATTGATTGTGGCAACACTGCTAGTTAGTGCTGATGAAACATTTTGTTGTGCTCATTGACGACTGCATAATGGATACTGGATTGCAATAATTATCATTGAGAGTGGTAGAACAGCTAAGTGCTCAATACTTTAAAATGTAATGAAAACTTTTAAATTTTTTAAAAATGGGCATAGAAGAAAAAAAGAAAGTTTAAAACAAAGAAAATAAAGAATATTGTACCTAAAATAAAATGTTATTGCAAATGCAATTGTTCAAAATAAATTTATACATTTTACAAAGTATTAAAATCTTCTATTCAGTCTGATACTTTGTTCATAATCTAATTGTTTCCCTTGGAAAGCAAACACGCTACCTCCCCTAACTAGTATTTATGACGGGGAGATAATTATGTAAAATATTTATGTCGTCCGTGACAAGTGTTAGTTGTTTCTTCCCTCGCTCCAGTGTTTCTATCAGCGTAATGTGGTTAAGTATATTTTTACTTTATTTCCGATGGCCCGTCCAATCTGACCAGATGTGTGATCGTTCGCTTATAATGGGCATATTTTTTCTCATTGCTATTACGTTTTGACCGCAATACTATCAGTCGTTTTTTTTTACTTGTTTAAATTATTTGTTAGCATTGTTGTAAGCCCTGAAAAGGGCTAATCGTGTAAAGGACCGTGAGCTGGTTGCCTATAGTTGTCACGTCGTGCAATCATTCTAGCATAGCTGCGTATTAAATGTGTGTATTTATTTATTTTTGCAAGAGTGTTACTTTTATTTCTACAGCTATTATTACAGATTCGACGGCAGCTCTGTAAAAGACATGTCCTTTCAAGGTCAACTAGCAGAAATTTAGATGCATATGTGTTTTTGGTTGGTTCAGTTTGTGTGTTTACCGCTTGTGTCCGCCGATAGTGTCATCTTTCTTAGCTCCAGCAGATTTATGACTGTGTTGATGATGATTAGTCGTAGGACCTCTAAAACTGTAATGAGTTATTCGTTCATTACATTCTCCCATTGTCCTGTTTTATTTGATGTGTCCGTGATGATCTGTCTCTCTTGCTTACGCTTTTATTTCGTTGATGGAAGACTGAGTGCTTTCTTTTCCTGCCTATATATTTATATAACTGTCAGGTCTGTAGTCAGTTGTCGGAGTTGAGTTTTGATGTGTAGTTCCTGTTTACTTGACATCACCAACCAAGAACTGATTTCTAGGAGTTTCTCTGAGCAACAAAGAGGACATTCACACCATTATAACTGCAAGACGGTGGAGTTGAGTTGGCCACGTCCTCAGAAGAGAACCTGATGCCATCACAAGAAGAGCTATGCTATGGACCCCTGAAGAAAACAAAAGCGAGGCCAACCAAAAAGAACTTGGCGGAGAACTATGGGGCCAAGATGCAAAGAATGAACCAGAGCTGGGGCACTGCACGAATGATGGCCACTGACAGAGCAAAGTAGAAGCAGTTTGTTGCTACCCTACAAGTCCCCATATTTCTAGGTGGCCACAGCGACTATGGGTAGGGAGCACAGAGACAAAAGAGGGTCAGAAGTGGGCCATGAGGAAAAAAAAAGTTGAGAACGCCCTGCGTACACAAATACATTATCCCTTCTGCTAGCTCACATATGTCATAAACTACAACAACACAACAACACAAATACATTATCTCTTCTGCTAGCTCACATATGTCATAAACTACAACAACACAACAACACAAATACATTATCCCTTCTGCTAGCTCACATATGTCATAAACTACAACAACACAACAACACAAATACATTATCCCTTCTGCTAGCTCACATATGTCATAAACTACAACAACACAACAACACAAATACATTATCCCTTCTGCTAGCTCACATATGTCATAAACTACAACAACACAACAGGTAGTAACACAACTAATAATTCAACTTAATCTAAACCATGGGTGGTCATCTAGGCGATTTTTAGAACCGTTATACTAGAGGACATCTCGACAACACATTTACATTTTTACAACAACAAAAACATGGTTATATATGATTATATGTCATAGAAAACATATTTATTATAACAATAGATCATACACTGATGCAGCCACAAGCCCTCTTGCGCCACTTCAACAGCCATGACCCTTGCAGTGAACCCATCGTGTCTCAGATCCGCGGCCAGATCACTATACTTGGCCGCTTTGAACGAATGTTGCTCGTCTAATCTGGATTCAAATGGCACGGTCAGTTCAATAAGTATGACCTGAAGCGTTGCTGAAGAATGAAGCACTATATCCGGCCGTCTCCGCAATTTTCTGATACTCTCTGGATATGCCCCTCGTCCAGGAATGTCTACCGCCATCTCCCAGTCGTTTGCACAGTCAAGAAGAGATGGTAATCTGCTACCAGGATTACTCGGTTTGGGGTGTGCAGACTTTCCTGCCCTCAGAAAGTATGTATTTGCGGTGCTCGGCCTGGGTTTGCTATTTGCCTTCATCCTTGCCAGATCTATTGTCGCAGCAAGCTCAGTTAGCACTTTGTTATGGCGCCAAGTGTATCTCCCTTGCCCAAATGACACCTTACACGCTGAGAGCACCTGTTCGAGTGTCTGCCTCCCCTGGCACAGGGGGCACTGCTCATCATCCAACCTTCCCCGTTTCACAAGGTTAGTGGCCGACGGCAGCAGGTCATACATTGATCTAACAACGAAGCTGAGCCTAAGAGGTGCCATCTGCCATATATCATTCCATGTCAAGGACCTCTGCAGGGCTCCTTCCTATGTAGTACATTGGCCTTGTTGGACCTGCTGCACTGCTTTTTGCAACCTCTTATCATTCTCAGCTCCTCGTATCTCCTGAACTACCATGTCTCTGCGCTCCCTGCTTGATGCCTCGGACCACCATCGGATGTCTCCATGACCAAATCCCCGTCAATTCGTTTGTGTGTATCTGATTACCTCTCTCAGTTTGAGTGACTCTTGGGCAGCATCAACAGCTTCTTCCACTCTCCACTTCCTTCCCGTTTTCAGTGTGGGCTGAATGGACTTAACCATGTCATCAGCTGACTAGCGTAGCATTATTGCAAGCCTTGCCTTTTCAACTTTGTACTCTTCAACAACTGACTTGAAAGGAAACAGAAGTTTTGACTTTTTGCAGTACAGTGCTTCATCTGACAGACCTGGTGGTACCCCTAGCCACTTTCTCATGAACTTGTTGACCTTCTGCTCTATAGCTTCCACTGTACTTGTGCTTATTTCATATATAAGCAGTGGCCACATCAACTTCGGTATCAACATGAACTGCAGGCACCACAGTTTGAACTTTCCCAGGAGTCGGCCTTGGTCTATGATCTGTAGCCCTCTGTCTGCCATTTCTATTGTCTGTTGCACTGCCTTCGAGTCTTTTAATGAGGCATCATACACCCTGTCATGTCGTTTAACAGGTTCCTCAATGACAGTAGGAATTCTTTGGTTGGAAACCATGAATATGTCCTCTGCTATCTTCCCTTTCCTGACTGATAGGCTTCTCGACTTCTTGGGTTTGAAGCTCATTCTGCACCAGCTGACTAGTTCATCCAGGAGTGGTAACATCCTCCGGGCCTGATGTTCATCTGATGTCAGAATTGTTGTGTCATCCATGAATGCTTTGAGCGGTGGCATGTGACACATTCCACTGAGCTTTGGACCTATAGCCATTCCTTCAGCCGCATTGAGGATTACCTGCATAGCCATCACAAATAGTATCGGAGAGATGGTACACCCCATCGCAATTCCAACTTCAAGGCCAATCCACTACGTTGTGAACTCTCTGGTTGAAAATCTGACAGCAAACCCTGCGAAATACAGCTTCAGCATTGCTGCAATCTCTTGTGGAACATGATACATTTCTAGGGCCTGCCACAACATCTGGTGAGGAACGGATCCATAAGCATTCGCTAGATCCAACCAGATTACATGGAGGTTTGTTCTGTCAGACTTTGCCTTTTGGATTGCTTACCAGATCATTGTGGTATGCTCTAGACATCCTGGTGTACCTGGGATACCGCCTTTCTGAATGGTAGTGTCAATGTACATATTTGCCGGGAGGTATGTAGTGAGCCTTTTCGCTATCACTGAGAAGAATATTTCCCTTCCACATTGAGTGGTGAGATTGGCCTGAACTGACTGATGTCTGTGGAATTTTGCTCCTTCGGGATGTAGACTCCGTTCGCCTTTTTCCATTCCTTGCTTACAAGCTGAGTTTTCCACGCATTCTTCAGTAAACGGAGCAGTCGTTTGAGCACTTTAGGGCATCTCTTATACACCACATATGGAACACCATTAGGACCTGGAGCTGACTTGCACCGAGCTTTCTGGACAATGCTTTCTACCTCTTGCACTGTTGGGGGCTTTGTGTTCAATTCAGCTCCTGGCTTACTCGGCCATTTAAGGCCTGCCATGCTGCTGAGTGGCTCATCTCTGCGACCATCTGAATATGTCATTCTAAGGTGTTCTTCCATGTCTTCTTTCTTGATGTTTAGCGTACCCGACCGTGGGGGCTCAAACAGTTCTTTGGCAAACTTGAAGGGCTCCCTGAAGAATCTTTCCCTATCCCTTCGAGTCTTCCTTCTCTTCCTGCACAACCTTTCTGCTCTACAAAGGGCATTATGTTAGCCTTTCAGGTGCTCCCAAACCTGTCGTAACCCTTCCTTCTCTGTGGCAACTGCGTTCTTGAATTCCTGGTGTTTTCTGTACCGCAGCGTTTATTGTGACGATTTCCATTGCCCATTGCGGTTGTTCCACATCCAGCCTGATGCCTTTTCGGCAGTTTCACTAAGCCTTTTCAGTGCCCTTGTTCTCGACTTATGTAATAGTGAAGTAATGTGTGATATATTTCCTGATTATGTAAGAGTTATATAATGTGTGATATATTTCTTGATTATGTAAGAGTTATATAATGTGTGATATATTTCCTGATTATGTAAGAGTTATGTAGTGTGTGATATATTTCTTGAATATGTAAGCGTTATGTAATGTGTGATATATTTCTTGATTATGTAAGAGTTTTGTAATGTGTGATATATTTCCTGATTATGTAAGAGTTATGTAATGTGTGATATATTTCCTGATTATGTGAGAGTTATATAATGTGTGATATATTTCCTGATTATGTAAGCGTTATGTAATGTGTGATATATTTCCTGATTATGTAAGAGTTATGTAATATGTGATGTATTTCCTGATTATGTAAGAGTTATATAATGTATGATATATTTCCTGATTATGTAAGAGTTATGTAAAGTGTGATATATTTCCTGATTATGTAAGAGTTGTGTAATGTGTGATATATTTCCTGATTATGTAAGAGTTATGTATTCATGTTCCTAAAGCGCCCTATGGAGCATGGATCCACAACTACAGCTGGTCACCAAGGAGACAGCCTACATTAAAACATGCATGTGATCTTCCAGTGGTGGTTTCTGTACCAGTTAAATAAACATGATGTGGTTGCCAGCCACATGTATGTGTGGCAGTGCGTTGCTGATGATGTTGTATAAACTTGACTCAGACAACTGACGATTGATATCAACACTAGATGCGTAACTTGACTCCGACAGCTGACGATTTATATCAACACTAGATGAGTAACTTGACCCCGACAACAGTGCAAAATATGATGAAGTTTATTTACGTGTAACGTGGCTGGTGTGAAATAATGAGTCCAAACTTTCCTTGAGGTTGGTCAACCTTGTACAGCATAAATGTAAACTCAATTATTTTCTCAATGTCTTGCTCTCTCATTCTTCCTTACTGCCTCAGTGTTTACTAGCTGTCTCTAGATGTTAGGGCCTTCAGGACTGGATAACGACTACTGCTGTCGAGATTTATCTCCCTTCTAAATTCTTCATGTATGTGAAATTCAACTGTCTCTCAAACATGTTGATTCTAATTCTCCTGTCTCTGTCTCTTATTTGTTGTTCTGTGCTCTGCTTAGCGTGTCTTGTTAAAGACTAGCCTAACCACCAGGGGTGATAATTTCTGCCAAATTCTATCATTTCTTACTCGTTAGGCTGACAACCGGTCTACCATTTCCTAGTTCTCCTGGCTAGCTACTGTTTATTGTTCTTCTCTTGTATTTACTACTTTTAGAGTGTTTTATGGTTTCTTTCCATTATACAGTATAATCAAACTGTTCATTGAACACCGTCATTTGAACGCTTTTCTTTGTTGACTGTAACTATTTTCGGGAGAGCATATATATAATGGAAACAATACAATTTTTCAACACGGTTGCATTCCTCACCTGTGACCAACGTACACACGGCGAGAATTATGTTTTTTTAGATTCAATTTAACAGTTCTTTGATGACAACATTTCGTGTGAAAGTTTGTGGATTGTTTTCAGAGAGTGTTCCCTGATAATAAGTGGTTTTAACAAATCTTTCAAGTTTTCATGATTTGTACATGCACACCAATTTTTACGCCCTTTTTCTTTGTCGAGCGCTACTATTTTTGTGAAAGAATACAAAAAAAAAATAAAAATAAAAAACCAAAGTATTTGTTTTATATAACACCCAGTAGCGGAAGTTGCACACCGTGCGCAGCGCACTTTTTTATCTGGCGCGAGTTACTATTTTGAGTGAGACCGACTGACGTAACATACATCGGTAATTAAATGTATGTATGCCATTTCTACCTCACGGTAGAAGAGGAACGATTAAGTAAGTAAACCATTGAGGTATGAGAAACCACATGATTGTTGATACCATTAACTAAGACAATTAATAGTTTGACAACAAATACACTGTCACGTAAACAGAAACTACACATCAAACCCCAACTCCGACAACTGATTACAGAGATTACAGTTATATAACTACTGATAGAGACAGAAAGTAGACATTCCACCAACAACGAACCAAAAGCGTAGAACAAGTGAGACAGTTTATCACTGACATTTGAAGTAAATCAACACAGTCAAACTATAAACAATCCAATAGAAGAATTACTTATTGCTATTTTAGAAAACATACATCAAATCGGCATTGATTAAGTCATAAATCTGTTGGAGTTAAGGAAAACCACACTATCGGTAGACACAAGAGGAAACAAAAAACACACATGGATCTTCATTTTAGCTCGTAGTACTTTTAACGAGACGTCGGCACACTAGCAATAATAGATATAGATGTAAAATCATTACACGTATAAAATATAAATAAAAAAGTATATGGATTGAACAAGCAGCAACACTTGAATAAACTTACCACGTGACGACCAAACATTCAGCTAGCAGTCCTTCACAGAAATAAATCTTTTCAGCGTTAATAAAAGGGCCCCCCCCCCCCCCTTTTTCCGCTAAATTTAAAAATAAAAAGACAGAGATAACAATCCAGCCGTCAAAATGTTGTAGCAATGTACACAATATACCCCGACTTATAACCGGGAGATTACACCTCTTGTCAGGTTTTGACGTCATGTCCACGCTCGGAAATAAGAAGAACAAAAAAAAAAAAAAAAAAAAAATACTTAACCATGGGATACTTTAAGCAGGAGAGATAAAGAAGTTAGGGGAAGGCATCCAATTTAATTCCGAAGGGAAACAATTCAACTATTACTAAAGTATCAAACTAAATAACAGATTTTTTTGTTGTTGTTGCTTTAATCAATTAATTTTACAAATTAATGTAAGGCACACAAGAATCTCTTATTTGAATCAGTACATTTGTTAAGTTGTTATAAGAAAACTGTGTTTACCATGTTTAAAACAAAAATACTTTAGAAAAATATGGAGTTTGATGCGCAATTTAAAGAAGTGAACACTTATATCCTCTGCCACTTTCAATGATAATACAACTGAAGTTATCTTTCTTGAAAGTGTCTTAGCCAGGGCCGGGATCACACACAATTCACACATTCTAATTAATAAAGTCAATAGACCTCACTTTGAACCCCCGAAGGGGCATTAAAAAAAAGAATTTTCTGACGTTTTGTCCCTACACTCTAAAGGAGAGCACAAAATTTGAGGAGGAGATTTTAACTGTGTTTTGTCTGACTTGGATCTTACTGGTCGAATCTTACATACACAGAACCTTTTTGTTACTAAGGAACAGATATCTCAGCTGAAGATATTACAGCCTATTCTAGAAGAACATGGTCTGACTGATGCATACAGAAGTTTTGGTCCCGATGACAGATCGTACACATACATAGATATGACACACCGGTATGTACGACGAGCGTCTAGGATAGATAGGATATATACATCAGATATTTACAGGATATATGAAGCACAACACATTAATTGCACTCTTGACTTCACAGACCATAAAGCTGTTTATACAGTGTTAGGTATAAGGCCGCCCATTACAAAATCTAAAAGATTCCCGCATTGGAAGTTTAATAACAGTTTACTTAATTTATACATGATTTTTTTCACAAAACAGATAACACAGCTCAAATTAGGATACACAGAACAGCATCCTAAACACACTATTGCAGGATTTTGGGACTTACTAAAAAACACCATAAGAGACAGGACACAATCCCTGGCCACTTACATACACAGGACATCAAAGACACAAGAACAGATATTAGAAGAAGGAATCAAAATGACAAAACAAATAGACAAAACGAGTCCGGTTATTCAGACGTTGCCAGATAAGTTAGAACAGCAGAAACATCACACATATAAAAGTGCAATGCTGAGAACATAGTAAAACACAACACAGGAGACTCCAAACAAACAGTACCTGGCAATAGACCAGAACATTCAACAAAATAAACAGATTCGCCAAAAACTAGATACAAATGGACAATTGCAAACGAACAATACAAACATATGTCGGACTATATTGGAGTTTTATAAACAGCTATATAGCCAAAGAAGAAACAAGAACAGAAGCACAACGCCTTTTTCTGCACTACACAAAGCTTCTCAAAGAACAAGACAGTAAATATTTAGACCATGCACTAACGCTCGAAAATGTGCGAGAGGCATTAAATACATTACACCGAGACAAAAAACCCGGTCCGGGTGACCTTACAGCAGAATTTTATACATTCTTTTTCCCCGTGCTCGGACCACTATTAATTAAAGTCTTCGAGGAAGCTTTTAAGATGGGCTAACTTCGCGTAAGTTTGAATCAGTCATACATAGTACTCTTACCAAAAAATAAAACAGACAGAAAACTAATAAAAAATTACAGAACCATATCGCTTTTAAACACTGACTATAAGATTCAAACTAAAGCTCTTGCAATTAAACTAAAACCATTCATGCATATCCTGACTCATAATAACCAGCAGAACAGGTGCCGCAGAGAAATATTAGTAAACATACACACTTTTTTACAGACCTGATTAATTATGCATCAGAAAATCTGTACGAGGCCGCCGTATTATCGTTAGACCAAGAAAAAGCTTTTGATAAAGTATCCCATTCCTTTTTACACAAAAATCTGTTAGCCTGTAATGTAGGGGCATACTTTAGACAGTGGATAGAAATTATATACAAAAACACGGAAAGTAGGCTCTTAATAAATCACACAATTACAGAACCATTTATTTTAACTAGGTCTGTTAGACAAGGGTGTCCACTCTCACCCGTGTTATATGTACTTTCAATAGAACCCGTGTTAGAGAAAATTAGACACACATTTCACAGGGGTTTTATTCCGGGACAAGGTCAAAGAAAATTAGCAGCCTACGCTGACGACACAGTATTTTTCCCAACCAAAATTGCATCCATTCAAAATATTTTAAACACATTTAATGAGTTTGGACAGCCCAGCGATGCAAAATGAAACTTTTAGAAATCAAAGTTAATGGGAATAGGTAAATGGAGAAACAGATCAGACTTTCCTTTTCATTTGCTCCAAGTTAATAAAATTGAGACGGCATTGCCTCCCCTGCTTTGCAGTAGTGGTCCAACAGTGGCCAAAACTCAAGAGTATCTATTATAGGCTTCAATGGAGTCTATCTTTACACAAGATTACTCTTGGCAGAAATGTCGATAGAAGAGTAGTAAAGCTTCTATCACATGGGAGTCTTCATAAGATATTAAGATAAGCGAAAACAATCTTGGCTGTCGCTAAGCACGTTAATTCTGTAATCTGCCGACTCCATTTTTGAAGAATTTAAGCAATGGTTTATTCTAGCTCGTTAAGCCCCACCGCTAAGTTAATCAGTGGAATTATTATTATAATGTATATCTAGCTCTGTTTAGAGTGTGTGTTTAGTAACTTTGACTGAGACAAACATGTAGTACATTTAAAATGATTGAATCGAAGTTAAGTTTGTAACATTACGTATAAGGAAATTTATTAATCACTTTAAGTTTTAACAGTTGGAAAAAAATTTGAATATTTATGAAAATAATTTCATCACTTTGATGGGAGTTAACTGAATAAAGGAGGTCTCTTTTGGCAGCGGATATTTTCACTTAGCTGCCAATGGTAGTATCTTCTCCCGCTTGGTCAGTTCCTATCACTCTGCTCTCGCTCTTCCCTGGTCAAAGTTCAGTCGCCGCACGTTCCGAGAACGTCAAGGAGTAACGGCCAAGTTGGTTCTGCGTCTGTCTATAAGACCCTCTTATGATGTCGTTTCTTACAACGTCAGTCCACTTCTACGCTCACTTGGTTCCAGAGATAGCACTTGCTGCTGGTACCACCAATAACTGGTAATAGAGATAGAAACGAAACGCTCTTCTGAGTATGGCGTTTTTCCGACAAATTGATCTGCCCCCTCTTCTATTCTACCATCCCATGTCAGAATTTACCCTCGATGAGAATTAAATTTAATCCCTCAGGATAAAACTTCCTTTATATTTAAACTGAAAAGCTTTATCTTTACATTATATTTAAATGAAAAGGTTAAACGTACATATATACATGTTTTACATTTACATCTACACTGTTTGAAAAGTGTTCACGATATAAATTCATTTATGTTTCATTTATATTTATACCTTGGAAAAGTCTGAAATTTCTATTAATTTAAAATTAATATTGTCACATATATCTTTATACTGGTTTAAAGCTATATATATCAACTGCTCTATTTCTGCTGTGGATTTAATACTGACGCTAATTTAATACTTGGCTTATTATCTAGGGATACGACCACAACATGAAATGGTTGACACAAAAAGATAACACTTTCTATAGGAATTCCCCTTTTAATAACACGCTACACACAGTATAGCCACACACGGCTGAAAACAGTATGGAATACATAAAACATTGCCCGAGAAATTTCTCGAATTAATATATCAAAATATTCCTAAACAAATGACAGTAAATAGTACTATACAAACTTAGTACTGAACAATCGCTCACTATGGCGAACTGGAAACTACACAATGGAAAAACCAATCCACTGGCAAATTATACACGATGGCCTGACAATAATATCACTGTACACTAAACCACTCCAGAATTATAATTATGTCCAATAGCCTGAATCACTATAACCTATCTTTCACATTCAATGAAAAGGGAACCACAAAAATGTCCGTCGCTAACCTACCAAGGCCCAGCATCAACTCTCTCTATCGCGCCATTTATTTTCCACGTCCGGTGTCCGCAGACCTACCGGTTTTTTCAAAAATGTTATCAGCGTTGCCAAAACCTGCTGATAACGATGTCGCCAATCTACTATTCTAAATATGCCGTGACATCCCCCCCCCCCCCCCCCCCTAAGAAAGAAAACGTAGTTTTCTTCCATGGGAGGAGTCCTCGCCCGACCCCGTACGGAGTTGGGACGAATCTATGCCATGCCAGCACCTCCTCATCTGTCTAGAGAGTGCCATGGTTCTCCACCACCATTGTCGTTCATTCCTACTCAACCTATCCACCAAACACAACATGAGCATGACACAAGCCACCCCAAGTACTGTTAAACGTGAAAAATAACAACGACTGTCCACCCCTGGTCTAACAAAACACAATATATCATACGCTTATAATTATTCTCATATAGGCATCGACAACGGTAAGCAATCTCATAGTATAGACAATAATTTATACATGCTATAAATATACATTATATTCTCTTCTAGTGCAGGTTGCCTTTATGGCATCATAATATATACATTGTAAAGCATAACATATTACTGCATAAACATGCATTGTAAGGCATCACATGATATTTACAAGTTTACAAAACCGCATTATAATCTGGACAGAGCGTCCGCTACTACATCATGTACTCCCTGAATCGGAAGAGTAGTGAAGCGGAATTGCTGCAGTGACAAGGCCCATCTTTTCAACTTAGCACTTGTTGACTTCGCCGCATGCAGGAATAGCAGCGGCTTATGGTCCGTTTGAAGGAAGAAATGTTCTCCCAACAGATACCTAGCCAGCTTAGAGATGGCCCACACGATCGCCAGGCATTCCTTTTTGATAGTTGAGTACCGCGTCTCTGCTGGCAGTAGCTTACGACTCACGTACAACACTTGATGCAGTGACTCTTCATGTTCCGGCAATAAATAGGCCCCTATGCCCACTGAGGAAGCATCGGTGTGCAAGAATAGAGGTTTATGTAAGTCTGGCAACCTCAAAATCGGTTCACCTGAAAATACTTCTTTTATTTTACAGAGGGCTACTTGGCATTTCTCTGACCATCTTATCTTATTTGGCTGCCACTTCTTTGTAAGCTCTGTTAAAGGCTCCGCCAAAGTTGAGAAAATAGGTTTAAATTTATTGTAAAAGTTAATTAGCCCCACCAGACTTTTTACCTGTCTCTTAGTCCTCGGCACTTGCAAGTCCAAGATTTTGGTCACCGTGTTACCCTCTGGTCTGATAACGTTATGACCCACCACATGACCTAAGAACCTCAGTTCTGCTTATCTGATAGATACTTTGCTCGGAGGAGCAGTGAGCCCATGTGTCTTTAAGCATTTCAGAACAGCGAACACCCCCACTATGTGCTGGTCCCACGTGTCATGAAACACGCAGATGTCGTCGACGTATGTTATTACATCGTTCCTATGGCCTAACACCTTCCTCATCATTCTAACAAATGTTACGGGTGCATTTACTAACCCAAAACACATGTAATTAAATTGAAAAAGACCCCTTGGAGTTGCAAATGCCGTAAGAGGTTTCACCCCTTCAGCCAGTGGCACCTGCCAGTAACCCCTTGACAGATCTAGCTTGATAAAATACCGGGCATGGGAGAGTTTGGTCAGAAGCTCCTCCTGATTCGGCATAGGCTCTGCGTCCGCCACCGTAATGTTATTAAGTTTTCGAAAATCGATATATACTCGAAGGGACCCGTTCTTCTTTTTCACCACCACCAATGGGAAGGAGTAAGCTGACTCGGAAGGGGAGATAATGCTAACCCGGACCATATCATCGATTTCCTTTTCAATTCCCTTCTTATAATGCAACGGTAAGGGATATGGTTACACTCTTATAGGCTGGTCATCAGTCAGGGTTATGTCATGTACTATCGCATTGGTGCGTCCCGGCAGATCGGTAAGGACCTCGCCGAAATCACTAAGTATCGCACGCACCTGCATCTTTTGATCATGTGACAGATCATCACAGATCGACACGTCCGCTCATGACTCGGATGGAGCCAGCGGCACAAGTGATAAGTGGAGATTAACATCGTCCCCGCTGTCTTCGGACTCCTCGACAACCACCGACGCCGCCGACTGAGGTCCATTCTCCAACACGGCGTCTACCACGCCCGACAACTACGCCGGCCGCTCCACGTATGGCTTCAAAATATTCACGTAAAACCCCTTCTCCCTATTTCTAACCTTGATAAGGTAGTCCACGTCCGTCACCTTTTTAAGAACTTGAAACGGACCTTGCCAGGAGATGCTCAACCTGTCCTGTTTATTAGGGAGAAGTGACCATACTTGTTCCCTTATCTGAAGTGAAACCAATCTAGTACCTTGGTTCGCGTATCGTCTATGTTGAATACCTGCTTGGGAGAGCGACTCACGTGCTAATGCACACAGCCTGACCATTCGCTCTCGCAAGCCAACGACATAATCATACGCTGAAACCGACGATTCTCCCGTACGCTTCCCAACCATCCAATCCTTCAGGACATGCATTGGACCCCTGGGATTCGCCCCATAAAGCAATTCAAACGGAGAGAAAACTGTACTCTCGTGTGGAGCCTCTCTGTATGCAAAGAGTACCGCCGATAAATACCTGTCCCAATCCTGTGGGCACTCGGCGGTCACCTTTGCCAACATCTGCTTAATCGAGCCATTAAGGAGCTCACACACTCCGTTCACCTAAGGATGGTATGGAGAGGTGAACGTCTGGGCGATCCCCAGCAATTTCGAGACCTCTGCCATTTTTTTGGAGACAAACTGAGTTCACCTATCTGAGAGAATACACTCCTGGAACCCAAATCGGCTGTATAACAATTGCAGCGCCTCTGCTACAGCTTGCGATGTAATCGAGCGCATCGGGACCGCCTCCGGCCATCTGGTACACATGTCCACCATGGTAAGAATAAACCGAAACCCTCTATCAGATGCGCACGGTAACGGGCCTATTATGTCGACCGCCACTTTCTGGAAAGGGCGTAAGGCAAGGTCCACAGTCTGTACCGGGGCCTTAGGTGCTCTCCCCTTATATGCCATTTGCTGGCACACCCGACATGATCGATAGTACACCTTGACATCCCTATTTGACCCTGGCCAATAAAATTGCGAGAGCACAATAAAACGGGTCCTCGCAACACCCATATGTCCTGCGAAAGTGGAGTTGTGGGCAACCCCAAGTACCTTCGGTCTCATCGTTCCAGGTTCCACGACCTGGCGTATCAGCTGATGTTGCTTGAGAAAGCACCGCGTCAAACTCTGATTTTTGTACTCAAACCAGTAACGGGACGTTTTCGTGTGCCTTACATCTCCAGTCTCCGCCAGCGCTAGCAATTTCTGCAACGACTGATCGGATCTTTGCAGTTTTTCAAAATCGATCCCCTCTACGCCACGAATTTCAGGGATCATCGCTACCGGGAACGTTGTGCTCGTGGCATCGCTGGACTCTTGCATCCTGTCTGCCCTCGCTTGTGCTCTCGTGAGCACCGAATTAGCGACTAGTTGCCTGTCCGTTTGCCACTCTTGTATCTCGTCCCTTGTGCACTCACGCACCACCCGGACATTCCCGACAATCAGATCGGCCACCGGTGCCTCAAGGACACATGCGCGTACCGTCCCTGACAAGAATGGGGTATCACTTTCCACAATGGCTATAGGGTAATGCTCCACATTACCCCCAAACGTGATGCACCTTATCATCCTCCCCGTCACGCATGACTCATCAATGCAGGAGTGGCGTACTTCTATGGTGGTACACCCCGTGTCCCTAAGCACAGACACCTTCTTTTACTGCACGACCCTGAACACAGATCGAGTTTCCCACACTCGTCTACGGAAGACAGACCGGGTAGAGTATGACCGCGAATTAGCAAAGATTTACCATCCTGTACAAATAATTGTCTGCACCCCTCTCAATCTTCATTTTTGACGGTATCTAAAACACATGCCACATTAACCTTCTCTGGCACAGTGGGGCACAACCTGGCTATATGGCCTCTCCCCCGCACACGTGGCAAATAGTATCCTTCTTCTCCTTTTTTGGACTATGATTCGGTGAGGAGCGAGCATCGGAGTACGACCGACGTCCGTCTGACGACCCGCTTCTGTGTTTGGACACCTTCCCTTTATAAAATCCTTTGCCCTTATCTTGAAAGCACTGGAAGCGTACTTCTTTCCGCCCTTGAAAATCCTCTTCATCACTATCGCTTCCTGACTGTCGGTCATTCCATCTTGAATGGAAATTCCGCTGTGGTCTAAAGTTCTTATAACTTCCTCTACCTGACTGATATGGACGGAGTGACCTATCAAATCTCGATCTCGTTGACCTATCGGCACTTCCTCTCCAACGTTGCCATGGCTGGCGCTGTACTTTGCCGACGCCAGCAACTAAGGCCTCTGACAGACAAAACTTCTGGGTGGGTTTACCCGGGTGGGCCAGGACATAATGGGGCCCCAGTTTAGCCATGGACTCAATGTCTTTTGGCTGGCGCTCTTGGAAGAACGCCACCAACGCATTTGAGCACGACGACAACACTTTGTCTCGTAGCATCAAGTCTAACAAGCCATCATAGTCCTTCATTATCCCCTCCATTTCGATCCATCTATTCAGCAGGATCTTTATCTTAGAAATAAAGTTCTCGAAGTCTTGGTCTGCGCTTTGCATCGCGTTTCGAAAACGCGTCCGGTACCCGTCAGCAGTCAGACGGAACTTCCGGAGCAACCTTTCCTTTACTTTGTCGAAATCGGTCCTTTCATCTAGCGGGAGGCTATGAAAAGTCTCCATCGCATGCCCCACTAGCAACGTCGATAGCAGAGATGGCCACTGATCTCAGTCGGCCTTCCAGGCCATGCATTGGCCTCGAATCTCTGAAGGAAAAAATCTAAACTATCAATTTTGTCATTGAAATTAGGCAGACGCAGCCTAAAGGTACGATGAGACCCATCAGGAGTCGAGTTCTGACCACTCGCACCCACTTCCAGTCTCTTTAATTGTATTTCCTTATCAATCATCTTCTCTTCCAGAGCTATTCTCATTCTCTCCTTCTCTAATTCTACTTCTATCTCTCTCTCCTTCTTCTTTTCTTTCCATTCAAACTCTCTCTCTCTGTTTGCACTCGTTTTCTTCTTTCATCTTCCTTTCTTGTAACTCTTTATCTTCTTTCATCTTCCTTTCTTGTAACTCGAATTCTCTTCTTTTTAGCTCTAGCTCTTCAGCTCGAGAATCTTTTAAGGCATGCTGTTTCTCTATCATTTCCTTCTCTTCCTTCTGCTCTATAGCTTTTTGATTCTCCCCTGAGTAGTATTCTGCCTTGGCAAAGTCATTTAGTTCTTGCCAATGTACCCACATTCTTTACCAATCTGAATGAAAGCCTGTAGGTCCATAGTGTACACCCAGAATACTCACTATTGTCTCTTACTATAGGTTTTTACTATGCAACTACTCAAACGTATGTACTTTACTTATATCACCAGATAACTCTGCTTACAAAGTATACCGTAATGATAGTAAATATTGATATCACTTCTCAAATTTACACATAGAATTTGGTCTTACCAACTTAGTCTGTGATACACAAAGTACCCTTTGTCGACAATTGTACAACAACAGCTGATGATACTTCCTGGTGCTATGACACCACTATACCAACTTGACAATAAATCAGCTTGTACTCCAAAGACTGTCACTGGCACCCAAACTGGTGCTAAACTCAGATAATACTTTTAATTATAACTAATCTGTCATATAAATGTTTCTATTGGCAAAATGAGCACTGCACAGATGAAAAGACACGAACTAAACACTACGAAAACAAAAATCCCAGTCACGAGGACTAAAATGATAGACAAAGTAGAGCAGAGGTAGATTAATATTTACAATGCGTGACTGCACACGAACGACAACAAGGGATCCCTGTAAACGTATTTATAAGATAGCAAGATGGAACGAGAGAACACACCACTTAAACACAACAAAAGAATTACTGAATGTGCAAGACAATGTCAATACAAACTACACGAGTACACCTAACACTAACAGGGCTTGGAATATTAAGTAGGGCAGTCGCAGAAAAACCGTCTGCCTTACTCCACCACTAAACATACACAGCCATCCCCTAGAAAAAAATCAGTCTAATTTAATCTTTTCCCACAATTAGGACCAGAATGAATTAAACTCGCCACCCATCCACCCTTGACCACACAATATAATGTTACACAATAGACTAAACAACAACTACACATAACAATGAAGTGCTGAGAGCTATCTCCTTCACTAACCACTATCCACTTACTCCAGTCAAAAGAAACTACCTAACATAAAACCAATAATAACAGAAATAATACCAATGCCCCAAGTAATAGGAAATAGAGTGGAAGATCCCACCTAACTAACTAACCCCATATAAACATTCAGACTAAGTTCTAGAAAGAAAGTAAAAAAAAGACAATAGGAAAGAAAACAACAACAAATTACTAAGCAAGCTTCACGAAGCAGATGAAGAAATAGGACTATCCTACTCTGAAAGATCAGATTAATAGACAGAAAAGAAAATTTAGAATTTAGAGAAAAAAAAACCAGAAACAACAATATAGCTTATGGTACAAAAATTACAAACAAAAACTTAACTGACGCTCCAGCGATGCTTGAACAAGAAGCTCTTCAGCATAGATGATCCAAGATGTAGACCAACAAACGGAACACCACACTTGACGTAAAGTTCCAAAACAAATGTACTTCACTGCGGTATCGAATATCTCGACAGAATATCCAGAATACAGTTCAGAAAACCAGACTTCTACGGAAGTCTGTGTGCCAGCATATCGTTACTGTCTTTCGGCACTATAATACGTAAAATATCCCAGTCAGGATCACTTCACTGCGGTACTTCAGGATTCCAGCAGTCTTTAGCACAGAGTACTCCAGGACCACTGAGATCAGCAGGCTTCACTCCTCAGCACAGTAAATTTCCCGGGTCACGACTTAGGCGTTGGTAGACTTCCACTGAACAGACACATCAGAGAGGTATGACAGCGGCAGAACTTGGCAAAAGCTCCGGAAGGTACTGTTCCCAGCTAGGAAGAGCAGTACGTGTACTGACACTGCTGCAGGTAGGCTACAAAACAATGATGTCAAGAACCAATCTACTCTGGTTGCCTAGATGTAAACCATTATCCAGATACGAGGAGTTGCACATCCCCTGGGATTCCTACAACGCAGGTTGGCTGCAGTGCTCAAACACAGTCTCTTTCTACAGCACGGGATGGCTGCAGTGCAGGAAAATACGCAGGTAGGTTGTAGTAGGAATTCCCCAGGAATTCGGCTGAATGGCTACTACTTTTGACGGGAACAGGACACCTTGCATACAACAAAACACCCTAACACACCTGTAGACCTAGGTAAACTTAAAAGTTTACAAAGGTACTCGCCAACAACTCCTAACACCTCTAAGGTAACATTCAAAGTCACCATGTATCAACCAGGATAGCGCAACAACCGAAGTCGTCTCTCCGCCCTGTTGAACACGTAACTTTACTCCGCAGGGAGCCCCGAATGTTGCTAAGAAATCGTGAAGATTACCTTCTAATATGTCTACTGAAAGCCAGACACCAACTGCACTTGATTCCATCCCTTTTGACACACCTTCTAACAAAACTAGACAGCCTACACCAATATTAACTTTCCAACACGGCGTCAACCACAAACAATGTCAAAATATTATCTGAACAGACAATAACAATCTTACACTGCGACCTGACAAGAAAACTAGGTTACGCCTCGCGACGCGTCACACGTGACCGCCTACAGTTCACTACTGCTGACTGACAAACACACATACCCGAAGCTGGCAACCGAAAATAACTCACTATCGTGACTTAGTAAACAGAAAGCGCCACCACACTGTGACTCAAACCTTCTAACGTATTGTGTGCATCTTACATTCAGGCCTATCTAGCAAAAACATAGGCACTACAGCCTTTTATAAAGAATAGGACGGACCACCCAGATGTCAACTGGGAACTTAATACTATAAAATATAGACCCCACGGCCTATAGGCTCACCAAAAAATCGGACGCAGCCATCAGATGTCAACTGCTCTATTTCTGCTGTGGATTTAATACTGACGCTAGTTTAATACTTGGCTCATTATCTAAGGATACGACCACAACATGAAATGGTTGACATAGAAAGATAACACTTTCTATAGGAATTCCCTTTTTAATAAGACGCTACACACAGTATAGCCACACACGGCTGAAAACAGTATGAAATACATAAAACACTGCCCGAGAAACTTCTCGAATCAATATATCAAAATATTCCTAAACAAATGACAGTAAATAGTACTATACAAACTTAGTACTGAACAATCGCTCACTATGGCGAACTAGAAACTACACAATGGAAAAACCAATCCACTGGCAAATTATACTCGAAGGCCTGACAATAATATCACTGTACACTAAACCACTCCAGAATTATAATTATGTCCACTAGCCTGAATCACTATAACCTATCTTTCACATTCAATGAAAAGGGAACCACAAAAATGTGTAGCAGCGTGGGTGTTTCTTTTATTATTTATTTTAACTAGGTGACTGAGGCAGGCCTAGTTATCTATCATTCACTTTCTTTTTTTATCTTTCCTCCAAGTGAGACTATTTCTCCTACTGGCTCCCTTGTTCCGTCTTTTGTTCAACCCAGACCACGTTCTTCCCTCCTTGGTGGTGAGCAGCGACTGATGCGTATAGGGTGTTCTATTATTTCTATCTCTCCTATTACTCACTTCTAATAACTCTCCATTCCTTAATCTCTTCACACATCAAAGCAACCTAAGTGATGTGATTCAATTTCGAAAATAACTTTTATTTACATAAGATGATCCAAGATCAACCAACATAATTCATCAGATACAGTTCTCAATTACAATGTCCTCAAGTCTTCCACTTAATTCAATCAAATATCTCAAAGCATAGTTATATATTGTTTCTCCTGTAGCCTCTGGCATATTTCGTTGTATACCTAGCTTACTAAAGTTCCTTCTCATTTTACACGATTTTTCTCACTTTTTCTACAACAGTTCTTCTAAATCCTTGGAGTCATGTTCTCACCCAATCTCAACCTAGTTAGGTTTAACTCCTTTAAATGCAGCATATAATATTTCAATAGCTACACCTGAAATAATCAAACAATGTCCAACGCCAAAATGGCTTCCACCATACTTACTCTAATATGAGAGAGCGCATAAGATGTTTCATGAATATCAGATTCACTTGTGGTGGCGTCTTCATACTTACTCTTATATGAGAGAGCGCATGATATGTTTCATGAATGTCAGTGCTGTAAACCCTTTGTTCAATACCATCTCGTCTAATGGCAATGCCTCATCTTCTTGGTATGACAGCCCATCCTGGCTATCTGATAATCAAAGTTATCCGCTTTGTTTATCTTTAATTATGCATTTGCTTCAATATTCTCTTCTGTAGCTCGCTCCCTTAAATAGATGCGTCATTAGCCTGTGACAAAGTTGCTGAAAGTCAAAAAAATAGCTCAAAATTCCTCTTACCGTTTTAAATCGAAGTCCAACACCTATCACAATCCCTACTGTTCACCCTTATTCTATTCCTAATATGTTCATCTCAATATTTAACCACAGATAATCTATTCTCCTGAACTTTTTAACTTAGTTTCATTAATCCTTCTATGTCTCTATTAAAACTGGTCTGATATGCAAATTTGGTAAACTCTAATGATATATACTTAGATTACTTTAAAGTCTAAAAAGGTTCCCTCCCTTACAAAAAACACTACATTTTCATTCTTTTATCTCCCATGTTAAGAACAAATAACTTATCACTTAAATTATTCTGATTTTCTAACCCATTTTTATATACTCTTTCATCTTGTTAACCCCAAATAACTGTTCGACTGACTTTAACTGCAGCGTATTTTACGCTGTACAACCCAATGCCTAGAATCCGGCTTTTGGCTGGGATCATGTGTCTAGACACAGGGACCAATACAGTGACATTCATGTGTCATTAGGTCTCTTGTGTGAGAACACAGAAGATCACTACGGTGACACATGTTGTCATTGGGTCTTCTTGTGTTGGGACATGTGGTCTTGACCAGAGCCGGGTTTGGGCGGGGACAATGCGACCTCATGCGAGGAAAAAAATATGCGACCTCAAGCGAGGAAAAAAAAAAAAAAAAGAATCCGGCTTTTGGCTGGGATCATGTGTCTACACACGGGAAACAGTAGTGACTTTCATGTCATGAGGTACCTAGTGTGAGAACACAGAGGATCACTACAATGACATTTGTTGTCATTGGATCTTCTTGTGTTGGGACATGTGGTCTTGACCAGGGCCGGGTATGGGTGGGGCAAATGCAACCTCATGCGAGGAAAAAATATGCAACCTCATGCGAGGAATAAAAAAAAAAAAAAAGAATCCGGCTTTTGGCTGGGATCATGTGTCTACACACGGGAAACAGTAGTGACTTTCATGTCATGAGGTACCTAGTGTGAGAACACAGAGGATCACTACAATGACACATGTTGTCATTGGATCTTCTTGTGTTGGGACATGTGGTCTTGACCAGGGCCGGGTATGGGTGGGGCAAATGCAACATCATGCGAGGAAAAAATATGCAACCTCGTGCGAGGAAATTAAAAAAAAAAAAAAAAAAAAAAAAAGGTGACAAATGTCCGTCGCTATCCTACCAAGGCCCACCGTCACCTCTCTCTATAGCGCCTTTTATTTTCTACTTCCAGTGTCGGCAAACTAACCGGTTTTTCAAAAAGTTATCAGCGTTCCCAAAACCCGCTGATAACAATGTCGCCAATCTATTATTCTAAATATGCCATGACAAAATATAAATATATATATATATATATATATATATATATATATATATATATATATATATATATATATATATATATATATATATATATATATATATATATATATATATATATGTTAGTTCACATGTAAGTTATAAAATATGAAATGTAAATCACAACTTACGCCAATCCTGCTACATGTCGTGAAATTCTAATCCACATATATAAATTAAAACGTAAATGTAAAGCCTAACACATAAATTCAATAAAAGGAAAGAAGAATGGTAAAGAACAGTGCTGTCACAAGGACTGTACGCGAAATCCCCCTTGTGTTCTCCTGCGTCTGCAAATTGTAACGTTTCACGTTGATAGTAAAGCCTTCTGCAGTATACACGCGTTTCCCAAACACACTAAAAAGTGTACTCCATTTCTAAGAAAAACATTGAAATACGCAAGTTGACCTAGAATTAAAATTCCATTCATGTCTTTTTCTACACTATGTTACCAAAAACAAAAGACAGATGGACTAATGATAGAAAGAAGGGAGAGGCAGAAAGCAGGCACAGGCAATACTACCACAGTCGCGCGATACATAATTGCTGCCATCACGCGAGTAAGGCCACTAGCAATAACTTTTTTTCAGATAGACCGTGATAAAAAACACTACCCATCCGAGAGTTAGGTTTTAAAAACATGAAAAATTCTTATTGGGAATTATGACATTATACTGGTTTACGTTTGAAAACATGACAGTACCCAGACACCCTAAAGTTTGGAAGTGAGAAAGTGGTAACAGCACGACTATCCTAGAAGAAAATGCATATTAGCTCTATTAAATTTGTATATTTGGGTTTCTTAGGACGTGCTGACAAATAATATGTTAAACGTTACGCAAATAGTCTAGGAATTACCAAATTATAGCCAAAATAAAATAGTGAGGGTGTCAGACAACACCAAAATCAGAATCGCCCAGTGGCAGAATTTTAGGCCACCATTGTACGGGAAATGAGTCTCCATGTTAACTCCTATTTGATTGGAGCGCAACAAATGTAAGGCTAAACACGATTAGTCGGACTATAAATACTATCTTGTGTTGTCAGGGGAAACGTGAGAAGGGGTACTTTTTTGAAAAGATGTGTAGACATGGCCTGATTGGGTAGAGCTGCGAATATACTCAATTCAGAGCGTCTGTTCAGGGCCACATCTTGTAATAAACCTACTAGGAAGCAGTGCGTTGAGCACCAGGATATATTTTTTCTAAATAAAAGCCTGGGACATCGGCAGATCGGAGTTGTGCTATATTCATTGCCATTCAACGTCACTGTGTATTATTTCCATGAATTGTGGTAAGCTTGAAATATTTGACATCTTTTAATGAAAATTGAATGTAAATTGATACTTATGTCTGTATATATGTGTGGTTCAGTAGCGAACATGAGGTAAAGCCTATAGTGCTCCAGCCTGAACAGAAGGTGTCGGAGGAAAGTAAAACTACATGGAATTGCCAAGCAGTACACTGACACCTAGATTATTGACTAGAAAGAAATAATGCTAGAATTGCAGAGGCGTAGTAACCATTAAGGAGGAATATACTGGTGTAAAGTATTTCAGATGAAGCTGACAGTTGGCATAACGCTCTGAACTCAGGTTTGTTTTGTATTGTGCTCAGTGTAGAACTAGTTCCAACAGAAACAAACTATTGAAGTCATGATGACAAATACCAACAGAGCTTGAAAAAACAAAACAAAACCAGTATTACCTCATATTACTACTACACAACTGACACACATAGGATACTATTAATAATATATGTCACTACAAGATTCATATTGATAAATTCTGTACATATAACTTGTAATTAAAATTGATTGTGACTCCTGGTTCTCTTTGTATTTGAATCAGGACACATATACATTAATGACAGCACTGAATACATATTGATATTTGAAAAGTTATCAGTGACTCATTTAAGATATTCTCATAGAGTGTTATATGTATGTGAGTGTCACAGTGTTGTCAAGTGTGGTGGAATAAATTATATTGTTTATCTGTCTGTTGTTGTTGTGACTTACACTTCATCATATACATACCCTAGACATATAACGTAGTCATCACAATATTCCAGAATAATTCTGACTGAGGTATACATATGTGGCAGCAAGTAAGGTTATCTATAATACACTACTCTTATTAGATATAGATACCTTCACAGCTGATCTCAGTCAGTACACTAAGTCCCCTATAAATATTTATAACATCCCACTTTACCACATATATTGGGGTCTCGCTCTCGGGATTTTGAATCTTTCCCTATTAAAAATATTGGGGGTAATTCACTTCAGGGAATAATAAGAATTAAAAGGTATCCTTGGGTGAAAATAAATAAGGTTGAGCTCACAGTGCCTGTGTTGTCCTGAGTTAATTAGTCATAGATAAAATTGTTTAGTTAAATATTTTAGACATTTATCTGTTAGACAATGGCCGACCTGGCAAAATTTCGATCTGCTGCTGTACAGACTGCGAAAGAGTTAGGCATGGACGGGCAAATTATGATTGCTTATGTCACTGCTGAATGTGACAAATATATTGAACGGGAAGAAAGAAGATTAGAAAAAGAGGCCGAAAGAAAATTAGAATCTGAAAGATTGGCCGAAGATAAGAGAATAGAGGCTGAAAAAGAGATTAAGAGGTTGCAGATTGAGGCTGAGGCTAAGAAATTGGAAGCAGAAAGAGAAGACAAAAGATTGGCTGCAGAAAGAGAAGAGAAGAAATTAGCTGCAGAAAGGGAAGACAAGCGATTAGCTGCAGAGAGGGAAGCAGAAAAGGAGGAGAAGAGATTACAAAGGGAACATGAGTTACGACTAAGGGAGTTTGAGTTTCAAGGCCATGCTCCTGAAAATGGTGCCAGTCCCTTTACCTCTGATGTCACTGCTAGCCAGGGAGCCTCAACCTCAGCTATGAATTTTCATTTAGATCATTTTGTTGAGAAAGACGATGATATAGAGAGCTATCTAAATAGGTACGAACTATTAGCTACCACATATGGTTTAGAGAGAGAAAGGTGGAGCTTAAAGTTATCTCAAGGACTTCGTGGGGCAGCTTATGAAGTTTTTGCCAAAATGAGCAGAAGTGATCAGAAAAATTATGACATGCTAAAGCAGGCTCTTTTGTTAAGATATGAAAAGAATGCAGAATTTTATAGGAAAAAATTTAGGAATGCTAAACTACTGTCAGGTGAAACCTATCACCAGTTCTCTGCACGAATAGAGACGTACTTGGAGAAATGGACTTCTCTGGGGAAAACCCAAGATCTTAAGGAAATGATCCTTATAGAACAATTAAGAGAGTCCATGGTTCCAGACTTGAGAAAGTTTCTCATGGAACAAGGTGCAGAGAGGCTGGGTGAGTTGCTAAATGTTGCTGAAAGGTATCAAGCAGCTCAAGCAGAGGTAACAGGTAATAAGAAGAGGCAGGTAGACAATTATCAGGCACCACAAAACTTTAATGAATTTGATCATAGAGATCAAAACAAAGGTAAGCACCAGTTTGATAGGCCACGAAATGACTATAAAAATAAAACCCCACAATTCAATGAAAGGAAATATGATAACAGGAAACCCTTCAGACAGGAAGGAAAATATTGTCAAATATGCAGGATGCATAATCATAATACTAGTGAATGTGGTAGGAAGGTTCCTCCATATCACGCGGCATGCATGATATTAGTGGACAAGGGGAAGAAGAAACTGACAGAGAATCATATAAATCTTCAACATCCCCCCCCCCCCATCTGTGAAGAAGTGACATGTAATGGGGCCAAGGTTAGGTGCCTTTACGATTCAGGTTTAGAATATGACTCAGTTGTGAGTGCAACCCTAGTGCACCCTGAACAGTATACCACAGAGAAAGTGGAGATACAAGGGGCCGTAAAGGGAATATCCACCATGACACTTCCCGTAGCCGAGATCAATGTAGAGACAAGGTACGTGGAAGGAGTGATTAGAGCAGCCATGTGTGACGATCCTAATTACCCGCTGGTGTTAGGAAGTAAATATGTTTTTCTAGGAAGCCCTGTAAAACCTGTGGTAATGGCCACGCTTCAGGTCAGGTCGACCCCTAGTAGAAAGGAGGATGAACCACTATTAACCTTTTCTGATAAACAGATGAGAAAGACCCAGGCAAAGGACAAATCATTAAAACCTTGCTTTGACAAATTGCTAAACAGCCATGCACACCCTAAGAAAGGACAATTTTACTTGAGGGATGGACTGCTTCACATGAAGGCGGGAGCCGGACCCAAAGGATATGGACAGTTGGTACTCCCAACTCCCTACAGAGAAGAAGCGATGGCAAAATCACATGTTGTACCAGACGGTGGACACCAGAGAAATGGGACTACCCGTCAAAGGACATCAGAAAATTTCTATTGGCCCCAAGTAGCTGCTGATATTGCACAATTTGTGGGGGCCTGTGAAAAATGTAGCAAGGTACAGTCCCCAAGTTGGGAAAATCATAATCAGATGCCAGCCAAGCATTCTGAAACATATGGGTCTAACATTAACAAGGAAAATAACAATAATAAGGTTGACATAGAGGATAGGTATCCACCTTTCCCCCAACAGTGTTCACCAAAAATATTTAGATTCGCAACTCTGAGAAAGGCATCCAGAGAAAATAGAAATTCAGACCAGTCAACCCAGGAACAGTTTGAAGCCGCATTTAGGGAGCTGGCTGACATTGACATTGAAGATGATCCGCCTAAGTTAAACCCGAAACAAATTGTTAACATAAGAACAGTGGGCAGTGGACGAGTGAGCAATTCGGGAAATGCTCACAGCGCTTCACACTATGGCTATTAACTTAGCATTAAAAGGGCACTGGTGACATTGGTAGTCACCCGACCCCACACCGTCCAAGAGAAATTATTGATCGGACCCTGGATGGAGATAACCCACACATCTTATAGCAATGCTAAGGGCGAATTGATTTCTGATGCAGAAACTCATTTCCCCACATATTATCTTAATTCTCCAGATTGTCGGTAGGCGAAACTATAGTTGGTGAATATAGCCTCCATTTGAGCGGCACATTATAGAACATTATAAATATATTATTAGAAGGGTGTTTCCACATTCAATCCCGCCTGAGATCAGACAAATTGTTGGCTGTGAACATTTCGGAGGAGCAGAGTGTCTCCATTGTTACCTTTTGAATTGAGGATAGTCCGAGTGTTTATTAAGGCTGATCCGGAAATTATTGGATCCCCTCCACAACTCAGATAGCACCATATAGATCAACTCCTCATAACGTACAAATTGAGGAACATCTAATATTCTCGGGACATGTCGTTGAGCAGACTCAGCGAAGAGAAAATGGTGAATATTGATTGCTAAGCAGTAGTAAGACAAGCCGTAACACTTGCAGCTGTACAGTAACATATCTGAAATGGATTCTTGGATTGCAGAGGTCTGAAGTGTCTTTTTTTTTTTTTTTTTTTTTTTTTTTTTTTTTTTTTAACTTTTATTTGTCGTTCTTGCACTTTACAGAAAACAGGTACATTGCATGAAATATCAGAAAATTACGTTATATATTTCATATAAAGCTTCATTCGCACTCTCACAAATAAATTTACACAAAAAATTTAAAAAATAATAATAAGATAAAATAATTAAAAAAAATTTTGAAAATAAAAAAATAATAAGAAATTAATAAAAAACGATTTATAGCTAATTCAAGTTCCTCAACAGTTCATAGTATTTTACATATGTATAAAATAGCTTACACTTGCTCACATTCCACTTTTTTCACTTAAACTTTACAAACATTAAACATATTAAAAAAAACCATATAGTCAATGTTTACATACATCGGAAAATATCTCAATAAGTGCCCTCCCCCCTTGCTAAGAAAAGGATCCCAAAAGAAATGTACAACACAAAGGTCAAAGATTAAACTCTAGGTTATAGAAGAGACAGAAAGAAAAGAACAAATTTCCTCTTAAGCTATCCGTTGAAATCCAATGACAATGAATTCCATATAAACAATGTTTACAGACATAGGAATATAACCCAAAAAGTGCCTTCCCCATTGCTGAGAAAAAGGTTCCCAAAAGAAGTTAAACAACACAAAGGTCAAAGATTAAACATTTGGTTATAGAAGAGACAGAAAGAAAAGAACATAGTTCCTTTTTAAACTATCCAATAAAATAACAATATTTACAAAAAAAAATAAAGGATGGTACAGTTTCCGTGACTAGAACATATTCACTATCACTCTGTTGTCACTTTTTTTTTTTTTTTTTTTTGGTTAAAGAAAAAGACTTCCACGTGTTCACACTTCCCTTACGTACTTAATCAAAGTGAAGTGTAGAAAATGATAAATTTAAAAAATAAACATAGTAATACATCCATACATAAAAAAGAAAAGGAAATGGTTATTTTTTAAGTTCTCCCTTGTTGGTTCTATGTTCCTAAAATATGCTCCATTTTTTTTGAAAATATGTAGAAAAACAAATTTTGACTGAAATATTTCCCTTCATAAACTGCTTTGTTTCTGCATTTCCAAACGGTATCCCTGTATTCTGCTAAAATGCGTAATATTTTTTCCCGCAAGGGCGGGTCAATCTTTGGAGTTAAATTTAGCATAATTGCTTTATATATGTCAAATTTTCCATCTGTGTATCTACTAAAAGCTTTTCCCAGCTCTTCTACTGTTGATTTGATCGTATTACAACGGAAGAAGATATGGTCTTCTGTTTCCTTTGCTGTTGTACCAAAGCAGAGTCTACATTTTTGCAAGGTCATATTCCTGTGTTCTTTTTTCTGTGTGAGTGGTGTTAAATTGAATAATAATCTATAGGTTATTTCCCTTGCCGATGGTGGTATGTTTTTTATGTGTAGATTTGCGAAGATTTCCGTATAATCTGTTATCCCATATTTGTATCCTATTTTTATTCGTTGGTCTAAAGGTGGTTCTTGTGTCTGTATCAAGTATTGATATATATTTTTGGTTGACTGGTGTAGGAGTTTTTCATTCCCTTTTATGCATCTGATGCAGTGTTTGTAGAAGGGCGGTGGTGTTCCGGAATGGTGTGGTATGGTGTTGTTAAAATTGCATATTTTTGTTATATAAAGGCCTATGTAATAGTGTGTTAAAGGGTATCCTTTTGGGTCTTTTATTGCGTCGCTTATAAATTTGATTCCTAGAGTGTTTATTTTTGTATTAATGTCTTGCAGTGATATTCCAACCCGTTGCTTCTCTTGTATTAAGGTTTTATGTTTGATACTGTGAAGTGTGTGTCTGAAAATAAAAATTCTAATTAAATGATTTATTTCGGTTATGTATTTTTTAGGGGGACGAAAAATATTTGAAATGTATAGCACACTTGGAAGTATGTACGTATTACAAATAACGCTTCTACCGAAGATCGTCGCGTTCTTAAATTGGTATCTTTTTAGTTTTTCCTTGATTTTTGAAATTATTTTTTTCCACATATCGTTATCAGATCTTCCTGGTGTCGAGGAGAAAATTATTCCATATATTTTCATTTTGCTTGTTTGTGTTAATTGAAAGGGAAAGTCCGTTTTATTTTTCCATTTTCCTATTCCCATTATAGATGACTTTTGTATGTTTATTTTTGAACCACTCGCATGGCCGAAAGTTTTAAATGTGTCGAAAATAGTTTGTATTGATGAAAAATTTGATGGAAAAAAGACTGTGTCGTCTGCGTAGGCTATTAGCTTTTTTTCCCCTAATCCTGGTACGTGTATTCCTTTAATATGAGTATTTAGTTTTATTTTCCTTAGTACTGGCTCTAAGACTAGTGTGTATAATAAAGGAGAGAGAGGGCAACCCTGTCTCACAGCTCTTTTTAAGTTTATTGGTTCAGACAAAGTGTGATTTATTAAAAGTTTACTTTCCGGCTTTCTATATATAATTTTTATCCATGTCCTAAAGTATTGGCCGAGATTATTTTCTTGTAGAACTTTATGTAGAAATCCGTGATCGACTCTATCAAAGGCTTTTTCTTGATCAACGGATAATACTGCTGCTGGTGTGTTTTTTTCATGTGTATACTGGATGACATCCCGAATGAAATGTGTATGTTTATTTATGGTTCTGTTTTTTACACTGTATTGTTGATCCGGGTTAATCAAAGTAGGCATGAATGGTTTTAATTTGTTTGTAAGGGCTTTAGTTAATATTTTATAGTCGGTGTTTAAAAGAGAGATAGGTCTATAATTATGCATGTATTTTTTATCCGTATTTCTTTTATGAATGAGAGTTACAATAGCTTCATTTAGACTAGGGGGTAGTTCTTCTTTTTCAAAGGCTTCATTTAGCGTTTTCAACAAAAGTGGGGCTAGTATATGGAAAAATTTGGAATAAAACTCGGTTGTAAGGCCGTCTGGACCTGGAGATTTATTTTTTTTGTAGCGTACTTAAGGAGAGGTACAAATCTTCTATAGTTAAAGATTTGTCCAGTGTGTTTTTCTCCTGTTCAGTTAAACTGGCAGACTGAGTTAAGAAACAAGCTTCGTCTGAGGCGTGCGTTTGTTCTTTTTTATACAGGTGTTCGTAGTAAGCGTGAAACGCTTGACCTATTTCGGAAGTGTTTGTGAGTTCCCTACCCGTTTCGTCCGTGATGCGAAGAATCTGTCTGCTCTTTTGAATATTTTGTTCAGTGGCCAAAAACTGTCGGCACGGGGTTTCTTGAATTGACGTGTATAATTTTGTTCTCAGTAGAGCCCCTTTAAAAATGTACTGGTCGTGTTTTTCTAATTCCTCCTGCAATGTGTAAATATGCGGGGCGTGTTTGTCCAATTGTTGTGTTAAATTTAGAGCTGTTTCCAAGATTTGTCGTTGTCTTCTTCTTTGTTTGTGTATCTGCGTTGCAAGCATCTGCGTTACTTCCTTTATTGTTCTTTTTAAGAGTTCCCAATGTTGTATTAAATTTGATGTAGGTGTATTGTTGCAGTAGTCTTTTATTAGTTTTGTTATTGTTGTCGTATAAAATTCATTTTGCAGTAGAGCATTATTAAATTTCCAAAGGGGGGATCTTTTGGTCTCGTTCTCAGTTGGCATTCCGTTTATTTCCAGTAGAACTGCTTTGTGATCCGTAAATTTTGTGGTGTCATTTATATGTTTGACTTTTTGGATTTTGTGGTTGTTGTGTACATAAAATTTGTCTAGTCTTGCAGAACTACCCGAAATGTGTGATTTGTCTGTAAAAGTTGTTTCCTTTCCCTCCGGATGTTTTTTCCTGTATCCATCTACCAAATTGTGTTCGTCTAAGATGTTATGTAGTATCTCCATTTGTGCGCGTTCCTGTCTTCCTCGGTTGTTTGTTCTTTGCGCATCTAGTTTATGTAGCACACAGTTGAAATCCCCCCCTAGTAAGATTTGTTTTCCCTTGTATTGTGTCAAAATGTTCGATAGTTTTTTTATAGAAGGTTAATTGCTGTGTCTTTACTGCTGGGGCATATACATTAACTAAAGTGTGATTGTCCGAGTGGTCGTCTTGGTTTCTCACTTGTACTATTACGTATCTGCCCTCTCTGTCTTTGTTTTGATGTGTTATTTCCCACTTGTCTGAAATTTGTAAAATAGCTACTCCTGTGTGAGATGATCCTAAACCGAAATATCCGTGTCGTAAACCTAGCTGTTGTATAATGTATTTTCCTTTTGTCTCGTTTGTAATTTTTGTTTCTTGAAGAAAGACGAAATCAGGTTTATATGTGCGTGTTAAAGCTATAATTTGGTTTAATTTAGTTCTCAAACCTTTTATGTTTAGAGTTATAATACTTATGCTATTTTTCATCTTGCAAGGGGGTGGTAAAGAGCTTGCATTTAAGGGGAGTGTGTTTTGTTGCATCAGTTGTTGTGCAGGCATAATCCATGACATAAAAGAGAAATACATGCATGATTACACAATCCACGTGTGGTACTATAACCATGCATACAACTTTTAACTATCCTGTAAAAAAGTGGCAGTTGGAATGCGAGGGAGAGGAGAATACCGAGCAGTAGTAGTAATGAAGGATGAAAAGGGGCGATAGATGTGTTGCCAAAGAAGAAAGAAAAAGTGTGTACAGGTCCTGAAAGGGAGAGGTTCAGAAAGTAGGGACCCGACCGGCATGCTGAGAGAAGAGATGCAGATATATAGCTTGAAGTAGGGAAAAGAAAACCATTGGGCACAGGAGATTGAAAGGTTGAGACCACAAAACTGGCAGATGGGGGAAAGGGTTGGTTGGTGAGATGAAAAAAAAGAATTATAAATATATTTATACCTATATGTGTCGTTATAAAACATATGAACATATACAATTATATATGTGTACATTCTACATTCCCTGTTCATATACATTTCTATAATAACGGATATGTAACTTAATATATTTATAAAAGTCTTGCACACTTCCATCGGTAGAGGTTTTGTGTTCATTCTCTTTCCGAGAGGGGGACTCTATGTTGAGACGTTTCTATTTCCTGTGTACCTAAGAATTGGTCCATAAAGTTCATTTCAAGATTATCGTCTTCATGTGTAGCCGCTGCCCATAAGAGAGAGGTGCTTCCATCATCCTCTAGATCGGAGTGTTTGTCATCTAGATTTTCCCTTGTTTCCTGTTGTGTTGCTGCTATCTCCCCGGTGTGTAGTCTTGGTAGTTTCTCTGTTTCTTTAGGTGTTTCCTTGGTCTTGTTGTTTCGGAGCTTTTCTCTTCTCTTTCTTTTCCGCTTCCCTTCTACTGTATTGAAGCCTTCTGTGTCTGAAGACATCGTATCCGAGTCTGACAAATTTCTGATATTGTTATTCCGAGGCCCCGAGGTGGGGGACGATGGAAAGGGTATAAGTTCTGCTTCTGGTTGTGGTGAAGGTGTTTTCTTAGTGTTCTGTACATGCAGTTGACTATTCTCCGAATAAGTCGGTCTCTTCTTGGGACATCGATTTGTCCAATGTGAATCTAGACCGCAGATTGTGCAGGGGGTACGTCTTCCCGGGAGGGCTATGAAAATTTTCAATGTTTTATTTTCTTGTCCTTGCAATTTAACATTTACGTAGTGTGGAACCGTCTGTTTAGGCTGATATAAAAAAGTCCATTTGTCCCTTGCATTTTGTAATTGATATACTTCGGTGTTTACATCACCTGTGATGAAGTCAGCAATTTTCTTTACAGTTTCTTTTTTGATTGTGGCTGGCAACCAATGAAGTAGACCTTTCGATCTTTCTCTGTCCACATGTTCAACTATGGCTGTGAATTTGGGGTTGGCCCATTCAAATTTTTTTACCATGTAGATTTTTGTAGTGGCTGATATGTGCCGAGTTTGTAAGGGTTACATACCATTTATTTGGGTTGGCGAACCTATATACAGATGATATCCCGTTTACCCCGACTCCGGCGGGACCTGCAAGTATGCTTGTAATTAAAGAGTATGATACTCTTGAGGCTTGTGGCCCTGATGTTGTGATCACAAGAGTTCCAGCTTTATGCAGCTGGCCACCCTCTAGTGCTTCATTTATATCAAAAGATATTTCTGGAATTTCCATTTTTAAACACCACACACACTATTTCCCGCACAAGGGGAAAAAAACCACTACTAGAACACAAACTCACAAAACCACAGTAATCCGTGCGAAAAATTTTTTTTTTTTTTTTTTTATTTTTTCCTCGCTTGAGGTCGCATATTTTTTCCTCGCATGAGGTCGCATTAGTACCCGCCCAAACCCGGCCCTGGTCAAGACCACATGTCCCAACACAAGAAGACCCAATGACAAACTGTGTCACTGTAGTGATCTTCTGTGTTCTCACACAAGAGACCTAATGACACATGAATGTCACTGCACTGGTCCCTGTGTGTAGACACATGATCCTAGCCAAAAGCCGGATACTAGGCATTGGGTTGTACAGCGTAAAATACGCTGTAGGTTTAAGTCAGTCGAACAGTTATTTGGTGTTAACAAGATGAAAGAGTATATAAAAATGGGTTAGAAAATCAGAATAATCTGAGTGATAACTTATTTGTTCTTAACATGGAAGATAAAAGAAAGTAAATGTAGTGTTTTTTGTAAGGGAGGGAACCTTTTTAGACCTTAAAGTAATCTAAGTATACATCATTAAAGTTTACCAAATTTGCATGTCAGACCAGTTTTAATAGAGATATAGAAGGATTAATGAAACTAAGGTAAAAAGTGCTAAGGGGAATAACTATGGTTATTAGCGCCCTTTACAGGTTTAGTGAGTTAAGAGAACACAGAGCAGAGTAAAACGCACGTGAAAATAGTGACTAGAGGTAAACAGTTATGTAGCACAGTTCACGGAGCTAACAGCTTAGAATTAAGCGTGCCGATTGGTGAGTGAACTGAACAACGGACCAATCGTATTAACTAAAACAACTTTTGGACCATCAGATAGGAAATTGAAGGACGATTAGAAATCAGTGACGCCTACCAGAGAAGTTGAAGTTGACCGGGCAAGTCAAGTTTCGCTGAGCTCTCAAGAAATGTGAAACCTGCGGTTTGCAGAAGGGCTACAGAAATAGCTAGATTTAGAATTGCTTAGAAATAGGAATTCAGGAGAACATTTAGAATTGATTAATAATTTTTTGTGATCAACTGTAGGATTAGCTGATAGGTGGTGTTAGTAGGATCGTGATAGGTGCTGGACTTCGTTTAAAATGGTAAGAACAAAACTTTGAACTATTTTCTTGACTTTCAGCAAATTTGTCGCAAGCTAACGACGCTCGCATTTAAGGGAGCGAGCTAAAGAAGATAATATTGAGTCAAGGTCAATATTAAAGCCTAAAGAAATAATAACTTTTATTATCAGATAGCCAGGATGGGCTGTCATGCCAAGAAGATGAGGCATTGCCATTAAACGAGATTGTATCGAACAAATGGTTCACAGCACTGACAATTATGAAATCTATTAAGCGCTCTCTCATATAAGAGTAAGTATGGAGACGCCACCACAAGTGAGTCTGACATTCACGAAACATCTCATGCGCTCTCTCATACAAGAGTAAGTATGGTGGAAGCCATTTTGGTATTGGACATTGTTTATTTCAGGTGTAGCTATTGAATTTTATATGCATGACTGCATTTAGAGTAGAATAGAAAAATGAGAAGGAACTTTATTAAGCTAGGTATACCACGAAATGCATGAGGCTACAGGAGAAACAATATATAACTATGCTTTGAGATATGTGATTGAATCAAGCGGAAGACTTGAGGACATTGTAATTGTGTACTGTATCTGATGAATTGTGTTGGATGATCATGCATTATCTTATGTAAATAAAAGTTGCTTTTTTTGAAGTTGAATCACATCACTCCAGTTGCTTTGATGTGAGAAGAGATATACTTTATGGAGAGATATTAGAATTGAGTATTAGGAAAGATAGAAATAATAGAACACCCTATACGCATCAGTCGCTAGACAACATCAAGGAGGGAAGAACGTGGTCTGGGTTGAGCAAAAGACGAACCTATTCTCATCCAAGAACTATCATCTCTGGCGGAACAAGGGGGCCAGTAAGAGAAACAATCTCACTTGGAAGAAAGAACGAAAGTAAATAATAGATAACTAGGCCTGCTTCAGTCACCTAGTTATAGATAGCATTGTGACCTAATAGAACCACCTGCACGGTCACAGAAGCAACCTTCGTCGGTAGTGCTTACTTTGACTTGACCCACCTGCATTAATCCATGAACAAAATAAAATTAGAGAAATGTTGATGCAGATTTTTTAAGCCGCCATTCGTGCGATGAAAATCAAAGAAATCACTAGGCATGGACATAAATTTCTCTATGTGTATGTAGAATTATAGACTGACGTATAACGTCTGTTTTAAGAGGGGAGGATTTGTCGTGAAATTCTAATCCACATATATAAATTAAAACGTAAATGTAAAGCCTAACACATAAATTCAATAAAAGGAAAGAAGAATGGTAAAGAACAGTGCTGTCACAAGGACTGTACGCGAAATCCCCCTTGTGTTCTCCTGCGTCTGCAAATTGTAACGTTTCACGTTGATAGTAAAGCCTTCTGCAGTATACACGCGTTTCCCAAACACACTAAAAAGTGTACTCCATTTCTAAGAAAAACCTTGAAATACGCAAGTTGACCTAGAATTAAAATGCCATTCATGTCTTTTTCTACACTATGTTACCAAAAACAAAAGACAGATGGACTAATGATAGAAAGAAGGGAGAGGCAGAAAGCAGGCACAGGCAATACTACCACAGTCGGGCGATACACAATTGCTGCCATCACGCGAGTAAGGCCACTAGCAATAACTTTTTTTCAGATAGACCGTGATAAAAAACACTACCCATCCGAGAGTTAGGTTTTAAAAACATGAAAAATTCTTATTGGGAATTATGACATTATACTGGTTTACGTTTGAAAACATGACAGTACCCAGACACCCTAAAGTTTGGAAGTGAGAAAGTGGTAACAGCACAACTATCCTAGAAGAAAATGCATATTAGCTCTATTAAATTTGTATATTTGGGTTCCTTAGGACGTGCTGACAAATAATATGTTAAACGTTACGCAAATAGTCTAGGAATTACCAAATTATAGCCAAAATAAAATAGTGAGGGTGTCAGACAACACCAAAATCAGAATCGCCCAGTGGCAGAATTTTAGGCCACCATTGTACGGGAAATGAGTCTCCATGTTAACTCCTATTTGATTGGAGCGCAACAAATGTAAGGCTAAACACGATTAGTCGGACTATAAATACTGTCTTGTGTTGTCAGGGGAAACGTGAGAAGGGGTACTTTTTTGAAAAGATGTGTAGACATGGCCTGATTGGGTAGAGCTGCGAATATACTCAATTCAGAGCGTCTGTTCAGGGCCACATCTTGTAATAAACCTACTAGGAAGCAGTGCGTTGAGCACCAGGATATATTTTTTCTAAATAAAAGCCTGGGACATCGGCAGATCGGAGTTGTGCTATATTCATTGCCATTCAACGTCACTGTGTAATATTTCCATGAATTGTGGTAGCTTGAAATATTTGACATCTTTTAATGAAAATTGAATGTAAATTGATACTTATGTCTGTATATATGTGTGGTTCAGTAGCGAACATGAGGTAAAGCCTATAGTGCTCCAGCCTGAACAGAAGGTGTCGGAGGAAAGTAAAACTACATGGAATTGCCAAGCAGTACACTGACACCTAGATTATTGACTAGAAAGAAATAATGCTGGAATTGCAGAGGCGTAGTAACCATTAAGGAGGAATATACTGGTGTAAAGTATTTCAGATGAAGCTGACAGTTGGCATAACGCTCTGAACTCAGGTTTGTTTTGTATTGTGCTCAGTGTAGAAATAGAGTATAAATTGGTTCTGAAGTAGGAGGTACAACCTTCTTGTTTCAGGGACCGTGGTCTTAAAGTTATTGAGCAGCACTTGGTCAGAGCTTTGCTGAATCCAGAGTCGGACAGCATACTCCTTGGTCCATATAGCTAACAGTGAGGTGTCTCCAGAGCACAGGGGAGAAATCGAGCAGAGGAGTCTTTTCCTGCCGCCATCACGAAAGATAAGCTGATGTGGCCAGCTGAGCTCAACATTATGTACCCCCATCTTAAAATGACATTGCAAAATAAAATTAAGAGGGGAATTTAATTGTTTTAATGCCAGGAACTGAGAACATCTCTAATACTAGTTCCAACAGAAACAAACTATTGAAGTCATGATGACAAATACCAACAGAGCTTGAAAAAAACAAAACAAAACCAGTATTCCTCATATTACTACTACACAACTGACACACATAGGATACTATTAATAATATATGTCACTACAAGATTCATATTGATAAATTCTGTACATATAACTTGTAATTAAAATTGATTGTGACTCCTGGTTCTCTTTGTATTTGAATCAGGACACATATACATTAATGACAGCACTGAATACATATTGATATTTGAAAAGTTATCAGTGACTCATTTAAGATATTCTCATAGAGTGTTATATGTATGTGAGTGTCACAGTGTTGTCAAGTGTGGTGGAATAAATTATATTGTTTATCTGTCTGTTGTTGTTGTGACTTACACTTCGTCATATACATACCCTAGACATATAACGTAGTCATCACAATATTCCAGAATAATTCTGACTGAGGTATACATATGTGGCAGTAAGTAAGGTTATCTATAATACACTACTCTTATTAGATATAGATACCTTCACAGCTGATCTCAGTCAGTACACTAAGTCCCTTATAAATATTTATAACATCCCACTTTACCACACTACAGACATGTTTGCTCAGATGAATAAAAGAGACGGCTCGTTCTCTTACACGCGTCTTGGATGTCTTTAATTGTGACTATACATTTCCCTCCGACTCCGTGCATCTTCAGTTTCCTAGTCCCGGTGTTCCTTATTAAAATGTAAAGAGTTCCTTTGCTTTGTAAGTAGGGCTTTTTTTAGTTCCCCAATAAAAGGTCCGGTTAATAAATAGGAATTATGAATCTATTCTTCACTCTGGCGAGGTCTGGTGTTATCTTGGCGACCTTGAAATTCGCAGTGTGATAAAACTGCAAAAATGGTCAGGCTATTTTCCCCTAATTGTCATTATGAATCTAATCAGAAAGGTCCAATCGTTTCAAATAGGTCGTGTGTGGCACTTTCAAAATATTTCCTACATGGAAAGATTTTGCAAAAGGTCACGTCTTTCATATATGCTAATATGATGTCTTGCATACCCTCTCACCAACACATTTGTAGACTCATATTGTCTAAAATGTAATAAATCCATAATTACTTTTAACCAAGTGACCGGAAGCGATTATATCACACTTGCCTGCCCACAGGTTTCACACAGACAATAATCTAGTTATATGTCGTATGAGTACGCAAAACTCCGTGTCTAATCGGTGATTTAAACAGATAGCGCTGGCCGATGTACGTGTTAATCTGCAGCGACTATAACTAACAAATCTGGGTAGCGAATATCAAATGTGATGTATCATATCAGCCGCTCCTGCAAATGTTATATTTATCACCTACAGGATTCTTTGATTAAAATCAAATATCAGCTACTTAGCAGAGAATAACAAGGAAAGAAAGAAAGAGAAAAAGAAAAGTGCGATAATTGACAGCACATAATAAAAATCGGTCCCACAAATGTATCGATACTGCCGGAGAGAACACAGATCGATAGAGGTCGTCCATTTTGCCACAAAAATAAAAATTTACGGTAGCACATACACTGCCACACCAAGTCAAAGAAATACAGAGGTATGGAAGAATTTGTTAGAGAAAATTAAAAACAGACCAGAAAGTTATAATTACAAAACTACTATAATTTTCGGAAGATCGGTTTTAATTAACACTTTTATTTTACCTAAATTGATTTACATATTAAATGTCCAAACCATTCCTCATGAAATTTTTACTCGAATAAACAAACTCACAAGAACATTCTTATTTCGAAACACTTTACATTTTATAAAACATAAAACATTAATACAACCCAAAGATAGACATGGGAGTATCTTTACAAGATATAGCAACAAAAATAGAAACTTCAAGAATCAAGTACACAGGAGAAATCGTTTAAAATCCTGAACAATACCCCCTGGCTCATTATTATATTGGTTTAAGATTATCTAACTTATGTCGTTACAACAATAATCAACCTCATTATTATATTGGTTTCAAATTATCTAACTTGTGTCGTTACAACAATAATCAACCTCATTATTATATTGGTTTAAGATTATCTAACTTGTGTCGTTACAACAATAATAAACCTCATTATTATATTGGTTTAAGATTATCTAACTCGTGTCGTTACAACAATAATCAACCTCATCATGTTGGTACTTTACCACGGTTCTACACACAATGCATACAAAGCATACAAGGAAACACATCTTTATTACAACAAAACACACGTTCCATTTACAGAATTCTCATTAGTGTACACGAACCCTCATTAGTGACAAGGATAACACGTGGGTACAATTATTTCATAACTGATTACCAACCTATTTTTAGGAGCCTACACGAGTTACCACTTGCTCCACCCGCAAAGGAAGTCACCTTTAGATTATTATATAGCATGACACCCAATAGGCAAGAACTTGTGAAACTTTGGTATTGTCCCGCAATGACAATACCTCCAAGAACTTCACTGGCGCGACTTCATTAAACACTCGTCTGAGCGTTCGCCAGCTAGCATTCGGGGGGATATTGAGGACCCATACCTTGCGGTTCCTAGCTATCAGGTATTCAGATATGCCTCTACTGTTCCTATTCATGTCCCTCGGTATCGGACTGTGAGTATTAATGGACGCCTGCCGTGAAACCCGTCTAAGATGTACTTTCTTCTCAGGTGGTGATATCTCCACCACCTGTTCGTCCGCCCCGGGACTTCGGTGTTGCTGAGGCCTTGCTTCAGCTCCTCCCGTGGCGTTATGCACTCCCCGTACATTGCCGACGATCAAATCGGGGTCTTGGTTCTCGAGGACAAACGCGTTTTAAAAAAAAGTGTGAGGACCACAATGTTACATCAGAGCTGAAAATGTTGGTCATCAATCTCTTAAACATACTACATTACACAGAACATGCCATGTAAAACTGTCTACAACGGTTGTGGTGTCGGTCAAAAAATTCTAAGACTCACCCTCCTGAAATTGCGGAAGTCTGAATGCGGCTACAGTTGTGTTACTAGTCATGAGACATAAAATTGTGTTCTTATATCGAGTTATATGTGTAAGTATGTTGTTTGTGTTAATCAATAAATACATGGCTTTCGTAGATTACATTTTTAACTATTATTCATTCATACCATTATACAAAACAAAAACAATGTTACAGGGACCGCCGGAAAGGGGAACAGAGATTAGTAACATTGTTCCCTACCATGTATGTGGTAAATAGCGACTAAGGAGAACTATTTTCTCGCCTATAAGATCTCCGATTCGTGTGTCTGTGACTAATGTCTCTATCTCCGGTAGATTCTGAAATGTCTGAGTAAACCAACAGGAATATTTCTGAATCCTCTGAAGTCCTCGGCCTCCTATGGTATTTGCTCTGTATTGTTTCCCTGGCCGATAGCCTCCTATTGTATTTGCTCTGTATTGTTTCCCTGGCCGATATACTTGTCGACTGGCATCTATAAGCGTAGTAGTCGTAGACACGTTTGCCTTGAGTGTTTTGTAACACAGTTTGGTCAGGAGGTTGATGAAGAGCGCTTTTCAGAGCTGATAGTAACTTTTGTCTCCAAAAACGGCACTGTGTTGTCCGTAACAATCAACATTATTTATTACACTATTGGCATTAGTAGGTTGTAGAACGCGTAAGTGTTCAGAACCCCAATTTATTCATCATGTGTATAATCTTTTTAATTTGATTAAATTTAACAGATTTCCTAACTTCTAATCTGGTATAGATTTTCTTGTCATACAGTTTTAAAGATTATTTGAGAATAATTACAGCGAAACGAAATTCTTGAAGTGAATGTATTACTAAAAATTGTTTCCCTTTGGCTGAAAGTTACCTCTCGTAGAGATACAAATGGAGAATGCTAGATATTTATATACACTTATATCGTGTGTGTCAGTGAGTCTCTTATGTAATGACCCAGTTATTGTGTGTATATACCTCTTGTTTGTACACTTGAATATGTTTAAAGAAAGCAGTGGTCAGCTTAATGTTGTTGTTATCTCCACACATTTTATCCTGGAATGTTACTGGTGACGGCCATATGTCCTTTCTCTGTTCGTCATAGGTACAGCGTCTTGGCAGCAAACGTTCATCTTTAGTTTGTTGAATAATATTATTTCAATCTGTTGTGGCCACGATTAGTAAGACTTAATGAAACTATAAATAACAAAGCTATTTCTGTGAGCACAATTTCTACACCTTTGAACAGATCATTTGTATTGATTAACGCAAGGGAGATAACTTGGTAAAATGTAAAGGATCCCGTTACTCGCCCATTGAGGCATATTGGGAATATGGTGTTAGGCCCATATTTTCTTGACCATCGGCACACTAGGGGTGATGTGGTCAGCATAACGAGGGCAGCTTTAACCTTCCAAGAAGTTGCTCTGGTACCCAGTTGGGGCTGGGTCGACCCAGGAGCGTTTGCGGCTTAAACAAATCCCACCTCATATGGTTATCGAACCATAGACCATTGAGCTAGGAAGGCAGTGCACTAACCACTATGCTACCGCGGCTCCCTGAGATAACTTGAGTAAAAAAATAAATAATTTTTTGGGGAATCAAGACAGTTCATTAAAGTCTGTAACGTGAGGTAATCAAGGCACTTCATTAAAGTCTGTCACGTAACAAATTCTTGATAAAATTGATCAAGTTTTCACAAGTCGTCATACTTGTTATTTGGTTATCGTCACCAATAATTATTGGTTATCTTGTGGCTGCTTGTGGTTGTCTTATGGCTTCTTGTAGTTATCATGGGGCTCCTAGAAGTCTTTGACAATACACGAACAGTACTACGGCTATCTCAGCATGTCGTAAGTGGCTGATTGTGTATGGTTCATAATGTATACAAGATCACATAAATGTTATGATGTAGGCTTCTATCTACCGCCCACGTGTAATGGTGGTTCTATGGCCCTGGTGTAATGGTGGTTCTATGGCCCTAGTGTAATGGTGGTTCTATGGCCCTGGTGTAATGGTGGTTGTTGCGGTCAGTTTTCGCAGTGTGTATAATCTTTTAAATGTACCTGTTTACCAGGGAGACGTTATTCCTGATCTAAGGGGTAATACTCATGATTTACTGGGGGTTGAATTTTACAGTGGTTGTTTGCCCACTTGTTTGTACCTCCGGTCTAATATTAGAACCGATGTCTGGTTGCATGTCCATATATGGCTTGATTGGTTAGCTTTACTAGGAATGTTTGCAACTAGAGCTGATGTCTTATTTCATGACCATATAAGGCTTGAATGGTCAGTCGTTTCCTGGTATGTGTTCAAACATTGCCCACCTGAGTTTAGCTCGGGAGGTCTGGCGTCTACGACGCATACGTAAGCTTTCGTGGCGGTTAAGAAAGACTTCCGATCTGGGAGTCGAGCTGTGAATTTTCAGAGTATCAAGACGTGCTTTCGACGTCTCTGTTATGGCTTTAAGCCTGGGGAACGAAAGCCCTCTGTGGGTGAACTTAGAAGTCTGAAGATGTCTTCCCCACGATATATTTCTAAGCGTCTAGGAAACGAGTGTGTTATTAGTGTTATTCTGAGGGACTGATAAGGTAAATTATCCTTCGATTTATTTTCCTTGACTATCAGAATCACGTATCACATTTATTTACCAGCTCAGTGACTTTTCCCCTGGGCGGGAAAGAGTTTATCAAGTACACGAAAGTTGAGCTCTTGAACTATGCTGACATTATTTGGTTAGGGCCTGTGTATGCCCAGAGAACATTATATTTGATGCATCCCGCTATTTCAGCGGTATCATATTGGACAGGGTCTGACCCACCTTGTTTGCTAAGAAATACCACAGAGGCCATTGGACCTAGAGGCCTGCCATCTTGCGGCCTACTGCATGCTAGGCAATGTAACTGATGTACTTGTTTTAGAAGAGAGTTGTTTATACTCATTTATCAAACTCGCTGGTCATGCGGGGTATTTACGCTGAGGCTTTTGGAAGGGAGTTCGATTGTAGTCAGCAATCATATATATGCACAGCTTACTAATTGATGAACTGTTGATGCTGTAACTGTATTGTACTATCGTCATGTCTACAATGTTCCTGAGTATTGTCAAATGACTATGTCCTGATGTCGGCGTCTCTCATATCGTATTGCATTAAAACATTGTAAAAGTCAGCTGCTGTTACCAACCTTCTTTGACTTTCTACATGTGGTTGAGTGGGTATTGTGCCAATGTTCAGAACCTATACACATTCGCGTGCTACACCTTATCACGAAGTCTACTCACCCACACATACTGTCAACCACATATTGCTATGATCATTACTACACATCTAAGAGCATGTACCTTAATAGAGTCTTCATTGCACCCTGTCAGTGCTTCAACGCCTGGTGACCTACATTCACCTGTACTGTACTGCCTGGGTTGACCTGACCCCCTTACTCACACCTACACTGTGCTGTAACCTTTCATGGTGGCTTCCAACACTACACAGGACACTAACACTATGAAGTTGGACTGTTACACTTATGGAGAACTTGACCCTAACATTTATGATGGCCAGAATTGGCTTTAACAGGGGTTCTATGGCCATGGTGTAATGGTGGTTCTATGGCTCCGGTGTAATGGTGATTCTATGGCCCTGGTGTAATGGTGGATCTATGGCCCTGGTGTAATGGTGGTTCTATGGCCCTGGTGTAATGGTGGTTCTATTGCCCTGGTGTAATGGTGGTTCTATGGCCATGGTATAATGGTGATTCTATGGCCATGGTGTAATGGTGGATCTATGGCCATGGTGTAATGGTAAATCTATGGCCATGGTGTAATGATGGATATATGGCCCTGGTATAATGGTGGATCTATGGCCATGGTGTAATGGTGGTTCTAAGGCCCTGGTGTAATGGAAAATCTATGGCCATGGTGTAATGATGGATATATGGCCCTGGTGTAATGGTGGATCTATGGCCTTGGTATAATGGTGGTTCTATGGCCCTGGTGTAATGGTGGTTCTATGGCCTTGGGATAAGGGTGGTGCTATGGCCCTTGTGTAATGGTGGTTCTATTGCCCTGGTTTAATGGTGGTTCTATGGCCCTGGTGTAATGATGGTTCTATGGCCCTGGTATAAGGGTGGTGCTATAGCCCTAGTGTAATGGTGGTTCTATTTCCCTGGTGTAATGGTGGTTCTATGGCCCTGGTGTAATGGTGGTTCTATGGCCCTGGTGTAATGGTGGTTCTATTGCCCTGGTGTAATGGTGGTTCAATGGCCCTGGTGTAATGGTGGTTCTATGGCCATAGTGTAATGTTGGTTTTATGGCCCTGGTGTAATGGTGGTTATATTGCCCTGGTGTAATGGTGCTTCTATTACCTTGGTGTAATGGTGGTTCTATGGCCGTGGTGTAATGGTGGTTCTATTGCCATGGTGTAATGGTGGTTCTATGGCCATGGCGTAATGGTGGTTCTATGGCCCTGGTGTAATGGTGGTTCTATAGCCCTTGTGTAATTGTGGTTCTATGGCCCTGGTGTAATTGTGGTTCTATGTCCCTGGTGAAATGGTGGTTCTATGCTCCATAGGGAGAGAGAAGGTAAATGATGATAATGATGGCTTTAGCATATGTATACTAGAAATTTTGGATAAAACAGAATATGATGATGATGTTTTGAGCAAAGGTAGACTAGGACTTTTGGATAAAACAGTACATGATGATGATGGCTTAAGCAAATGTAGACTAGAACTTAGGGATAAAACAGAACATAATGATGGTGGCTTGAGCAAATGTAGACTAGAACTTTTGGATAAAACAGAACATGATGACGATGCCTTGAACAAATGTAGACTAGAACTTTTTGATAAAACAGAACATGATGATGATGACTTGAGCAAATGTAGACTAGAACTTTTGGATAAAACAGAACATGTTGATGATAGCTTGAGCAAATGTAGTCTAGAACCTTTGGATAAAACAGAACATGATAATGATGACTTGAGCAAATGTAGACTAGAACTTTTGGATAAAACAGAACATGGTGATGATGGATTGAGCAAATGTAGACTAGAACTTTTGGATAAAACAGAACATGATGATGATGGCTTGGGCAAATGTAGACTAGAACTTTTGGACAAAACACAACATGATGATGATGGCTTGAGCAAATGTAGACTAGAAATTTTTTATAAAGCACAACATGATGATGGTGTATTGAGCAAATGTAGACTAGAACTTTTGGATAAAACAGAACATAATGATGATGACTTGAGCAAATGTAGACTAGAACTTTTGGATAAAACAGAACATGATGATGATGGCTTGAGCAAATGTAGACTAGAACTTGTGGATAAAACAGAACATGATGATGATGGCTTTAGCAAATGTAGACTAAATCTTTTGGATAAAACAGAATATGATGATGATGACTTGAGCAAAAGGAGACTAGAACTTTTGGATAAAACAGAACATTATGATGATGATTTGAGCAAATGTAGACTTGAACTTTTGGATACAACAGAACATGATGATGACTTGAGCAAATGTAGACTTGAAATTGTGGATACAACAGAACATGATGATGATGGATTGAGCAAATGTAGACTAGAACTTTTGGATAAAATAGAACATGATGATGACTTGAGCAAATGTAGACGTGGCTTTTGGATAAAACAGAACATGATGATAATGACTTGAGCAAATGTAGACTAGAACTTTTGTATAAAACAGAACACAGTTTTTAGAGCATCCGCTTAAATGTTAGTGTGTTTGTATGTACAGCCGGGAACACACACACACAATGATTGTATATGCAAGACATGTTGATCTAATATTACTAAAGAACATTCAAATTACAACTGAGCATAACGTGAGTGATCAATATGTTATCCTAATAAAAGAATACAGGCAGAGATATGAACTAGTGAATTTATTACAACATAGAAACAAATCTAGGCCAAAAACAAAACTCATTTGAAGTAACTTGAACAGCAGATGTTAAAAACAGACAAGACTCATTTCAACAACAAAAGTAGAAGATCCCGTTTACACGCCCATTGAGGCATATTGGGAATATGGTGTAAGACCCATATTTTCTCGAGCATCAGCACACTAGGGGTGATGTGGTCAGCATAACGCCGGCCGCGTTAACCTTCCCAGAGTTGCTATGGGACTCAATTCATGAGGCTGTATCGACCCCGGAGCCGTTTGCGATCTAAAAATTGCCACCTCAGTTGGGAATCGAATCATTTACCACCGAGTCACTTTGATAAATATTAAAGTGGCCGATGTCGGATTTTAAATTCCTATACACGTGCCTCATTCAGGCAGTCGGGATCACGTTGTGTGTCAGATATATTCAAGGAGACCACCAGTGCATTGATATTTTTGTATAACTCTTTACCAATGTGACTGTCAGTAACACTTATCGCGGATAACACTCCACTGTGTTGCACCACCGCAGTGTGCATTTTTAATAAAAATAATAAGCTCTTTTTTCTAGAAGTATGACCACACAACAATGGATGACATAAGTAATCAACACCTTCTACAGGTACTTCTCTTTAATATTATGAACACAATAATAAGGCCTCACACGGCCAACAAAACGCATGAAATACAATAATGAAATGCCAATGTAACTTGCCATAATAACTCATTCTATCAGTCTCATACACCACAGTACGACTTATGCTGATAAAAAACTGCAATGAATATCGCTCATCATGAGCGGCAAAAACTGTGACAATGGTACACTTAACTCATTGACAATTTATAAATCTCCGGCTTGTAACAATTACAATTTAGACACTACACGGTACTAGAATAACAACTTAATAATCCGTCAGACTCGGAATATGGCAAGCACTTATAACAAATAGTCCATAACATGAACTTCACAGCTAACTTGCTGGAAAAAGGGAAAATATCTGCGACCGTCCCGGACGCTGGTTAGATTCTCACTGACTACTTTCGCGCCTGATTTCCAGGCTTCCTGTAGTCACCTGACCCGCCGGTTTTTTCCATACCCGGCGTTGCACGGCTGACTTTTCGTACAACAGATGCACTGCGAAATAGCGCCGTGACAGTGACAAAACATCTGTCTGTGTTCTTTTGGTGGCTCTCTCACACCTTTAGAAACTCTGGCAGTATTCCGTTTTTGTCTTTATTTTTCACTTTCTCCCATTTAACCGCTTTTATCTGGCATAATATTTGCCCTTCGCATTCATTATTTTGCTCCTTATGCTGGACCTAGAAGGGTGACGTCTATAATACTCCACTCCCCTACGGAAGTTTTTGCTATGAGACTATCTTTATCTTTTACATTGTGCCCTGAAGCCGATCCCGGTTACGTTCAGCCAGGGTAATTACTGACCATAGCGGGTGAAATACTTATCAACTGAATATGTCTGACCACCTTGGTAAGCACGGTCTCGGTCGATTGACACAAAGGAAGGCCAGATTTGATGCCTGAGAAATCAGTCTGCGTGATTCACACCAACAAAGTACATTTGCATGCTCCAAATTAACAGGCGCTTTGTCTGGCTGTCCACCCACCAATGTTAGCCTCTCTGAATAATTACTCTCCCTCAGTATACACAGTATAACTCTTTGATTACGTCCTCAGTATGATTAGAAATTACCGTAATTCTTCTGGCTAATGAACTGGGTAAAGATGTGCTTTGCCAGCTTAACTGCGATGATTTGCCTGAATTACAATTAACAAGGTACAAAAATCTCACAAAACGATATAATCATCATTCATCACTGCTGCTTTCGTGTTTTTGATGGCATTAGCATAAAACAAACGCCAGCGCCTGCTGTAGTGGTTTATGAATATAGTATTTGCATATGTTGAGGTTGCCAGCTTCATATGTAACCACTTGTAAAGGAATACAAGTGATATGTTTTGGTATATTGCCACACGCAGGCATATATTCATTGTTATTTGAGGAGATATCTCTATTTGTGGTAAAAACATGTTTTGCAGGATCTTTAAGTTGTATTAAACGCTGTATATTAATATACCTCAACCGGTTGTCAAAGACGTAACGCGTTTGCGCGAATTTATTCTAATGGCTAATATTCTGGCCTTTCATATGTTTCATTCGTCCAAGCAAGAGGTTTTTTTTTCGAGCTGCCGGAATTGTGGAGGAATTAAGTATCTTTACGTGGCATCATTATATTTTTGAAGGCCGCCACTTGTTTCAACGATCGTTAAGATGGTCCTGAACTTATAAGAAGTTTCGTACCTTATAGAGAAGTAATTTATACAAGAAGAAACATAAATTCACGTTTCTGGTTCGCATTAATTGGGTGTCGGTGAATGACACGTACGTCTTAGTCAGAACGGCCAGAACTGAATAGAGAAGACGAATATATGTATTATTTCAACATGCATTCTTATTGCCTTATGGACTGCCCATATTTATGAGGAGACAGATCTTGAAGATTCTCCATTGCTATTGTATCGTGAAGAAAACCAAATAAATATGTACTACATGTGTATTGTGGACCTACTACCCGACAACTTGAGTTATTCTGCCAGTTTCGTGTCCTGCATGACCAAACCCTAGTGCATTCAATAACATAGCACGATGAACTCTTTAATATAAATATGGCCACACATCCCAAAGAATTCCAGTCGTAACACCACTTAGCAAGGAAAACATGTCAAATTCACATGGTAAAATAAATGTTCACTCTTACATCAAAGTAATTTTTTGGCAACACAATCCCCTGGCACAGTTAGAATAGACACAGCATGTTGATGCTTTCGAATTGCTTGGTTTGGGAAATTTTAGTATTATTCTTATGAAGGGTGATTTGATTCCTTAGGTCTCCAGTCTTTGTAGTTAAAAATGCGGATTTACTTTTAAGTTTCAAAGTTGATCATATACTCTGTCCTTGTTATCCCCCACATGTTTTGAAAATTCTAATTTTAAAATTCCAACACGTGACATCTTTCTAATAAGGCAGTAATACTTCCGATTGCATCTTTATGCAAACTCACAAACAAATATGTGAACGTAACACCCGTCTAGATGCTTTCCAGGAATATTATCTCCCCAAACAGATTATCAGTAATATTTATACAAAGATGTACCAGCGGAAACGATTACGTCTTATCACCAGTGTTTGAGTAAATCCCTCGAACGGATTTCTCAGACTGACACTATGGCTTTCTTTTCATCGATCGTGCGCTACCACCTTGTGTCAATAAAGATCGACTTTATTAAAGGTGGCTAGACAACAGAGGTGATACATTATTCGCTGACCTGACTACTTAGCTTACGACGATTCACATGGCAAAACGTACACAAGTCTGGGAGCGGCTAGAGCTGAATTTAGGTGCATAAAATATGTCAAACCATAGGACGATCGGTGAGGAAAATGATGAAACGAAGTGATACCACCGGAGAGGATGAAAGTTATAAAAGTGCACAACCTATTCGTCACAATCTTAACAGAACTGCAGATGAGCTGAGCTAACTGGGACAGATTTTATATTGTTGACAGAAACTACAGATTGGATGAGATAACTGGAACCGATTTTCTAATGTTTACAGAACTGCAGATGAATGTCTGGGACAGATGTGTAATGTTGACAGAGCTACAGACGATCTAACTGGGATAGATTAGTAATACTGACAGAACTACTGATGGTCTGGACTGGAGGAGAATTGCTACGCTTTCAGATATGTTGTGTTGAAATTATTTATATGTGTCATAGTGGTATGCAAATGATTGTAGCAACCTTTAACTAAGACAATAAATAAATTGACAACAAATACGCTTTCAAGTAAGCAGAAACTACACATCAAACCCCAACTCCAACAACTGACTACCGAAATTACACTTATATAACTACATGTAGAAACAGAAAGCACTCCACCAACAACGAACCAAAACCACAGAACAAGAGAGACAGTTTATCACTGCCATATGAAATAAATCAAAACAGTCAAACAATAAACATTCCAATAGAAGAATTACTTATTGTTATTTTAGACAACATACGTCAAATAATCATTGATTAAGTCATAAATCAGCTGGAGTTAAGGAAGACCACACTCTCGGCAGACACAAGAGAAAACAAAAAAAAAACACATGAATCTTCATTTCAGCTAGTAGTAGTAATAACGACACGTCGTCACACTAGCAATAATAGATTTAGAGGTAAAATCATTACAAATAAGTATATCGATTGAATAAGCAGCAACACCCGAATAAACTTACGACGTGACGACCAAACATCCAGCTAGCAGACCTTCACAGAAATAAACCTCTTCATGTCTAATAAAAGTCCCCCCTTCCCCCCTCCCCCCCCCCTCCCCCGCTACATTTAAAAAGAAAAGGACAGAGATAACTGTCCAGCGGTCAAAATGTTATAAACATGTACACAATATAACCGAGAGATCACATCTCTTGTCAGGTTTTGACGTCCTTTCCAATCTCGGAAATAAGTGAAAAAAAAAACACAAAAAAAAAACAACATAACCATGTGATACTCTAAAAGCGCAGATAGGTTAGGGGACGGCATCCACTTTACTTTTGAAGGGGAACAATTCAAGTATTAATAAAATATCAAACTAAATAATAGATTTTCATTTTATGTATATTTTTGATCAATTCCTTATACAAGTTTATGTAAGGCACAAAAATTTTTTTATTTTTATTTTATATTTTTTAAATTGTTAAAGAAATGTTGTTTACAATGTTTAGAATCAAAGTACTTTAAAAAATATGGAGTCTGATGCGCATGTAAAAGATGTGAACACTTATTTCCTCTGCCGCTTTCTGTGACATTGAACTCATTGCTGTTATTTTTGCAGTCGCAGATGTACACACCGAAATGTTCCATCGACGCCAAAAAAGCGCACTTGGACAATCCTTTAAACCTATTTTCTTACTTGGTCGGTTCTCTCCTATCCCGGGGACCAGAGTGGCTAAGAGACATGGCATCCACATCTAATTCTAAAGGCACTGGGGTCGGTTCCCAGTACAGAGAATATTTTTGATGGAATTTTTTCCAGAACCACTTTGTACTTATAACGTCTTACTTCCCCCTGATTCTCTGAGTAGTGAGATCGGATGACTAGTTTTCTTGGATAACAGCGAAAAATAGTAGGTCCCGTGTACACATTTTGAACGTCAAAAATAACTCGGCAGTTGAAAATCATAAAGAGTAGGCCGTACGGTCGCTGCCGTGCAAACGTTTACACAATTAAGAAAACCTACTGTTAGAATATAAAGTTGACTTATATATGAATAGTTGTATGTATACGCCCACACAGAGCTATAATGAATATGTTATTAATGTCACTGCCTGGACTGTTCGAAGTAGATGTGTGTTGGTACCCTTCTGATCATTTCCTTTCAACGCGAATGTTACGGGTGTCAAATCCAACTTCACTGGGAACCACCAAATATGTTAATGTGTTTTTTTGGTTTTAACTTTTGACTGTCCGAAGTAAGTGTGTACTGGTGCATTCATTCATCACAGTAACACACATAAGAACCATGGGTCGTTGAACTACCGTTGACGTTTCATGAACAGTTTATTCACGTATCAACATAGACGACGACATAGACGAAATACAGCATAAAGTACGAAGCATCGAGTTAATACATTCATGAAGCTCCAACACCCCACAGAGCACCATTACAGCGCACACCAGCGCACTTCTCATATAAGGTGCACATTAACAATGTTCCTTAATAAACTGCATTCACCGCAGTTATAAATACGGCCTCATACATATGGCCTCATCCTAAAAGACTGCTCACATCGCAGTACTATTAAATTCATCAAAATACTGGCCTTCTCATGTTTTCTCCATAGAACTCAATTATAGCATAATGGTGCACTTCTCATAGAAGATGACCATAACGATTTTCCTCAAAAGACTAAATCTCCCCTTCTCAGCAAAGGCTGCTCCCCGGCAGTTGAATAATCATCGTCAGCGCTATCTCTTCTTAGAGCTCAATTATAACATAGTGGTGCACTTCTCATAGAAGATGCACATCCACAATATTCCTCAAGGGACTGCGTACCCAGCAGTCTGCAGTAATATAGCATGCACAATATATGGCCTCCTAATCTCCTTCACAAAAATGTCTATGGCCTACAAAGTAATGTCTTTGAATCTCAGACTCTCCATAGCGCCTAATTGTAGATTAGTGGTGCACTTCTCTTAGAACGTACACAATAACAAAATCTCTCAAACGACTGCATCCACGGCAGTTATATATATCAAAGTAAATTCATCACATAATCTAACACATGAAGGAACATTCAAATATGAAAGAATATTCAATACAGAAAAGAATATTCAATACAGGCCTGTTCAAAAGTCTCCATCGAGACACACATTGTGAAAAACACTCTAGAGAAAACACCCAGGGTTGACTACCACAGTCAAACGCCTAGAAACACACTCCGAAAACACTAGGCTTTACCGCATCGGTCCACACCCAGCAAAAAAGACTACGCAGCGCTCACAAAAATCTCCCGCTCAAACAGTCACGAGACTTCGCTGTTCAATCCAGCTCAGTCCCTTCACGGACTAGCCGTGAGCTATTCACAGCTGTACAATACAGAACAACTTCATCTCCCCACTCGAAATGAATAGCGCTCACAACGCTCTTTTTTTCTGACTTACTAGACTTCTCGAACATACGAGGAAATTTCTTAAAGAATTCAGTCATCTAACAAATAAACACGTGTCACAAGCGACGCAACTCTAAATTCACTCTGACCAACTTAGCATACTAAGGATCACTTCCCTTTTGACCTTAACACCTACCCGATACAAACATATTTATAGAATGTGCGGTTTCTGTATACACACATTGGGATGCGCGCCGATGCTTTAGAGTTCGTGCACTGTGCCGAGATTATCCTTGTGAGTTAAAGGAGGAGATCGGAGCACTGATGGAGTTTTCCGTGTACAATGTAGATGGTCCTTCAAACCAAACAAACAAACCTCTTCTACCTTGGTGTGTAGAGGTTAGCCAGAGAGAGCGCCATGTTAAGCTGTATATCTGTTGGCCTGGTTTCAGTCTAGTCCTCGGTCCATCACTGATTGTCTAATGTTGTTCTCCCTACGAATTCTGGGTCGTCCTGGAGATCTTGATCCCTGGCTATTGGTTTCCCACATGTACATGGTAGCCTGTGACGGATAGCCTCCCCTTAGCTCTGCAGTAGTGGTCCAACAGTGACCAAAACTCAAGAGTATCTAAAATGGGTAGTCAAAGATCTCTACCTTCGCACAAGATTACTCTTGGCAGAGCTGTAGATAGAAGGGTAATGTCGCTTCAATCCAGAGGAAGTTTCCATAAGATATTTCTGAAGTCAAGAACACAGCTGTATTGGCAGGGCAATCGTTAACTTATATCAGTTCGCCGCATTTTATGAAGAGTTAAGCAATGGTTTTAGCCCGTTTCGTCAATTCTTCTGTAATAATTCTTCTGTAATTATAGTCTGATAGCTTTGTTATACGAACAGTCTGATAGCTTCGTTCTACGAACAGTCTGATAGCTTCGTTCCACTAACCCAAAGTACCTTTTGGAAACACAATCTCCTGGCACATTTAGAATGGACACTAGCAACTTAGATTATATGCTTTCGAATCAATTGGTCTGGTAATGTTATATTCCTCTTATTATGAGTGATCTGATTCCTTAGGTCACCAGTCTAGGAATTTATAAATGCGGGTTTAATTTTTATGTTTTAAAGTTGTGCAAAAACTCTGATCTCTCACTTAAAATGTTAAAATCCTTAGTCCGCTATTATATCTGGCTCTGGTAAATTGCTAGCTTAAAGGAGCGATGCAGTCTGATCTGTGACTCCGATTTCGCTAGATTATAATTCCAATTCTCAATTCCAAATCCCAGATTGTAATTCCGACTAATTTGTCAATCAAAACCATTGTGTATTCCGGCTCTCACTTTACACCAATCCAATCTCTTTTGCACTATATGGGTAGGGGTGTTTAAATCAAAATACCCCCGCATGTTTTAAAATATTTCATTTTAAAAATTCCATTGCGTGACCTCTTTCTAATAATTTTATAATACATTATTATGCTAAACTCATAACCAACATCTGTGCAGTCATTCTTGACTAATACTTTCCTCCCAGATTGTCTCCTCTGCCAGGTCATCTGCAATAAGTACACAGAAACGCTCCCGCAGAAGCGATTATCTAATTATCACCTGTGTTTTTGACCATTCCTCAGACGGCTTTCTCTGGCAGACAATATGGCGTTCTGTACATCTATCGTACGAGACTGTGGTAAAGTGGGATGATATAAATACTTATAGGGGACTTAGTGTACTGACTGAGATCAGCTGTGAAGGTATCTGTATCTAATAGGTGTAGTGTTTTACAGATAACCTTACTTGCTACCACATTTATACCTCAGTCAGAATTATTCTGGAATATTGTGATGACTACGTTGAATTCTAGGGTTATGTAAATGATGAAGTGTAAGTCACAACATTAACAGACAGATAAACAATTTAATTTATTCCACCACACTTGACAACACTGTGACACTCACACACATTTAACACTCTATAAGACTATCTTAAATGAGTCACTGGTAAAGTTTCAAATATATATGTATTAATTACTTTCACTAATATATATCCTGATTCAACTACACAGTGAACCAGGAATCCCAATCAAATGTAATCACAATTTATGTGTACATAATTTATAAATATGAACCTTGTAGTGACATATTGTATTAGTATTATTCTATGTGTGTCAGTTGTGTAGTAGTACTATGAGGTAATATTGGTTTTGTTTTTCAAGCTATGTTGTTATTTGTCATCATGACTTCAAGTGTTTGTTTATCTTGGGAATAGTATGGGGAAACGTTCACAGTTCCTATCAATTTAAACAATGTATTGTCCCTCTGTTTTACTATAATGTCGGGAGCCGCGCTAGCGTAGTGGTTACAACACCGCTCTGGCGACCGGGTGATACAGGATCAAACCCGGGCGACGGCATTTGAGGATTTTTCGTCGACCGGGATTTGGACTGGATTAACTCGAGACCTGGCGAGGACATTTGAAGGAGTGTCGTCGACCAGGGACTGGCGGCTCCTGAGCCGACCCAGCTGCAATGGGTACCTCCGAAATCGGCGAGTATTTGCCTGAATGGCGAGGGACACCTGTCTCTGTACAAGAAATAAAGGGATACTCACGTAAAATCAATGTCAGGTTAGACATAAAAAAAATAACCTGAGATTTCGCCTCGAGTATTAGCGGGCGTACGCAAAAAAAAAAAAAAAAAAAAAAAAAAAAAAAAAAAAAAAAAAAAAAAAACTATAATGTCAATTTTAGAGGGGGACACATAATGTTGAGCTCCTCTGGCTACAGAAGCTTAACTTTCGTGATGGCGGCAGGAAAAGACTTCTCTGCTCGATAGCTTCCCTGTGTTCTGGAGACACCTCACTGGTCGCTATCTGGACCTAGGAGGATGCTGTCAGCGTCTAGATTCAGCAAAGCTCAGACCAGGTGCTGCTCAATAACTTTAGGACCACGGTCCCTGAAACAAGAAGGTTGTACCTCCTATTTCAGAACTAATTTATAATCTATTTCCAGACTGAACACAATACATAACAAACACTGAGTTCAGAGCGGTAGGCCAACTGCTATCTTCATCTGAAACAATTTACACCAGTATACTCCTCCCTAATGGTTACTACGCCTCTGCAATTCCAGCATTAGTTCCTTCTAGTCAATAAGATAGGTGTCAGTGTACTGTTAGGCAATTCCATGCAATTTTACTTTTCTCAGACACGTTCTGTTCAGGTTGGAGCAATATCTAGGCTTTGCCTCATGTTTGCTACTGAACTACACACATATACAGACATAAATTATCAATTTACATTCAATTTTCATTAAAAAGATATCAAATTTTTCAAGCTTACCACAATTCATGGAAATAATACACAATTACGTTGACTGGCAATGAATATGGCACAAAATCCGACCTGCCGCTGTCTCAGGCTTTTATTTAGAAAAAATATAAGCTGAATCTCAACGCACTGTTGCTTTAGAAAGTTTATTTGAAAATGTGGTGCTGAACTGACGCTTCTAATTGACTATATTGGCGGGTCTAACCAATCGTGCCATGTTTACACAGCTTTTCAAAAAAGTACCTCTACTACTGTTTCCCCTAACAACAAAAAAAATTAGTATTGGTAGTCCGACTAATCGTGTTTCGCCTTACATTTACTGCGCTCCAATCAAATAGGATTTAACATGGGGACCTATTTCCCGTACAATGGTGGTTTCAAAATCTGCCACTGAGCGATTCTGATTTTGGTGTTGTCTGACACCCTCACTATTTCTTTTGGCTATAATTTGTTAATTCCTAGACTATTTGCGTAACACTTAACATATTATTTGTCAGCAAGTCCTAAGGAACCCAAATATACAAATTTAAGGGAGCTAAGTGGCTGCGTTCAAAATATGTATTTTCTAGGATAGTCGTGTATTTGTTTTTTTTTATTTTTTATGTTTAGAACCGCCACCTGTCCTGCTGTACTGTCAGACTAATGTCAGGATTTTAGACATAAAACAGTAGAATGTCATGTTTCCTAATAAGCGTTTTGTAAGTTTTTTAAACCTAACTCTCGTATGGGTAGTGTTTCTTTTTCACTGTCTATCTGAAAAAAAGTATTGCTTCTGGCCTTTTGCTTGGGGTGGGTGGCATTAATTGTATATCGCGAGACGCGTGTTTAGTGTTGCATACGTTCCTGCTTTCAGCCCTCCCTTCTCTCTATCCTAAGTTCGTCTGTCTTTTCATCACGCCGTGTATAAAATGAAATTAATGGAAGTATTAATTTAGGTCATTACGCGGTGTGCCTAGCTCAAGGTTTTTCTTAGAAATGCAGTACACGTGTTATTGTAGAAAGCGTGTATTGATGTAGTAGGCTTTACTATCAACGTGAAAGCGTGAGAATATGCAGACGAAGCATAAAAAGGGGGATCTCGAGTACAGTCATTGTGACAGCACTGTTCTTTACCATTCTTCTTTCCTTTTATTGAATTTATGTGTTAGGCTTTACATTTACCTGATAATTTATATATGTGGATTAGAATTTCTCACGACAGAGACCATATTGTGTCCACAGAGATCGACTCCTATCAACAGTGGCTAGGCGACTCATGTGATAAACGTATTATCGCTGACCTGTGTAATCATCCTGGTATTATTACGGTGCACCTGGCAAAACGTAAACAAGTCTTGGAGCGGCTTTAGAGCAAAAATATGAATGAAGGTGCATAAAATATGCCAAATAAAACGCGGTTCAAGGAGTAAGAGAGAGGCTCAAAAGTACATGTACAAATGTGTTGTCACTATGGCCGTTCTTCTCCAAATCTGCAGACGTGACCAAACTGTCGTAACTGGGACTGTTCCACTCGGGTCTGAACAAACTGTATTACAAAACACCACAGAAAACGGATCTACGACCAGCTCTATTGTAAATACGCACAGACATAAATTTGACTATGAAGAGAAACATCAGTTACATAAAAACATTGGTAATGAAGTTTTTGTTTTTGGATATATGACAACTTTATTTAGTGACTTTCGTAATTTACAGGTGGATCCTCCAAACACCAAGAGATGTTTAACCCGACAGCTACAACGTTCATGTCGTCTAAGATACTGTGTTGTTCTAACTTGGATAAGTTGATTCTCTACCTACATGATTTAGAAAGTAGCCCATTTTCATTAAGGTGACAATGCTGCATACAAGCATATTATTTGTTTCTCTGGAACTGGTGGGATGTTCTACCTAGCTCTACAAACCCCACGCTAGAAAGTCACAGTTAATATAATAAATAGACGTCGGAATATATAGCATAGACTTACGTATCGGTTATATGGGATTTTAAGTACCCGTGGAGCAGGTGTTCCTGGGATAGAGACTGGGATATGACTGCCACATGGGGATAAAGAAACATTTGGCAGGGTTACGCAGAGTATTTGGTAAATAACTATGAGTCTGGCTAAACGTCTAGAAATATAAACAATTGTCTTATATGCATTTTTTCTCTCTTCCAACTTTCATAATAAGTTTTTTCAGTGCCAATGTGGATTCGACATTAGCAGCAGATGAGCTCACAGAGATTGTTCTCATGTACGCAAGACAGGGATCCTCACAAATAGAAGTAGCTGCCGAATTCTCTATGAATCAAGACTTTTAGGCCACACTGTATATAATCCAACTGAAATATTCCAACAGTAGTAGTATAAGCGAGAAACAAAGTTGTGGAATGAAGAGAGAGAGCGACGAGTTCTTAATCTAATCCCGAGCAAGAAAACAAACAAATAAACTGGAGTCTAAAATGATATGAGAGGTGTCTCTTTCAGAAACTGTACCAAGAATAAAGCTGTTTGTTGACTAATTCGTTTGAATGTATTCTGATAAATATTTTGTTTAAATTTATTTACTAAAAATGTTGTTATGTACAAAATATTGTTGTCTTTATGACACATTAATTAATCTGTTTGTGACGTTAGTCCTATTTATTCGTTCCATTTTATCCATATATCAACGTTATTGTCGTCTGACTTCAGTTCTTGAGATGGTTATTATGTCACATAGTCTATAGATTATAGGTAAACTTAGGCCTATGTAACTTCAGGAGTTAATTGGTATAGCAAATCTCTTTTCCCAAGAACTGTGTTCTACAATGATAGTTTTTTTCCCTAATCATGATGATGAATAGCACTAAAATATGATACATTTATATTACACAAATAGATAAAGTGAGTGTTCGACTGGCCAAGCAGTCAGAGCGCTTTCCTCTGTGGCACAACTACCTGGATTTGGGGCTTTATCATGACGGTGGCACATTCATGTTTACCCAGCTGTAAATGAACACTCGACTGTGCTCCAGAGCTAGGGAAGGAAAAGGCATTGAGGAAGGGAACGGGTCACCTAACTTCATAAAAGCTGAACCTTTCATGGTGAATCTTCTAACACTTCATTTCCCTATTGCAATCTCTGACATGGGACTGGCTTTACCTTTGTAATAGATCAAACAATTAACGTGATAAATGTTATCATCTTTTGGTTGTGGGGCTTGTTGTGATAAGTTTTTATATAAGCAACAATCACTCACATAGCATATCTGGGGATAGTTGTGATAAGTTTTTATACAAGCAACAATGACTCACATAGCAAATGTGGGGCTAGTTGTGATAAGTTTTTATACAAGCAACAATCACTCACATAGCAGATGTGGGGTTTGTTGTGATAAGTTTTTATACAAGCAACAATCACTCACATAGCAGATGTGGGGCTTGTTGTGATAAGTTTTTATACAAGCAACAACCACTCACATAGCAGATGTGGTGCTTGTTGTGATAAGTTTTTATACAAGCAACAATCACTCACATAGCAGATGTGGGGCTTGTTGTGATAAGTTTTTATACAAGCAACAATCACTCACATAGCAGATGTGGGGCTTGTTGTGATACTTTTTTATACAAGCAACAATCACTCACATAGCAGATGTGGGGCTTGTTGTGATAAGTTTTTATACAAGCAACAATCACTCACATAGCAGACGTATAGATCATATCAAGAATTTGGTTTGGTTTTGGTTTGATTTTAAGGAATATCTTCATTGCACATGGACGACCAGTGCTCCGATCTCCTCCCTTAGATCACAAAAGGATGATCTCAGCACAGTGCAAAAACTCCGTAGCACCAGCGAGAATCTCAATGTGTGTAAGTAGGAAGGGAGGAGATCGGAGCACTGAGCACTAGGCAACTATTATTAAGTCAGTGACAATAAAATACTCACACACAAGGTCAAGGTCAAGTATTTACAAACATCTCTAACTACAGTGAGGGTTACATGAACCACTAAGTCAATGATGATCAATATTCACACACAAGGTCAAGTATTTACAAACATCTCTAACTACAGTGAGGGTTCCATGAACCACTAAGTCAATGATGATCAATATTCACACACAAGGTCAAGTATTTACAAACATCTCTAACTACAGTGAGGGTTCCATGAACCACTAAGTCAATGATGATCAATACTCACACACAACGTCAAGTATTTACAAACATCTCTAAACGTTTACCTACTGCTGTTTTTATTTAAATATAAAACTTTGATGAACGTTGTCGTTTATAAAACCATTAAAAAGAGTCTTCCCATGATGCATATCTAGGAGCTGTCAAATCTTATCTGCTCTACAATCTCTCAATGCTAATGTTTAAACATTTTGAATTAATACATCATCATCACACAAAATAAGTGTCGCTAGCGCTGACAAGTGATATAACTCAATTTATGAAACAAACAGTTTCACAGAAAATCCCAGACAAACGTGACAACGACCAGCGCACTTGTAGATATAAGACGTTTAAGTCGTTACAGTTACAACACCAACTTATGCTGGCTTATTTTTGGCTGTAAAATTATTATTTTTTTATTTCTGTGTTCTTCATAAGTTTATAGGAGGGACTTCATAATACCACTCTCATTTACTTAACCATTTCTGGTGTTATACCATCATACCCTGCTGCTTTGCCCATCTTGATTTTCTCCAGTGATGCCTTCAGTTCTTCCATTTGTGTGTCATCTTCAGCACCATTGATTTTCTCTTCTGTGCTAGTGGTTATCATTTGTGATGCTTCACCTTGCTTACCATCAAGGAGTTCTGAGAAATATTCTTTCCATCTTTCCATTACTTCCTTCGGGGCAGTAAGCAATTTGGTTAATATTTCTAACAAAGTCAAGAATGCACCATGAAAATAATGAAGAGAAAGGCATACGTGTTCTCTAAGAGAGTTAGGTCATGTAGTGGAGAATTTATTTAACTATATGATGATGGGCAGAGAAAAATGGAACGAATAAATAGTACTAACGTCATAAACAGGTTAATTAATGTGTCACAAAGAAAATATTATTTGGTACGTAACAACATGTTTAGCAAAGAATTGTCTTGTTTATGTTTATCAGAATACATTCAAACGAATTAGTTATACCCTTGTTTCTTTGTCTTGTCAACCAACAGTTTTATTCTTGATACAGGTTCTGTTTTATCATATTTAGAATCCAGTTATATTTTCTTCGAATTAGCTTAAGAACTCGTCGTTCTCTCTTCATTCCACAACTTTGTTTCTCACTAACACTATTACTTTTGGAATATTTCAGTTGAATGAATTACAGTATGTCCCAAAGGTCTGAATTCATAGAGAATTCGGCAGCTACTTCTCTTTGTGAGTATCACTGTCTTGTGTACATGAGAACAATCTTTGTGCGTTCATCTGCTGCTAATGTCGAATCCATATTGGCACTGAAAAAGCATATTATGTACGTTAGTAGTGAGAAAAAAATATATATACAAGACAAAATGCCTATATTTCCAGACGTTTCACCCACCCCATAATTATTGACCAAATATTGTGCGTAACCCTGTGAAATGTTTCTAGTATCCCCATGTGGTAGGCGTACCCCAGGCTAGGAACCCCTGCTCTGCATGTCCTGAAAATCCTATCTTTCCGTTACGTAAGTCAATGTTATTAGTTTTGACGTCTATTTATTATATTAACTGTGACTTTCTGGCGTGGAGTTTGTAGAACAAGGTAGACCATTCTTCCAGTTCCAGAGAAGCACATAATCTGCATGTATTCAGCACTGTCACCGTCATAAATATGAGGTAATGTCTAAATCATGTAAGTCGAGAATTTATAATGTTGAGTACATTCTAGAACACATAAGCTGAGAATCAGTTTACAAATGTCAGAACACCACACAATTTTTGAAACAATCAATGTGGTTGCTGCGAGTTATAAATGTCGTGGTATTATGAAGTCCCTCCTATAAACTTATGAAGAACACAGAAATAAAAAAATAATAATTTTACAGCCAAAAATAAGCCAGCATAAGTTGGTGTTGTAACTGTAACGACTTAAACGTCTTATATCTACAAGTGCGCTGGTCGTTGTCACGTTTGTCTGGGATTTTCTGTGAAACTGTTTGTTTCATAAATTGAGTTATATCACTTGTCAGCGCTAGCGACACTTATTTTGTGTGATGATGATGTATTAATTCAAAATGTTTAAACATTAGCATTGAGAGATTGTAGAGCAGATAAGATTTGACAGCTCCTAGATATGCATCATGGGAAGACTCTTTTTAATGGTTTTATAAACGACAACGTTCATCAAAGTTTTATATTTAAATAAAAACAGCAGTAGGTAAACGTTTAGAGATGTTTGTAAATACTTGACGTTGTGTGTGAGTATTGATCATCATTGACTTAGTGGTTCATGGAACCCTCACTGTAGTTAGAGATGTTTGTAAATACTTGACCTTGTGTGTGAATATTGATCATCATTGACTTAGTGGTTCATGTAACCCTCACTGTAGTTAGAGATGTTTGTAAATACTTGACCTTGTGTGTGAATATTGATCATCATTGACTTAGTGGTTCATGGAACCCTCACTGTAGTTAGAGATGTTTGTAAATACTTGACCTTGTGTGTGAGTATTTTATTATCACTGACTTAATAATAGTTGCCTAGTGCTCAGTGCTCCGATCTCCTCCCTTCCTACTTACACACATTGAGATAAGGGAGGAGATCGGAGCACTGGTCGTCCATGTGCAATGAAGATATTCCTTAAAATCAAACCAGAGATAAAAAACCCAAACCAAATTCTTGATATGATCTATACGTCTGCTATGTGAGTGATTGTTGCTTGTATAAAAACTTATCACAACAAGCCCCACATCTGCTATGTGAGTGATTGTTGCTTGTATAAAAACGTATCACAACAAGCCCCACATCTGCTATGTGAGTGATTGTTGCTTGTATAAAAACTTATCACAACAAGCACCACATCTGCTATGTGAGTGATTGTTGCTTGTATAAAAACTTATCACAACAAGCCCCACATCTGCTATGTGAGTGATTGTTGCTTGTATAAAAACTTATCACAACAAACTCCACATCTGCTATGTGAGTGATTGTTGCTTGTATAAAAACTTATCACAACTAGCCCCACATTTGCTATGTGAGTCATTGTTGCTTGTATAAAAACTTATCACAACTATCCCCACATATGCTATGTGAGTGATTGTTGCTTGTATAAAAACTTATCACAACAAGCCCCACAACCAAAAGATGATAACATTTATCACGTTAATTGTTTGATCAATTACAAAGGTAAAGCCAGTCCCATGTCAGAGATTGCAATAGGGAAATGAAGTGTTAGAAGATTCACCATGAAAGGTTCAGCTTTTATGAAGTTAGGTGACCCGTTCCCTTCCTCAATGCCTTTTCCTTCCCTAGCTCTGGAGCACAGTCGAGTGTTCATTTACAGCTGGGTAAACATGAATGTGCTACCGTCATGATAAGGCCCCAAATCCAGGTAGTTGTGCCACAGAGGAAAGCGCTCTGACTGCTTGGCCAGTCGAACACTCACTTTATCTATTTGTGTAATATAAATGTATCATATTTTAGTGCTATTCATCATTATGATTAGGAAAAAAAAACTATCATTGTAGAACACAGTTCTTGGGAAAAGAGATTTGCTATTCCCATTAACTCCTGAAGTTACATAGGCCTAAGTTTACCTATAATCTATAGACTATGTGACATAATAACCATCTCAAGAACTGAAGTCAGACGACAATAACGTTGATATATGGATAAAATGGAACGAATAAATAGGACTAACGTCACAAACATATTAATTAATGTGTCATAAAGACAACAATATTTTGTACATAACAACATTTTTAGTAAATAAATTTAAACAAAATATTTATCAGAATACATTCAAACGAATTAGTCAACAAACAGCTTTATTCTTGGTACAGTTTCTGAAAGAGACACCTCTCATATCATTTTAGACTCCAGTTTATTTGTTTGTTTTCTTGCTCGGGATTAGATTAAGAACTCGTCGCTCTCTCTCTTCATTCCACAACTTTGTTTCTCACTTATACTACTACTGTTGGAATATTTCAGTTGGATTATATACAGTGTGGCCTAAAAGTCTTGATTCATAGAGAATTCGGCAGCTACTTCTATTTGTGAGGATCCCTGTCTTGCGTACATGAGAACAATCTCTGTGAGCTCATCTGCTGCTAATGTCGAATCCACATTGGCACTGAAAAAACTTATTATGAAAGTTGGAAGAGAGAAAAAATGCATATAAGACAATTGTTTATATTTCCAAACGTTTGGCCAACCTCATAGTTATTTACCAAATACTCTGCGTAACCCTGCCAAATGTTTCTTTATCCCCATGTGGCAGTCATATCCCAGTCTCTATCCCAGGAACACCTGCTCCACAGGTACTTAAAATCCCATATAACCGATACGTAAGTCTATGCTATATATTCTGACGTCTATTTATTATATTAACTGTGACTTTCTGGCGTGGGGTTTGTAGAGCTAGGTAGAACATCCCACCAGTTCCAGAGAAACAAATAATATGCTTGTATGCAGCATTGTCACCTTAATGAAAATGGGCTACTTTCTAAATCATGTAGGTAGAGAATCAACTTATCCAAGTTAGAACAACACAGTATCTTAGACGACATGAACGTTGTAGCTGTCGGGTTAAACATCTTTGGTGTTTGGAGGATCCACTGTAAACTACGAAAGTCACTAAATAAAGTTGTCATATATCCAAAAACAAAAACTTCATTACCAATGTTTTTATGTAACTGATGTTTCTCTTCATAGTCAAATTTATGTCTGTGCGTATTTACAATAGAGCTGGTCGTAGATCCGTTTTCTGTGGTGTTTTGTAATACAGTTTGTTCAGACCCGAGTGGAACAGTCCCAGTTACGACAGTTTGGTCACGTCTGCAGATTTGGAGAAGAACGGCCATAGTGACAACACATTTGTACATGTACTTTTGAGCCTCTCTCTTACTCCTTGAACCGCGTTTTATTTGGCATATTTTATGCACCTTCATTCATATTTTTGCTCTAAAGCCGCTCCAAGACTTGTTTACGTTTTGCCAGGTGCACCGTAATAATACCAGGATGATTACACAGGTCAGCGATAATACGTTTATCACATGAGTCGCCTAGCCACTGTTGATAGGAGTCGATCTCTGTGGACACAATATGGTCTCTGTCGTGAGAAATTCTAATCCACATATATAAATTATCAGGTAAATGTAAAGCCTAACACATAAATTCAATAAAAGGAAAGAAGAATGGTAAAGAACAGTGCTGTCACAATGACTGTACTCGAGATCCCCCTTTTTATGCTTCGTCTGCATATTCTCACGCTTTCACGTTGATAGTAAAGCCTACTACATCAATACACGCTTTCTACAATAACACGTGTACTGCATTTCTAAGAAAAACCTTGAGCTAGGCACACCGCGTAATGACCTAAATTAATACTTCCATTAATTTCATTTTATACACGGCGTGATGAAAAGACAGACGAACTTAGGATAGAGAGAAGGGAGGGCTGAAAGCAGGAACGTATGCAACACTAAACACGCGTCTCGCGATATACAATTAATGCCACCCACCCCAAGCAAAAGGCCAGAAGCAATACTTTTTTTTCAGATAGACAGTGAAAAAGAAACACTACCCATACGAGAGTTAGGTTTAAAAAACTTACAAAACGCTTATTAGGAAACATGACATTCTACTGTTTTATGTCTAAAATCCTGACATTAGTCTGACAGTACAGCAGGACAGGTGGCGGTTCTAAACATAAAAAATAAAAAAACAAATACACGACTATCCTAGAAAATACATATTTTGAACGCAGCCACTTAGCTCCCTTAAATTTGTATATTTGGGTTCCTTAGGACTTGCTGACAAATAATATGTTAAGTGTTACGCAAATAGTCTAGGAATTAACAAATTATAGCCAAAAGAAATAGTGAGGGTGTCAGACAACGCCAAAATCAGAATCGCTCAGTGGCAGATTTTGAAACCACCATTGTACGGGAAATAGGTCCCCATGTTAAATCCTATTTGATTGGAGCGCAGTAAATGTAAGGCGAAACACGATTAGTCGGACTACCAATACTAATTTTTTTGTTGTTAGGGGAAACAGTAGTAGAGGTACTTTTTTGAAAAGCTGTGTAAACATGGCACGATTGGTTAGACCCGCCAATATAGTCAATTAGAAGCGTCAGTTCAGCACCACATTTTCAAATAAACTTTCTAAAGCAAGAGTGCGTTGAGATTCAGCTTATATTTTTCTAAATAAAAGCCTGAGACAGCGGCAGGTCGGATTTTGTGCCATATTCATTGCCAGTCAACGTAATTGTGTATTATTTCCATGAATTGTGGTAAGCTTGAAATATTTGATATCTTTTTAATGAAAATTGAATGTAAATTGATAATTTATGTCTGTATATGTGTGTAGTTCAGTAGCAAACATGAGGCAAAGCCTAGATATTGCTCCAACCTGAACAGAACGTGTCTGAGAAAAGTGAAATTGCATGGAATTGCCTAACAGTACACTGATACCTATCTTATTGACTAGAAGGAACTAATGCTGGAATTGCAGAGGCGTAGTAACCATTAGGGAGGAGTATACTGGTGTAAATTGTTTCAGATGAAGATAGCAGTTGGCCTACCGCTCTGAACTCAGTGTTTGTTATGTATTGTGTTCAGTCTGGAAATAGATTATAAATTAGTTCTGAAATAGGAGGTACAACCTTCTTGTTTCAGGGACCGTGGTCCTAAAGTTATTGAGCAGCACCTGGTCTGAGCTTTGCTGAATCTAGACGCTGACAGCATCCTCCTAGGTCCAGATAGCGACCAGTGAGGTGTCTCCAGAACACAGGGAAGCTATCGAGCAGAGAAGTCTTTTCCTGCCGCCATCACGAAAGTTAAGCTTCTGTAGCCAGAGGAGCTCAACATTATGTGTCCCCCTCTAAAATTGACATTATAGTAAAACAGAGGGACAATACATTGTTTAAATTGATAGGAACTGTGAACGTTTCCCCATACTATTCCCAAGATAAACAAACACTTGAAGTCATGATGACAAATAACAACATAGCTTGAAAAACAAAACCAGTATTACTATTGTGAACTCATAGTACTATAGTAACACTACACAACTGACACACATAGAATAATACTAATACAATATGTCACTACAAGGTTCATATTTATAAATTATGTACACATAAATTGTGATTACATTTGATTGGGATTCCTGGTTCACTGTGTAGTTGAATCAGGATATATATTAGTGAAAGTAATTAATACATATATATTTGAAACTTTACCAGTGACTCATTTAAGATAGTCTTATAGAGTGTTAAATGTGTGTGAGTGTCACAGTGTTGTCAAGTGTGGTGGAATAAATTAAATTGTTTATCTGTCTGTTGTTGTTGTGACTTACACTTCATCATTTACATAACCCTAGACATTCAACGTAGTCATCACAATATTCCAGAATAATTCTGACTGAGGTATAAATGTGGTAGCAAGTAAGGTTATCTGTAAAACACTACACCTATTAGATACAGATACCTTCACAGCTGATCTCAGTCAGTACACTAAGTCCCCTATAAGTATTTATATCATCCCACTTTACCACAGTCTCGTACGATAGATGTACAGAACGCCATATTGTCTGCCAGAGAAAGCCGTCTGAGGAATGGTCAAAAACACAGGTGATAATTAGATAATCGCTTCTGCGGGAGCGTTTCTGTGTACTTATTGCAGATGACCTGGCAGAGGAGACAATCTGGGAGGAAAGTATTAGTCAAGAATGACTGCACAGATGTTGGTTATGAGTTTAGCATAATAATGTATTATAAAATTATTAGAAAGAGGTCACGCAATGGAATTTTTAAAATGAAATATTTTAAAACATGCGGGGGTATTTTGATTTAAACACCCCTACCCATATAGTGCAAAAGAGATTGGATTGGTGTAAAGTGAGAGCCGGAATACACAATGGTTTTGATTGACAAATTAGTCGGAATTACAATCTGGGATTTGGAATTGAGAATTGGAATTATAATCTAGCGAAATCGGAGTCACAGATCAGACTGCATCGCTCCTTTAAGCTAGCAATTTACCAGAGCCAGATATAATAGCGGACTAAGGATTTTAACATTTTAAGTGAGAGATCAGAGTTTTTGCACAACTTTAAAACATAAAAATTAAACCCGCATTTATAAATTCCTAGACTGGTGACCTAAGGAATCAGATCACTCATAATAAGAGGAATATAACATTACCAGACCAATTGATTCGAAAGCATATAATCTAAGTTGCTAGTGTCCATTCTAAATGTGCCAGGAGATTGTGTTTCCAAAAGGTACTTTGGGTTAGTGGAACGAAGCTATCAGACTGTTCGTAGAACGAAGCTATCAGACTGTTCGTATAACAAAGCTATCAGACTATAATTACAGAAGAATTATTACAGAAGAATTGACGAAACGGGCTAAAACCATTGCTTAACTCTTCATAAAATGCGGCGAACTGATATAAGTTAACGATTGCCCTGCCAATACAGCTGTGTTCTTGACTTCAGAAATATCTTATGGAAACTTCCTCTGGATTGAAGCGACATTACCCTTCTATCTACAGCTCTGCCAAGAGTAATCTTGTGCGAAGGTAGAGATCTTTGACGACCCATTTTAGATACTCTTGAGTTTTGGTCACTGTTGGACTACTACTGCAGAGCTAAGGGGAGGCTATCCGTCACAGGCTACCATGTGCATGTGGGAAACCAATAGCCAGGGATCAAGATCTCCAGGACGACCCAGAATTCGTAGGGAGAACAACATTAGACAATCAGTGATGGACCGAGGACTAGACTGACACCAGGCCAACAGATATACAGCTTAACATGGCGCTCTCTCTGGCTAACCTCTACACACCAAGGTAGAAGAGGTTTGTTTGTTTGGTTTGAAGGACCATCTACATTGTACACGGAAAACTCCATCAGTGCTCCGATCTCCTCCTTTAACTCACAAGGAGAATATCGGCACAGTGCACGAACTCTAAAGCATCGGCGCGCATCCCAATGTGTGTATACAGAAACCGCACATTCTATAAATATGTTTGTATCGGGTAGGTGTTAAGGTCAAAAGGGAAGTGATCCTTAGTATGCTAAGTTGGTCAGAGTGAATTTAGAGTTGCGTCGCTTGTGACACGTGTTTATTTGTTAGATGACTGAATTCTTTAAGAAATTTCCTCGTATGTTCGAGAAGTCTAGTAAGTCAGAAAAAAAGAGCGTTGTGAGCGCTATTCATTTCGAGTGGGGAGATGAAGTTGTTCTGTATTGTACAGCTGTGAATAGCTCACGGCTAGTCCGTGAAGGGACTGAGCTGGATTGAACAGCGAAGTCTCGTGACTGTTTGAGCGGGAGATTTTTGTGAGCGCTGCGTAGTCTTTTTTGCTGGGTGTGGACCGATGCGGTAAAGCCTAGTGTTTCGGAGTGTGTTCTAGGCGTTTGACTGTGGTAGTCAACCCTGGGTGTTTTCTCTAGAGTGTTTTTCACAATGTGTGTCTCGGTGGAGACTTTTGAACAGGCCTGTATTGAATATTCTTTTCTGTATTGAATATTCTTTCATATTTGAATGTTCCTTCATGTGTTAGATTATGTGATGAATTTACTTTGATATATATATAACTGCCGTGGATGCAGTCGTTTGAGAGATTTTGTTATTGTGTACGTTCTAAGAGAAGTGCACCACTAATCTACAATTAGGCGCTATGGAGAGTCTGAGATTCAAAGACATTACTTTGTAGGCCATAGACATTTTTGTGAAGGAGATTAGGAGGCCATATATTGTGCATGCTATATTACTGCAGACTGCTGGGTACGCAGTCCCTTGAGGAATATTGTGGATGTGCATCTTCTATGAGAAGTGCACCACTATGTTATAATTGAGCTCTAAGAAGAGATAGCGCTGACGATGATTATTCAACTGCCGGGGAGCAGCCTTTGCTGAGAAGGGGAGATTTAGTCTTTTGAGGAAAATCGTTATGGTCATCTTCTATGAGAAGTGCACCATTATGCTATAATTGAGTTCTATGGAGAAAACATGAGAAGGCCAGTATTTTGATGAATTTAATAGTACTGCGATGTGAGCAGTCTTTTAGGATGAGGCCATATGTATGAGGCCGTATTTATAACTGCGGTGAATGCAGTTTATTAAGGAACATTGTTAATGTGCACCTTATATGAGAAGTGCGCCGGTGTGCGCTGTAATGGTGCTCTGTGGGGTGTTGGAGCTTCATGAATGTATTAACTCGATGCTTCGTACTTTATGCTGTATTTCGTCTATGTCGTCGTCTATGTTGATACGTGAATAAACTGTTCATGAAACGTCAACGGTAGTTCAACGACCCATGGTTCTTATGTGTGTTACTGTGATGAATGAATGCACCAGTACACACTTACTTCGGACAGTCAAAAGTTAAAACCAAAAAAACACATTAACATATTTGGTGGTTCCCAGTGAAGTTGGATTTGACACCCGTAACATTCGCGTTGAAAGGAAATGATCAGAAGGGTACCAACACACATCTACTTCGAACAGTCCAGGCAGTGACATTAATAACATATTCATTATAGCTCTGTGTGGGCGTATACATACAACTATTCATATATAAGTCAACTTTATATTCTAACAGTAGGTTTTCTTAATTGTGTAAACGTTTGCACGACAGCGACCGTACGGCCTACTCTTTATGATTTTCAACTGCCGAGTTATTTTTGACGTTCAAAATGTGTACACGGGACCTACTATTTTTCGCTGTTATCCAAGAAAACTAGTCATCCGATCTCACTACTCAGAGAATCAGGGGGAAGTAAGACGTTATTAGTACAAAGTGGTTCTGGAAAAAATTCCATCAAGAATATTCTCTGTACTGGGAACCGACCCCAGTGCCTTTAGAATTAGATGTGGATGCCATGTCTCTTAGACATTCTGGTCCCCGGGATAGGAGAGAACCGACCAAGTAAGAAAATATGTTTAAAGGATTGTCCAAGTGCGCTTTTTTGGCGTCGATGGAACATTTCGGTGTGTACATCTGCGACTGCAAAAATAACAGCAATGAGTTCAATGTCACAGAAAGCGGCAGAGAAAATAAGTGTTCACATCTTTTACATGCGCATCAGACTCCATATTTTTTAAAGTACTTTGATTCTAAACATTGTAAACAACATTTCTTTAACAATTTAAAAAATATAAAATAAAAATAAAAAAATTTTTGTGCCTTACATAAACTTGTATAAGGAATTGATCAAAAATATACATAAAATGAAAATCTATTATTTAGTTTGATATTTTATTAATACTTGAATTGTTCCCCTTCAAAAGTAAAGTGGATGCCGTCCCCTAACCTATCTGCGCTTTTAGAGTATCACATGGTTATGTTGTTTTTTTTTTTTTCACTTACTGTATTTCCGAGATTCGAAATGACGTCAAAACCTGACAAGAGATGTGATCTCTCGGTTATATTGTGTACATGTTTATAACATTTTGACCGCTGGACAGTTATCTCTGTCCTTTTCTTTTTAAATGTAGCGGGGGTGGGGGGGGGGGGGGGGGGGGGGGGGCTTTTATTAGCCATGAAGAGGTTTATTTCTGTGAAGGTCTGCTAGCTGGATGTTTGGTCGTCACGTCGTAAGTTTATTCGGGTGTTGCTGCTTATTCAATCGATATACTTATTTGTAATGATTTTACCTCTAAATCTATTATTGCTAGTGTGACGACGTGTCGTTATTACTACTACTAGCTGAAATGAAGATTCATGTGTTTTTTTTTTGTTTTCTCTTGTGTCTGCCGAGAGTGTGGTCTTCCTTAACTCTAGCTGATTTATGACTTAATCAATGATTATTTGACGTATGTTGTCTAAAATAACAATAAGTAATTCTTCTATTGGAATGTTTATTGTTTGACTGTTTTGATTTATTTCATATGGCAGTGATAAACTGTCTCTCTTGTTCTGCGGTTTTGGTTCGTTGTTGGTGGAGTGCTTTCTGTTTCTACATGTAGTTATATAAGTGTAATTTCGGTAGTCAGTTGTTGGAGTTGGGGTTTGATGTGTAGTTTCTGCTTACTTGAAAGCGTATTTGTTGTCAATTTATTTATTGTCTTAGTTAAAGGTTGCTACAATCATTTGCATACCACTATGACACATATAAATAATTTCACACAACATATCTGAAAGCGTAGCAATTCTCCTCCAGTCAGACCATCAGTAGTTCTGTCAGTATTACTAATCTATCCCAGTTAGATCGTCTGTAGCTCTGTCAACATTACACATCTGTCCCAGACATTCATCTGCAGTTCTGTAAACATTAGAAAATCGGTTCCAGTTATCTCATCCAATCTGTAGTTCTGTCAACAATATAAATCTGTCCCAGTTAGCTCAGCTCATCTGCAGTTCTGTTAAGATTGTGACGAATAGGTTGTGCACTTTTATAACTTTCATCCTCTCCGGTGGTATCACTTCGTTTCATCATTTTCCTCACCGATCGTCCTATGGTTTGACATATTTTATGCACCTAAATTCAGCTCTAGCCGCTCCCAGACTTGTGTACGTTTTGCCATGTGAATCGTCGTAAGCTAAGTAGTCAGGTCAGCGAATAATGTATCACCTCTGTTGTCTAGCCACCTTTAATAAAGTCGATCTTTATTGACACAAGGTGGTAGCGCACGATCGATGAAAAGAAAGCCATAGTGTCAGTATGAGAAATCCGTTCGAGGGATTTACTCAAACACTGGTGATAAGACGTAATCGTTTCCTATTACTCTTAAGGGTCCTACAGGCAGGGTGGTACAACAAGACCATACCAAAGGATTGGGAGATTGCCATCATAACGAAAATTTTCAAAACGGGTGACAATCGACAATTTTGAAACCATAGAGCCATATCCCTTCTCAGTGTCTCTGGTAAAATCTACTCTAGAATCCTAGAGCAGAGACTCCGACGCCTAGCTGAGCCACAATTGGATGAGGTCCAGTGCGGATTCCGAGCAAACCGAAGTACTCAAGAACTAATCTTCACACTCAGACAGCTGAGGGAAAAGGCCCTTGACTATAAGAGTGAGATCCATCTTTGTTTCATAGATCTGGAAAAGGCGTTTGACAGGGTCCCCTGGAGCAAACTTAGGGACTGTTTGGCAAGGAAGAACATTCCAGCACCTCTGATTCATGCTGTACAGAGCTTCTAAAAGTCTTGCAGAAATTATGTGAGGACGGCAAACCATAAGTCATAAGAGTTCAGGACCACCACTGGTGAAAGACAAGGTGATATCCTGTCACCTTATCTTTTCATACTCCTCATGGACGATGTCATCAACGCATGTAAGGAGAGAACAAGAAAGTATGCAGTGAGGTACTGGAAGATGAAACAGGTGTGTATTTCAGAGCTGGCATTTGCTGATGATGTTGCCCTGATTGCTAAATCAGAGGCACATCTCCAATCCAACCTGCAAGTCTGGAAGGAAGAGCTGGAGAAGAGAGGGATGGTCATAAGTAGCTCTAAACAAAATCCATGGTGATATCACGAGAAGAAAGAAGACATCAGATTAAGCAGGGAGAACAGGTCCTGGAGCAGGTCGACCACTCTAAATACCTCTGAGCTATTATAGACCGAAAGGAAGGCATTAAGGAAGAGTTGGCCACTCGAAAAGCAGCAGCTGGGAGACTTTTTCAGGCCACAAATTAAGGATTCCTCGGCAAGAGAGAGGTTGGTAAGAACACGAAGATGGCTGTATACCATTACACCTATGTCCCATTCATGACATATGAATGCGAGTCATGGGCAATGACTATAACCCACAAAAGCCAGATCCAAACCTCAAAAATGCGGTAAGTGAGGAAGGTGGTTGAAGTAACAAGAAGAGACATGGTCCGCATCCATACGATACGTCAAGGTCTAAAATCCCACCCCCTGCAGACCCAAGTAGAACAGTCCCAACTAAGATGGTTTGGTCATGTCTGCAGAGTGGGAGAAGATCGGCTCCCACGACAAGCATGGAAAACAAAGAGCCAGGGATCCAGACCTCCAGGACGACCCAGAGTAAATCATGTCAAACTAATTACAATAGAACAGACAATTACACAAGTCACGTGACTGTTTGGTGAAGGCTTCCTGCAGTGCTGGTTCCATGCTCCACAAAGAACACACAAGAAAATAACGATGATAATATAGAGGTCAAAGGTCAAAGTTTACTCGGATTTTTTCGCAAGTAACCGGTCAAGACGTGGTCAGTTTGATATTTTTGTATCATATTAAAAGAGCCACCAAATACCTTGTCATGTTTTTGTTTTAAACTTTTACAGTCTGTTAATACTAAAGATAGAGGGCTGAGCTTTATATAAATACAAAACAATATAATCACAGTCAGGGCCGGATTAAGAACTCCGGAGGCTCTAAGCTATTAAGATATATACGGCCCCATATCCAAGCTTCTGAAATGTAAAATTAGAAGGAAAAAAAACCAATGAATTTAAAAAAAAAAGGTTTTTTATTAATATAGAATAATATGTAACAAAATTGATTTATAAATCCAGACAAACATCAGAAAATCATGAAGAGCACTAGTTAGTGTTGATAAAACATTTTGTTGTGCACATCTACGACTGGATAATGGAAGTGGTTGGTCAATTATCATAGATAGTGGTAGAACAGATAAGTGCTCAATACTTTAAAGTGCTCATCAAGTTGAAAATCTTTTAAATTGTTGACAACGTGTAAAGGAAATATAACAAATGTAGTACGTGAAACAAAATATTTTGACAAATACAATTGCTTATAATAAATTTTTACAAGTAACAATATATGAACATCTTTTATTCAGTTTGATATTATTGTCATAATCTAATTGTTTCCCTTGGAAAGTAAACAAGCTATCTCCCCTAACTAGTCAATGGTGACAGGCAGAGAATTATTTAAAATATACTACTCGTCAAAAGTCAAGGGCCACCCTATTATTTTCAATACACTTTTATATAAGCGCATAGAATGATTAAATGAAGGAAGTTTTTAGTAAAAATGGGTGCAATATCTTCCTCTGACAGTCCTCTATGCACGTTAAGCATAAAAAAAAATCACCGACAACCATGGTGATCACGTGCAATTTGGTTTGCTGACCATAAATTCACATTTTTAATCTGTTTTTTCAATCTTCCGTACAACCAAACAGGTGAAGTAATCGTGCTGATTGACATTCCACTTGCAATTGCGACTTTCCGTGAACAGAGTTTACTCTTAATTTGTTTTACAATCAGCAGACTTAGGGTAGTTTCATCACTTGCAAAAACCATGACACCGAGAAGAAGTCTTGACACCTTACAAAGAATGAGGGCTATAGCGTGGGTTGAAAGTGGTTTATCTGTCCTTGAGGTTGCTTGACGGCTTGCAGTGTCACACTCTACTATCTAAAGAATTTTGGAGAGATTTCAGGCCACAGGAAGTGTAGAGGATTGCCACCGGCCAGGTCGCCCTAGATGCACCAATAGACATGATGACCGGTACCTCTTGTTGTCAGCCCTGCGCCATTGAACAGTGACTTGTTCCACTCTAAGATGTCAGCTGAGACAAACTGTAAACGTTAATGTCAGTCAAAGCACCATTTGCAGACGTTTACATGAATTTGGACTGGCTGCTCGACGTCCTGCAGTCAGAATCCCTCTTACTCCTGCTCATCGCAGAGCCCGTGTTGCTTGGTGTCGCGAGCACATCCGATGGATAAGGCAACAATGGAGTCAAGTTCTCTTCACTGATGAATCTCGCTTCACTGTGTCATTCAATGATGGCAGGATTCGATTTTGGAGACGACCAGGAGAGCGATTTACTGATGACACAATTCGAGAGGTGGATCGTTATGGTAGGGGTAGCTATCATGGACTGGGGAGGCTTCTACAGACACGGCAGGACCCCGCTCTACATCATCTAAGGCAACATGACCGGCCCAAGATACCAGAACGAAAACTTGAGACCAATTGTTCAGCCTGCTCTGGAGGCCATAGGGGGTAATGCCATCCTCCAAGATGTTGTCGAAGATTGTCAACAAATCACCCCCTGCCAATGGATGTTGCACAGCTGACTGCATTTCTGCTTCAGAAATGGCAAGCTGTTCCTCGGGATACTCTTCGGACCCGTGTGGACTCGATGCGTCTACGCTGTCTTGAATGCCTTGCTGCAAACGGTGGTCATACCCGATTTTGAAATGTTTATTTGTCCAATATCTATTGTGTGACTTTTGAAAAGGTGGGTGACACACTTCACAGCTTCATTGCGTTTGAATGTGTGTTTCCATTTCTTTAGGCATGTCAATTTGGTATTCAATAAATGCCGTTTTGACTTATACCAATTATGTGTATATCAGATTTGTTTTATGGTTTCAACCAAGGTTTTTCTAAGTAGCCCTTGACTTTTGACGAGTAGTATAGTAATGTCGTACTTGGCAAGATTAAATGAGTGTTTTCAATTGTTTCTTCCCTCGCTCCAGTGTTTCTAGCATTTATTACTTCATCCTCAAGGCGTTGTAGTTCTACAGTCTATTTGTGTTTGTAATTTTACGTTGTACCTCTGGTGGCTTACAGTATCACGTGGTTAAGTCTCTTTTTACTTTATTTCCGATGCCCCCTCCAATCTGACCAGATGTGTTATATTTCGTTCATATTTAGGGTATTTTTTGCAAATTGTTTTTAAATGTTGACATCTACTGTTATCTCAGTCGTTTTTTTTTTTATTATTTCTATTTATTTGATAGCATAGTTGTAAGTCCTGAAAATTGCTGATCGGGTAAAGGACCGTGAGCAGGTTGTCTGAAGTTGTCACGTCGTTCGTTTATTCTAGCATTTTGCGTATTCAATGTGCGTATTTATTCCTTTTTGCAAGTGTGTTACTTTTATTTCTGCAGCTATTTTTACTGGTTCAACGGCAGCTCTGAAAAGGACACGTCCTTAAAATGTCAAACTAGCAGAAATTTAGATGCATGTGTGTTTTTGGTTGGTTCAGTTTGTATGTTTACCTCTCGTGTCTGCCAATAGTGTCATCTTCCTTAGCTGTGGGGCTATTACAGATCCTTTGTTTAGTTAGTCCAGTATGTTAAATAATGTCAAAATTATCAGCAGGCTAGTTGTGGGCTCATAAACATTTCCAACACTTGGGTAGGCAGATAAGATACTTACGCAGACCGCTGGTTAAGATCAGATCTGGAAAATAATTAAAATACATACGCGCATTTACAGGTAGTGATAAAGTTTTACACAGTAAACTACGGACATCGCACAGGACAAGGCTTTTGTTCTGTCGATCCAAACACAAAAACAGATAGATACGCTGCTCTGCTCCGCGGCTTTGTTTACATACACTTCGCTGGCTCGCTTGTTTTGTCGAGACAGGTCAATAAAACCCGTCGTTCAGCGCGGCTGGAGAAAATAATCATCCGTTTACATTTAGGAAGAAGCGCATTCAACAAATAGCACTCACAGAAAATCATAAGAGTCACAGTTTCTAACAGGTCGCCTTCACATTTTAACGAAAAATTGTTAAACACTACTATAAACCCGTAAATCAAAAAAGAAATAATTACAGGTCTACTGTTAGTCTGTCAGTCACATACAGTTTCTCCGTTTGTAAAAAATCTGAACTCGCTATTCTTGACAACCGTTTATTTGTCTATCTGGTTTTCGCCAAACAGCGCGTGGTCGTACATTTAGATAGGTATTAGAGATATATTTGGTCCCATCTGAATGGAACAGAAAAAGTGGGGTAATCTGAGAAAGAAAGTGTTAGAATAGATTACACGAGTGAATAGATTAAGGTGAAGATCTGTCTCTGGAATGAGTGAATTCTCTAGTCCAGCCTATCTATACGACTATCTTTTGGTAATAGACAATCTACCAAACTTCTCTATAAATACAATTATAAGTTAACTACTCACACACACACACACACACACACACACACACACACACACACACACAGTTATGTTACAACAAGACTCACAAACGTGAAAACTATCGTAATGGAGATTGGAACTGACCAACACGCTAAATTAAGTTTTGTTTAGTTTATTATCCCTTAAACTTTACAACATTAACATATAGAAATTAATATAATCATTGTTTACAGACATAGGAAAATAACCCAATACGTGCCCTCCCCTCTTGCTGAGAAAAGATCCCAAAAGAAGTTAATAACCCAAAAGGTCACAGATTAACACTAGGGTATAGAATAGACAGTAAAGCAAAGAACAAAGTTCCTTGTTAGTCTATCCCGCAAAATAACAGTATTTGCAAAGAAAAAAAGGATGGTACAGTTTAATAACCGTGATCTAGTGTTCCACAGTAACAGTACTTCTAATAAAAGAAACTGTTAATAAAGATGATGAGGGTATATCCTATCAGTTTTTCTCTCTGGGGTTGAGTGCCGATTTTGAAACAACATATTCTCCTGGATAAATTCACTTGGAAACACGACTGTCAGTAGTCGAGAAAAATATTATATATATATATTTATTTTGCCACAGCGGGTTGATAAAATCTAATGCAAAATTTGGGTACTTTGTAAGTCCAGTTACGATTAATCTTATTGTTTATATTTTTGGTCTCTCTATGAATGAAGCAAGAGAACCGTACAGGTCAACATCGAAGACCCGATAGTAATAAGAATTGTTACTCGTGCTATTAGACCGCTGGCAGCTGGTTTGTGATTAGCACTAAATTAGGAAGATAACAAAACATTTAACCACAATATCAATTTACTATTTTATCACGCGTAAGGGTATGATCTCTTATCCTCTCCGTCATCTAATTAAATTAAAAGGCACACGCGTCTTAGCCCATCTTATCACGCTTCGCTTCACTGGTACGGGTTGGGTTTTAGGTATGCGTCCTTCCTCTTCCGCCCAGTGAAACACTCAGCGCACAATAACAGTGTTAATTTAATTATGACTACTTTAACAAATATCGCTTGTCATTACTAGCTATTTGTTTCGCCACCTGATATTACTCTAGTCACTTATATAATTACACATAATGAATTAGAAGTGAATTGTATTCCGTCAATTATCAGTCGCCTAGTGTATTTATTGGTCAATTAAAAAATCTCTGTCTGGGTGATAGCGGGCGATTAAATCTACATTACAAGTGGAAAAAATAGCTATGCGATATTCAATACGCTAGTCTTAGCACCTAGAAAATCCCAGTGAATTATAATGATAAACTTAACACATTAAATCACGTAAATACTAATTTATATTACCGCAATCAAAAATGAAACAATCTCCACGGAATGCAATAACACACTTTCACAATGGCTCTAGATTAACGAGCTAGATTATCCAAAATTTCTGAGCGACTAGATAACTGACTTTGAGAGGATGGAGTATTTATACAGAAATGGTGTGCGATAATTCACGCCTTCGGCCGTATCAGGGAAAATCAACGAGTTCGACTCCCGATGTAAAACTTGTAAAAGCTCATTACTGTTTGTAAACAGGAAAAATAGGCGTGGCTTCAAAAGTGAGTCTACAGACAGCGATATGCGTGGTTTTTTCGTAGCAAAATTATAAACCTCAGATGGGGAAACAACGGGGTCGGATCACTGTGGCTATATTTACATATATATGTGACACACGTCACGGTCTAATCTAACCGCGTTTCGTCGATGTTTGTCCCAATCGGTCTGTACTAGTGGTGGAGCGGTATTTTAATTCACTGAGGTCTTAACAAACCGTCGCTATGCATAGTTACTATATTTTAAATTTCATGACTAGCAACGCTTGCAGCAAAGTATAGTTTCCAATCTAACTTGCTACTGCTATAATGATTGAGTTTGTTTAATTTACTTGCGTAGCGAAACACACAAAGTGGATTATATTTTGAATCACCTTTATGCTACCACCATGAGTAATTTCTAACACATAAATTTATCTTTCTTACCGGCTTCCTATGAATGAACTCCACGAATTGTTAACACTAAAAAATCCGGTAGAAGGGAGTTAGCGTCTTCGAGCTAGTAGATCCAGGAGCTGACTGATAAATGAAAGTTAAAGACAATAGTTTTTATATTGGATAGAGTGTTTGATCATGGTTGGGGTCTTCCACTCCCGTTAAGATAAAATAAATTACAAGTGCGTAAATATAATACAGGAGACCGAGAGTTTGCCCAGATGAAAGAGATCATACGTAATAGTGAGTCCGAGATGCAGATTTTTTCTCATTAACAAAAGATTATCTGGCCAGTTAGCGAGTTCCTTGAGGATACCTCGAACTAAGAGACCAAGGAATACTGGGAGACTTACATCTTCTCTGGAGTTCGCTTCAAAGAGTTTTTAATCTAATTGCCGCTTTTTACACGTGGCTGGCGTGTTGATACCGGGCTAATATTATTGATTGACAGCTGAACTCACGTGCATAAGAAAATAGTTCGCGTACTAGAAGTTTTCTGTTATGACTGACAGGTGTGAGAGTAAACGTAAACACTTTGCAAGCAAATGTTTAGAGAAAGGGGGCTAACGAGCGAACTGCATACGACCTGCCAGGTAGACTAGGAATATAACAACTAGTAAATCAGAGAATAAAGTTAGCGAAGGTCACTGTGTAATTTGGTAAAGCATATTTCTGTCCTCTTTTAATTCTAAGGTGTTATGGTGGTGCTTGGAGCTTAACTGAATGCTTATATATTGCATTTGTTTTCAGTTGTATTCGCTTGTATGCGTGTTTTATAAAATGAGGGCATAGAGCCGAAGTAATGAGGGATTGCGTTGTTCAGCGGTCTCAGCTTGGAAAGTCTGAGTCCCATGTAATAATGAGCATGTGTGTGTCGTTCTGGGTGTTTGATGATGTTGCTTATGTGTTTAAATCTGAGTGCTTGGATCTTTGTTTCTATGTCTTGGAGGGCAATTCCTCCGTGTTTCTTTTCTGGTATAAGTGTCTTGAGTTTAATGCTGTAAATTGTGCGACCAAAAATGAATGCTCTGTCCTTTTTGTTTACAAGTATATCTGTGATAGTCTTTTTTTTTGGGGGGGGGGGGGGGAAGGGGGGGGGCAAAAAATTCTGACAGTAGAAAGTACGTTCGGGAAAATTTATGTATTTAAAATTAAACTTCGTCCGAAAATCGTTGTTGCTTTGTATTTGTATCGGTGCAGCATGTCTCGTATTTTGGATGTTAGATTATTCCATGTGTCTCTGTGTGTGTGATTTGGGTGTACGGGAAAGGTTATACCATAAAGTTTGATGCTGTTTGTTGGTGTTAACCCAAAGGGAAAGTCTGCTTTGTTCTTCCATTTGGCTATGCCCATTATTGTTGATTTTTGAACATTTACTTTTGCTCCTCTACCTATGCTAACGTCTGTGAATGTGTTTAGGATAATTTCTATAGACTTTTCGTTTTGGTGGGAAAAAGATGGTGTCGTCTGCATAGGCGAGCAACTTTTGTTCACCTTTTCCTTGTATGAAAGTGCCCTTAATAGAGGTGTATATTCTAATGTTCTCTGGTAGTGGTTCTAGTGCAAGAACATACAGTAAAGAATAGAGAGGGCATCCCTGCCTTATAGATCTTGTTAGCCTGAAGGTGTTAATGTGTGATTTGCTAACACTTTTCTCTCTGGCTTCATGTGCAGAATATTAATCCATTGTCTGAAGTGTTCACATATGTTGCAATGTAGAAATGTTTTGTAAAGGTATGAGTGTGATATTCTGTCAAAGATTTCCTCTTGGTCAAGGGAAAGAACGAAGACTGACAATTCTTCTGGTGTGTGTAGGTGATTATGTCTCTTACGAAATGTGTATGTTGATGGATGTTTCTGTGATCGACGTTACACTGCTGATCTTCGTGTATGAGAGTGGCCATGTATGGTTTTAGTTTGTTAGAGCTTTTGTTAAAACTATGTAATCTACGTTTAAGAGCAATATCGGTCTGTAGTTGTTAAGGAGTGTTTTGTCGGAGTTTTGTTTTGTCGGAGTTTTGTTTTGGTATTAGAGTGATGTAAGACATGTTTAGGTTTGGTGGAAGTTCCTTATTCTCAAAGGCATTTGTAACAAAAGAGGCCCTAAGGTAGGAAAGAAGTGTTTGTAAAATTCTGCCGTGAGTCCGTCTGGTCCTGGTGATTTGTCTTTTTGCATTGCATTTACTGCAAGTCTGTTAATTCCTTCTCAGTATCTAGTATTTGTTTGTCTGCGTCAGATAATTTCTTTGTAAATTGCATAAATCTATCTTGTATATATGGTTGAACATTTTCTTCTGTGTACAGGTTCCTGTAATAAGTTTCGGAAGCCTGCACTATTTGTTGTGTTTATGTCTGTGTGGCCCCTTCTAAATCCACTAAGCAATGGTGTATGGTTGTCATAGTTATAGTCAGACTGTGAAGAAGGCTGGCCCAGATGGTAATAAGAAGTACCAGCTCCTGCGTTGTCTCCTCTCTACAACTATCCTATGTGATTGTTTTGCCCAGGGGAATTAATAAAGTAAAAATAACCTCAAACAAAACTGGAATGAGTTACTCAATTCTCTTGGTACAATTTGATAATTTATTTTATATACAGTTATTGCTTCTTTTCTGTTTCGAAATGGAAGGATGATATGTAAACTGATGATGATGATTATTTACTTACTTAGTCGTTCCCCTTCTACCGTGAGGTGAGAGGTTTGGAAGAGAGCGCCAGACTGTCCTATCGGCTGTCTTCTTCCTGGCCTGGTTCCATTCTAGTTCTCGGTCCCTTAAAGATTGTCTAATGTTGTCCTCCCAGTGGACTCTGGATTGTCCTTGGGGTCTGGATCCCTTGCACTTTGTTTCCAATGCTTATCGTGGTAGCCGATCTTCACCCATTATGCAGACATGACCAGACCATCCTAGTTGGGACTGTTCTACTTGAGCCTGCAGGGGGTGGGATTTTACGCCTTGACGTATCGTCTGGTTGCAGACCATGTCTCTTCTTGTTACTTCAACCACCTTCCTCAGATACTTCCTTTCTGAGGTTTGAATCTGGCTTTTGTTGGTTGTAGTCATTGTCCATGAATCGCATCCATATTTCAGGACTGGGATATATGTGGAGCGGTATTCAGACATCTTCGTTTTCTTACCAACCTCGCTCTTGCTGAGGAATCCTCGATTTATGGACTGAAAAAGTCTCCGAGCTACTGCTTTTCGAGTGGCCAACTCTTCTTTGATGCCTCCATTTCGATCTATAATAGCTCCGAGGTATTTAAAGTGGTTGACCTGCTCCAGGACCTCTTCTCCCAGCTTAATCTGATGTCTTCTTTCTTATCGTGATATCACTTTAAATTTTGTTTTAGAGCTGCTTATGACCATCCCTCTCTTCTCCAGCTCTTCCTTCCAGACTTGCAGGTTGGATTGGAGATGTGAATCTGATTTAGCAATCAGGACAACATCATCTGTAAATCTCAGCTCTGAAATACAGACCTCATCTTCCAGTACCCTACCGAATAATTTCTTGTTCTCTCCTTACATGCCTTGATAACATCGTTCATGAGGAGATAATGACTACAATAGCATTAACTAAAAAAACAATCAAGTTTAATAATAAAGTGTCAATGTCTCTTTCCTTCTTGAAAAAGAATAAAAAGATCACGTGGTTTCAAAGAACTTAACTGTTTGTCGTAAAATTATTTTGAGAGAAAAAGAGTCTTAGAAATAGTGGTCCGGTTTAGAGTGAAATGATGTTGGAAAACTCAGTGATAGAAAATGTAGAGATTAAATAGTTGCTTCACAGCGTGCTGGAGGAGAGTAAAGACAGACTTATTTACGACAAATCGTTTCTCTCAATCTTCTCTTCCGCTCTCCTGGTCAAACAATTATTTGCCAGTTTTTCAGACACACCTCTGCGCGCACACCGATTTGGTGTTTTCAAACACACAGACGACGTAGATACAAACTATATTAAACGAATAGGGGAAAAGTTGGGCTTTGGGTATCTCCAACACAGTACTCAATGAGTTTATGTGATTTTATTCACCTTAAACATCAATCACTAACAAATATCAGGTATTACATAAATTATCATAAGTACACAAATGCAAAAAACGAGTTTGGGAGGGGTGAAGAAGATTGGTATCGACTAAGCCCTTCCCGCTTATTAGACAAAGATAAACCCAGTCCAGAGATAGATAATATCAGGAACACGGGTACGTTAACCTAACAGTGAAGTTAATTGCTCTGAAAGAGGTGTTACAAAGTTAGGTATAGGTGATAGAAAAAAAACCTGTTCTTCCCAACTGTTCTTCCTTTTACTAAGCAAATGGAAAGGAGGGGGGTTTAAAACAGAGTTAACCAATTATCACCTCCCCCTTAAAGGAACAGTGCAGGGAGTACAGAAAAATTATATTACCAGGCACGAAAGTTAACAGAAGGGTTACAAGAGAAAAAAAGATTAAATTTCCTGTCATTCATGCACACGCGTGAGGATCCACACTCATATACTCACACACTTACCGAATGCAGCCTCAGACGATCCATAAAAGTATATAAAACTGCAAGTATTCTCTTGACATGTAAACTTTCTAGTCCTTCGATGTCCCGCCCCGGATGTTTGCGAGATTTTGCTGGTAACAAATATTCTCACTTATCGCAAGACTTGAAGACTAAGAGTTCTTGTGGTTTTTTTATTATATAAAAAAAGGAGTCAATGGGATGGCACTGACACAGTTCGGCACAGGGGTGAAAATGAAGTGGGCTCTTTTAATCTTCCGCTATGGTAAAATTCCTTCAATGCGTGATGATAGTAACTGACCGGAAAGTTTTATTAAATCCAATTGAGGAAAAACTAGGCTCAGTCACAGTCAGGAAAATATGTACTCTCTCACAGTAAACAGTAAATATAATATCGCTACTGGCGATGATTACCTTCCAGTTTATCTTACAGGTTTGTAATGGTAATTTGATGATTGTTCTTTACAATGTTCTTGGGTGGGCTTTATTTCATTTAATTCTGACAGCTAGGTCGCAAAGGACCGCCACAAGATTATATTTAAAAGAAATGTTTCTTCAATATGACTGGAAGTTTATAGGATGATTTCTTTATTTCTTTCTTTATTTAGCTGGGACCGCAGGTTACGATCACTCTGTGTGAAAGAAAAAAGACATGTAACATACCGAAAAATCAAGCGCGATAAATTTCCCGTTAAGCCTATAATACACTCGAGTATTTAATTATGTATTTAATAAAACCTGCGCGAATTCTAGTGGTTAAAAACACACATCTATAAAACTAGGACTTAACTGAATTTATTAATTATAAATTCCTTCGCGACTTTAAAAGTTAATTTAAGCATCTATTATCTTTTGAAATAATATAATAGATAGATCATTATATTTACAACTGGAACTATTGAGATGGTTTAATTTAATAGATTTAAATTAACACAAAATCCATTGAAATAGAATGACTGAACTAGACCACTGATCACTTTACACAATATATTACCGCTTTGCACAGAATAGAAATCACTGCAAATATATATATAAAATCCAGGGGAAAATCTATAACAAGATTTCAATAAAGCTAGTGCTTCTGTAAAGGTCTGGCCAGCGAGTGATAAAGTGTCTATTCTTCATGGTCTATTTATCTAAAATGGAATGAAAGTTGAGTGGGACATGAGGAACTTGACAGTTTTTTTCATCTCAGGGACTTTTGAGGATCTGACCGCCAAATCAAGGGAAGAAGCCGTCCCCTGGTCTTCGTATCTCCGCTCGCTGCTGCCCGTTTCGGCTTTCCCCGTTCGCTTTCTGCGATCGGTTCTTCGGTTGACACCGAGACGCGAAAATCGCTGCAAGAAACTGCGTCTCATATCAGGGACCACTACTGTCTTTGATGGCGCCGATAGTCTCCCCTGAAATCCCTCAGTCTGTCTCTTTGATCGTGGTCGCATTATCTGTTTGATTCTGGCAACGCCCCCTACTGGCCAAGTTAATGAAAATAACTGCCTATGATTGTTCAAGAGATGTTAGTGGGCGTGATTTAATCTCTCCTTAAATCAATGCGATGACCAGAATAAACGATAGGTAAACTCTCCGCATATCAATCAGCAAACGTGTTTGCCCTCTGTGTGGAACAGTTGCATAGCTAATGAATCCACGTGAAAGAAGTCCCGCTTTTACAAGAAGTTACAACAAAGTTCAGGGTCAGCCGAGTTCGTCCATCACACTGTTTATATATATATATATATATATATATATATAATATATATATATATATAAATATATATATATATATATATATTATATATATATATATATATATATATATTATATTTATATATATGTATATATATATATATATATTGTTACTATGTATATATAGTAACAATATATATATATATATATACATAGTATACATATTATACTATACTATATATATATATATAATATATATAATTTTCATATATAATATATATCTATATATATATATATATATATATATATATTATATAGTATATATATATCATATATATATAATATATATATTATATAAAATATATTATATATATATATATATATATATATATATATATATATATATATTATATATATATAATATTATATATATATATATTAAAATAACAGCAAATGGGTTGATTTGCCTAATGTTGTGCCCTAAAGACGCCACTAGGCGTGATGGGAAACAATGGCAAAAAAACCTATCTGGCTTGTTGCCCTAAGACCCAATAGGCGTAATGGCCACTGACTGCTTTGACGTGTCGGTGGCTAAAAACGGAAGAAGAATAATGATATAAATATATATATAATATCTTTATATATATATATATACTATATATATATATATATATATATATATATATATATATATATATATTGTCAATTACACTCTTTTTGCTCGTGAACTTGTACCGGTACCTAATAATCTTGCTAAGAACTTTGTGCCTAAGATCATGTTTTTAATCATTATGGAGTGTACCAATTTTTATTTATGTCACTAGTAAGTGACCATATTATTCTTCAGTTTGGTAGTGATTGACAACTGACCTGACGGGACTCCACCGTCTCTCCACTGCTGAAAACCGGGTCTGGAAAATCCCAAAACTTAGGGTTGCCACGATCAGAGCTGCTGAAAACTCTAGGTCTTTTACTGTAGCTTATGCTTGCACAGGTAATACAACAGTCTTCGATTTTTCTGGTAGGGTAGTATGAGGTTATGCACTAGGACTTGAAACACAACGTCCTATACTGGAATATGGCCATAATATATTTCCTTACCACAGACGAAAGGAAAGTGAGACTTTCAGAATGTAATTGGTAATACAGGATAGACAGATCATGTCAGAGACATATACGCAGTAAACGTTTCCTAAAAACGTTAAACATCATTCCTTAAACTCAAATTCTCATCTCTGTCCATGATTGTCAGTGGCTTCATTACGAAGGCGTTTTTCTGTAACTGATGTTTCTCTTCATTGTCACATGTATGTCTGTGGGTATTTACAATAGAGCGGGTCGTAGACCCGTTTTCTGTGATGTTTTGTAATACAGATTGTTTAGACCCGTGTAGAACAGTCCCAGTTACGACAGTTTGGTCACATATGCAGATTATGAGAAGAACGGCAATGTGACAAAACATTTGTACATGTACTTTTGAGCACGTCTCTCACTCCATCATCCGCGTTTTTATTAGCATATATTATGCACCTTCATTCATATTTTTGCTCTAAAGCCGCTCCAAGACTTGTTTACTTTTCGAAAGATGAACCGTAATATCACAAGGTTGATTACACAGGTCAGCGGTAATATGTTTATCCTTGAGTCGCCTAGCCACCGTTGATAGGAGTCGATCTCTATGGACACCATATGGTCTCGAACGATAGATAAATGGAACGCCATATAGTCTGCCAGAGAAAGCCGTCTGAGGGATGGGCGAAAACACAGGTGATAACTAGATAATCGCTTCAGCCGGACCATCCCTGTGTACTTATTACAAATGAACTGGCAGAGGAGGAAAGTATTAGTAAAGAATGACTGCACAGATGATGGTTATGAGTTTAGCATAAAAATGCAATCAGCAGTATTAGAAAGAGGTCACGTGATGGAATTTTTAAATGTAATATTTTAAAACACTCGGGGTATTATGAATTAAACACCCCTTCCGGGATCTAAGACACGTCAAAAGTGAGAAATGCAGTTAGTGACCCATAGCTAGACTGCTTGTGTCAGGGTCAGTGAACCAGAGCTGACCAAGACCCTACTCCACCTCCATGTGGTGGTCCTGGAAACAGGCTGCATCACTGCAGTCTGGCTGAGTGAGTAGGGATCAATGAGGGAAGGCTAACCCGGTCCCAAAAATGCCGTGCTGAAGTCGGATGTGTCTGTGACCGCTTGACCTTTCACGCTAGCTTTGTCCCTCCTACTTCACGACAAGCATTTATATGTGCTAGAAAATGCTACATGTAAGAAAGACAGACCTTAAAAGCAAAAATAAGACGTTTTTACACAAAACACAGCATTCATTCAAAGTTCAGTTGCCGTTACTGCTCGGACAGGGTAAACGTAGGTCAGTCCCAGATAATAATGAATTGGTTTTATAAGCGCGAAAGTGGGAAATGAATGTTTGTGTGATCTGGGTTTTTTTTTATCCTATTGTTAAGTTGGAAAAGATCATACATGTGAAAATAAAGTCGAAATAACAGAATGTCGTGTGCAAAAAGATCGAAAAGCTGAGAAGAGGAGTGCAAATGTTAACTATTGTGTCGTGTGGAAAAAAGGACGGGTCGTGTGAAAAAGGGCGGGGAAAAAGAAGAAATAGTATAAATAGAAGAGTTGTGGGCGATTGGCAGCGATTTCAGGACTTATGATTCCAAGGATACCATGATTTTAGACTAGAGGATTTTTACTGATAGCGTTAGGAGAACTTCGTCTTTGAGGATACCAAGACAAGTTTTTTGAGTAAACAAATCAGTAAATTATTTCTTGTGGATATACATATATTATTCTATCTGGATGTACCTACATTATTCAGTTGGATTACATATTTTTTTCACATCGGATAACCAATCATCATTGTGAAATTTACCGTGTTTGTCTAATTACATCAATACACTTTAATTGAATTTTTCTAAATTGCTGTTTGTGGAACTTTACAATAATTTCTTGTGGATTATACGTTGTTGTGCTGAAACTGTTTTGAGTATCACCAAACTCAAAGGGACGAACATTCCTGGGTTGAAATAAATTAACAAAAGGTCAAGTATCACCATCTCTGGCGGAAGGCCAGTTATCACTTGAACCACCACAACATATGAAGGATTAACTCTGACTACATAAAATCAATATAACTACTAGTGTCGTATAAACATACGCGGGCACTTAAATCCAGGATCGGAAAGTTATTTGGGGAAATACGCAAACCTACCCTTCGCGGGGCGTGGTCCAAAAAAATCGAGGGGGGGAGATTAAGGCGGTGTTGCCAAACAGAGCTAATGCAAAGATCAAAAGCAGTAACTAGACGGAATAAGATATATGACAATATGGGACGAATGGATTGGCAGAGGGTACACTTAGCAAATGAATCTAAGTTTGCAAGTGAACAGCAATTCTAAACTGTGCCAGGAGGTTTAGTTCCCTATCATAGGAACTTTGGTTTGGGCCGAAACGAACCTTTCAGGACTGTTCGTAGCCAACACGAACGGCCAGTAAATGACTGGGTCGTTTCATAATTTACAAGATTTAGATACGGGCGGGGCATTATCGGCATGTAGGGGGGATCGATAGCCAAATGCACTGAGGAATAGGCAATTCGAGGTAAAAAAAGAGTGGGGCGATTACTCTAATAAAAATGGATAGGAAAGGCACAAGAACTTTAATCTAATAATTCAGGGGGAACTACTTCTTCTCCATTATAGCCTGAAGAATAAGAAATGAAGCTATAAAATTTCGTTACATTTCTAAAGGATAAAACTAGACTTTAATTGGAAAACATTGTGGGAGGACTGCAAGGGGTTATTTAGAACAGTTCAGGAGACCAGCAGGTGAAAGGAGGAAAGGAGTATATCCTGGGAGAAAAGCCTGTGATACTCCCTCATGAAACGAGGTCATTAATGCATGTTGGAAAGAACAAGGAGTAATATTCTGTGTGGGTACTTGATGATGAGACCGGTCCTGTAAATTATTTCAGAGCTGGAATTTGCTAATTATGATGCCCTGACATTTGCTAAATCAGGGCATTACATCTCCATTCCAACCTGCAAGTCTGGAACGAATAGATGGAAAAGAGGAGGGGTTGGTCATAAGCAGCTCTAAAACAAAATCCATGGTGATATCACGAGAAGAAAGAAGACATCAGATTAAGCTGGGAGAACAGGTCCTGGAGCAGGTCGACCACTTTAAATACCTCGGAGCTATTATAGACCAAAAGGGAGGCATCAAAGAAGAGTTGGCCACTCGAAAAGCAGAAGCTGGGAGACTTTTTCAGGCCATAAATCGAGGATTCCTCAGCAAGAAAGAGGTTGGTAAGAAAACGAAGATGGCTGTATACCGCTCCATCTATGTCCATTCTTGATCAGATGGATGCGGTGTCTATGGGGCAATGACTACAACCCATAAAAGCCAGATCCAAACCTCAGAAATGAGGTATCTGAGGAAGGTGGTTGAAGTAACAAGAAGAGACATGGTACGCAACCAGACAATATGTCAAGGCCTTAAATCCTACACCCTGCAGACCCAAGTAGAACAGTCCCAATTAAGATGGTTTGGCCATGTCTGCAGAATGGGAGAAGATCGGATACCACGACAAGCATGGGAAACAAAGAGCCAAGGATCCAGACCCTGAGGACGACCCCAATTCCGTTTGTAATCAAAGTATTTCCGTGTTAAGTGCTTAAGGAGAAGTTGTTTTTGAGTTAGTTCCATTGAAAGTAGTTCCATCAGCTTCAATCGGACTCAGCGGAGGAGTCTAGGCCTACTGCGATTTATTCTTTGGCTGGGTAGGAATAGATTGTTCTTGCTTCAGTATATCTATGGCCTGAATTTATACGTAGTGTTTGTATGAGTAGGACGAGTCTGTCTTATATATGGATATCTTTACATTTCTAAGTCGAACTATGTTGGTTGTCGCTAGAAAAGGTCAAAGGCTATGCAGCGGAAGTATCGCTAGCAAGGGGAGTGATTCATGGCTGTCATCCTGTCTGGATGTCGAATTTTGTTGTAGCAGGCCTATCGCCGAAAAAGTGATCTATAAGTCAATGGGGAAAAGTGATAGTCATTTAGACATGTTGTATGTACTTTACCCCAGTGTTTATTCTCTTTTGCCAAGGAATGGCAAAGTTATATTTCGCATAGAAAGGTAAAACCACAATTTATTATGAACTTGGGCTTCGCCATCGTTTTCGATAAACAGATGCACAGTGGTACTTTTGAAAAGAATATTTATTCAAAGGAAGACGACATTCCTATGTATCAACACTAGATTGTATGATATTATTCAATCACCTCTATGAGAGAAGCTATGAAGAAATGAGGACATTTAACGAATGACCAATTTTGGTCTGGGTCCTATAGTGAGTGAAACTCACGAGAGAAGAACAGCCATGTTGAAATTCATATACTTTGTATTTATCGAGTGAGAAAAAGGGATGCCTGTACTATCGCTCGATGAACCAAGAGATCACTGCTACATGTGAGAACCCATGTCTGGGATTCCTATATCTTTATGGAAAATATATATATTGAACTTTACGTGAAGGGATATTCACTAGACGAGGTTAGGTCTAGGAGCCTTCCTATATATTGGTTATTGTCTGACGTGCCCAGTCAGTAAAGCCAGATGATTTACATGATGGAACTCTGAATGCTTATTTACGAATGCTCCATTATGATATTTGCCAAGCATGAATGCTAACTTAAGATGATATTCCTGTGATCAACATTATGCTGTCTATGTCGACATTTGTTCCTGTAACCATACACGTACTGTCCAAGTGTGCGTCCCATTAAATGTTATAAAAAGACCACCGTAGTTCCAGTACTTCTTGAATTCGAACAGTGTGAGTATGAGAGATGTACTACCAACCTGTCAACTCTATCGAATCATTCTACCATTCGCGTTCTGACATTCACATACACACTCATTGTTTACACTCACATTCTTGTCGGAGCCTCATCACGTTCCATGACAAGATGACCTGTATGACCAAAACTGTGCTGGGTTTAATGAGTTGACAATCGTTACACTTTACTACACCAGTCCCAACATCTACATTTATCAACTGGTGGACATTCACGTCATTTAACAAATAAAGCGTGATTCAACGACTAGTAGCCAGTATGAGTTAACAACTAAACAGAGTTTAACAATGACCATCATAGTTGATTTGATTATTGTACGTATGTGCAGGACTCTTTAATATATACTTACACTTAGACGTATATTTACATATATAGTGCAAATTCTTAGAAAATAATTTTGCTGGATTTACACCACCTGGGGGCTTGAATGGTCTAAAACCATTGCTTAATTCTTCATAAAAGGGGCGAACTGATATAAGTTAACAATAGCCATGTTAATAAAGCATAGTTCTTGACTTCAGAAATATCTTATGGCAACTAACTCGAGATATAAGCGACATTACCCTTCTATCCGCAACTCTGCCAAGAGTAATCTTGTGCGAAGGTAGACACCTTTGACGACCGATTTAAGATACTCTTGAGTTTTGGCCACTGTTGGACCACTACTGCAGAGCTAAGGGGAGGCTATCCGTCACAGGCTACCATGTACACGTGGGAAACCAATAGCCAGGGATCAAGATCTCCAGAACGACCCAGAATGCGCTAGGAGAACAACATTAGACAATCCGTGATGGACCGAGGACTGGACTCAAACCAGGCCAAAAGATATACAGCTTAACATGGCGCTCTCTCTGGCTAACATCTACACACCAAGGTAGAAGAGGTTTGTTTGTTTTGTTTTAAGGAACATCTACATTGTACACGGAAAACTCCATCAGTGGGCCGATCTCCTCCTTTAGCTCACAAGGAGAATCTCGGCACTGTGCACAAACTCCAAAGCATCGGCGCGCATTCCAATGTGTGTATACAGAAACTACACATTCTATAAATATGTTTGTATCGGGTAGGTTTTCTTAATTGTGTAAACTCTGGCACGGCAGCTGCCGTATAGCCTACTCTTTATGATTTCCAACTGCCGAGTTATTTTTAACGTGTAAACGTGTAAACGGGACCTACTATTTTTCGCTCTTCTCCAAGACGGCTAGGCATCCGATCTCACCACTCAGAGAATCATGGGGAAGTAAGACATTATTAGTACAAAGTGGTTCTGAAAAAAATTCCATCAAGAATATTCCCTGTATTGGGAACCGACTCTAGTTCCTTTAGAATTAGATGTGGACGCCATGTGTCTTAGCCACTCTGGTGCCCGGGATAGGAGAGAACCGACCAAGTAAGAAAATGTCTTTAAAGGATTGTCGAAGTGCGCTTTTTTGGCGCCGATGGAACATTTCGGTGTATACATCTGCGACTGCAACATGAGATTATATCGAATAATTATCATTGAAAGTGGCAGAGGAAATAACTGTTCACACCTTTTACATGCGCATCAAACTCCATATTATTTAAAGTATTTTTATTCTAAACATGGTAAACAACATTTTTTTAAACAATTTAAGAAATGTGCTAGTAAAAATAAGATATTTTTTTGTGCCTTACATAAATTTGTATTATAAATTGATCAGAAATAAATACAAAATAAAAATCTGTTTTTTAGTTTGATATTTTATTAATATTTAATGTGTTTCCTTTTGGAATCAAATTGGATGCCTTCCCCTAACTTCTTAATCTCGGCTGCTTTTAAAGTATCACAAGGTTAAGTTCTTTTTTTTCACTTATTTCCGAGATTGGACATGACGTCAAAACCTGACACGAGATGTGATCTCTCGGTTATAAGTTGGGTATATTGTGTACATTTGTATAACATTTTGCCTGCTGGACAGTTATCTCTGTCCTTTTCTTTTTAAATTTAGGGGGTGGGGGGGTGGGGTGGGGGGGGGGGCTTTTATTAGCCATGAAGCGGTTTATTTCTGCGAAGGACTGCTAGCTGAGTGTTTGGTTGTCACGTCGTAAGTTTATTCGGGTGTTACTGCTTATTCAATCCATATACTTTTTTTTTCTAAGCGTAATCATTTTACCTCTAAATCTATTTTTGCTAGTGTGCCGACGTGTCGTTAAAAGTACTACTTGCTGAAATGAAGATGTGTGTGTTTTTCGTTTCCTCTTGTGTCTACCGATACTGTGGTCTTCCTTAACTCCAGCTGATTTATCACTTAATCAATGCGATTTAACGAATAGTGTCTAAAATAGAAATAAGTAATTCTTCTATTGGATTGTTTATTGTTTGACTGAGTTGATTTATTTCATATGGCAGTGATAAACTGTCTATCTTGTTCTACGGTTTTGGTTCGTTGTTGGTGGGCTGCTTTCTGTTTCTACCCGTAGTTATATACTGAAGCACATTAAAAACGCACCACCAGTATAATCCAGGAACAGAGTGTGAAATGTAAATATAAGTGTTTACAAGTTTACATATTTTGAATCTTTATTCATTTTCCTATGAATCCATGCTGGTCATTAAATTGTACATTTGATTGTTATGACATTCATTGCATTCTGTGCAAGCAAGGGAGAAAGCCAAAAATGCAACTAATAAAAATATTCATTCACGCTATCCTGAGTATCTGGTATGTCCACCGTGTGCTTGCAAACAAGCTTGGCAGCGGCTCCGCGTGGAACGCACACGTCTCTGAAGGAAATTCCGGGGAATCAAGTCCCATTCACGTGTAAGAGCAGCTTCGAGCTATTACAGATTAGCTGGAGAACCTTGCCTGTAGACTCTGCGTCCAAGCTCGTCCCACAGATGTTCTATAGAGGACATGTCTCGTGATAGGGCAGGCCAATCAATCGTCACAATGTTCTGCTGCTGCAGATATTGCTGCGTAATGCATGCGGTGTGCGCACGTGCGTTATCCTGCTGGAGAAGCTGCAAGTCTTGATAATTTGCGAACGCAGGAGCAACCAATGCATCCAGAACCTCATCTCGATATGTCACAGCATTAACATTTCCACGGAAGACGTGAAGAGACAAGCGATGGTGAAAACTGAATCCTCCCCAAATGTGAATACTGCCACCTCCAAATCGGTTTTGCTGACGAACACAGCAATCTACAAAGCGCTGTCCACACCGTCGCCAAATCCGCATACCTCCATCAGCAATGGAAATGTTGAATGTGCTCTCGTCTGTGAATAGGACAGCATTCCACTGCAGTCTAGTTCATCTGACATGTTGCTCTGCCCATTGCAGGCGCTGCTGACAATGTCTGTGAGTCAAGTTTAGCCCAACATAAGGTCGTCTTGCAGTAAGGCCTGTATCTCTGAGTCGTCGTATGACTGTCATTCGAGAGACTTGCAAACGCCTACCCATTATTGCTCTTGCTGTTTGATTTGCCGGGAAAGAACGATTCCTTAGGTGACTCAGCACATTATGACGATCTTGCGCAGGGGTAGTAACTCGTGATTGGCCACTCCAAAGTCTATCCCGGGCACTGCCAGTGGTTCCGTAACGTTCATTGGCACGTACAATAGTGCTGTGGTGGCAATTCAGACTTCTGGCAATGGCCCGCAAGCCCATTCTGGTCTCCAACATACCAATGGCTCGTTGTTGGTCGTTTTCGGACAATCGTGGCATTTTAAGCACATGTACTGGGTGTTTTGTCTCAACGGCCTTTTTATACCGAGTATACTGCCACAACGCGTACAGATTTTCAGGGTCATAGCTGTTGGGAATCGTGTTGCACGTGTAACTTTCATTGTTTTCATGTAGTCTGTACACAAACCCGTTGGTTGAATCATGCACTTTCCATTCCAGCAGCCATTCGCTCTTTACCTCATGACAAACACGGGGAAAATCCATTCCCACACTTTTTTTTCCAGCTTCTCGGCATCAGTATATATAATAATAGTGCGTTTTTAATGTGCTTCAGTATATAACTGTAATCTCTGTAGTCAGTTGTTGTGACGTATGTCTAGTTTGACAAGTGAATTTTCCCTGATTTAATGGATGATTAAAGGGACTTTAGCTTTTCATAACATTAGAACCATTGAACATCAGTATTGTTGTAATTTTTCCTCAACGAAGAGTAGCGGCTATGATCAAAGCAGTCAAAGACAATCCCCAGAACAGAGAAGCAGAAATTTAGCATCTCCGTGCGAACACTGAACCGTTCGCAAGATTGACAGGAGCGGTCAGAAGAAAGCTTCTTGCAGACTTCGCACCTCTGTGGCAACCGGCAGGCTTGCCCGAAAGCCTATGGAACGGAAGAGACGGAGCGCTCAGCGTAGCGGATACGATCTGAGGAATCAGGAAACTCACCGCGAACGAGACTAGTCTCGCAGAAATTTCACATCCTCGCGCGAGCAGCCTGAGACGAACGAAGACCGGAAGCCAGTCGGGCCATCGCGGTTAGCATGGCGGCTAAATAACTTTGACTTTCCCTGGGATCTGAAGAGGCGCGAAATTTTCACACGACCCATTTAACTTACATTCCCGTTAGATATATACAGAATCTGAAAAAGGGCAACTTTATCATTCGTTCTGACAGCATTCTAAGATTCACTAGCATATAGTTCAATTCCTGCTAGATTTCATCTAAATTGTTGGCTATTGGAGTGAATTCTTTTCTGCGCAGACGGTAATTTATACTTTAGCTTCAAGTGATCAGTAGTCTAGTTATTTCATTTTTATTTCACTGGATTGTTGTGAAAATTTAAACTTATTAAATAAACCCAAGTCTGGAAGGAAGAGCTGGAGAAGAGAGGGATGGTCATAAGCAGCTCTAAAACAAAATCCATGGTGATATCACGAGAAGAAAGAAAACATCAGATTAAGTTGGGAGAACAGGTCCTGGAGCAGGTCGACCACTTTAAATATCTCGGAGCTATTATAGACCGAAAGGGAGGCATAAAAGAAGAGTTGGCCACTCGAAAAGCAGCGGCTGGGAGACTTTTTCAGGCCATAAATCGTGGATTCCTCATCCAAAGAGAAAGAGGTTGGTAAGAAAACGAAGATGGCTGTATACCGCTCCACCTATGTCCCAGTCTTGACATATGGATGCGAGTCGTGGGCAATGACTACAACCCACAAAAGCCAGATCCAAACCTCAGAAATGACGTATCTGAGGAAAGTGGTTGAAGTAACAAGAAGAGACATGGTCCGCAACCAGACGATCCGTCAAGGCCTAAAATCCCATCCGCTGCAGACCCAAATAGAACAGTCCCAACTAAGATGGTTTGGCCATGTCTGCAGAATGGGAGAAGATCGGCTACCACGACAAGCATGGGAAACAAAGAGCCAGGGATCCAGACCTCCAGGACGACCCAGAGTCCGCTGGGAGGACAACATTAGACTATCTTTGAAGGACCGAGGACTAGAATGGAACCAGGCCAGGAAGAAGACAGCTGATAGAATGGTCTGGCGCTCTCTCTTCCAAACCTCTACACCTCACGGTAGAAGGGGAACGACTAAGTAAGTAAGTAAGTAAATAAACCCATTTTCAAAGTTCCAGTGCAAACTAAATGTTACATCTATAGGTTAATTTCCTAATACAATAGCCGCGTAAATTAATTTTGCAACTGTTAAGGGAATTGTGACTTTAATACAGTTTAGTTCTGTATAGATAGATGTGTTTTTAAAATTATTAACCTCACGGAGAGTTTTTTTCTTGATTTACTAATTAAAGACGCGAGCGCAGAAAATAGTCTAACTGTAAATGTATCGCGCATTAGATTTTAATATGATTTCATTGCATTTCATGTTTTTTCTATTTGTATCCACAGTGATCTTTCGAACCTCGCATCCAACCAATTAGGCAGCATTTAAGCAGCCATTACGGAGCAATAGAATATATATAGAGCCTTGCCGACCCAGTTCGGTTACTCCAGTGACATATGAACTTTTAGAAAGCTAAACTTGTGGCGACCTGTTGCGGGTCTCGCTTCTCTTGAATTTAACTCAGAACAAAGCCACCCAAGAAACACTTTTAAAATACTAATTCATAAAGTCGTTAAAACTGAAAGCAGAACAGTCGCCAGTAGCAATATTGTACTCATGCTCTCTTTTTGTGAAGAAGAACATAGATTTACCTGAACACTGTCTGTCAAGTATATTCAGTTGATTTTAAACCCCCCCCCCCCAACCCCCCCCGAAGAAGAACCTATCTCAGTGTTTTGTAGTTGTGACATTACGGCAAATAAAAGGTATCTCCACCAGTTTTACCCATCTTAGAAACCACCCCATACCTCACACTTAGCCAAGTGCCTGTGCCATTCATTAGGAACTGTTTATCAAAAAATGAAAACAACAGTAGCCTTTACGCTTCACCGTCTGGCGAGTGTTTGAGACTATTAACTACCAGCCCACCTCGATAAATCTGGGGCCTGACACAGAAGAAATAAAAAGACAATTTCCATTGTTCTACGGTATTATCTGCTGTTGTAAAATTCCTAGGAAGTGCCAGAATTCACCATTTGGTAAGTCCGTGGGTGTGCCTGTGTGCTGGCCAGCCAAGCGTCTTTTTGAATGAAAGGAGATTTGATCTTTTTTAACCCTTATAATTAGTTCGACCTAGTATTAAGGTGTACTGTATTCATTGTACGGGATTTCTCCTAGCGGGATTGTTTAACTGTGTTCATTTCCCCCTCCCGTAAAATTTGTTGGATAAAGGAAAACATTTGAGAACCCTAGCTTTTCCTCTACCCCCTTATCACTGTAACCCCTTGCCTCAGAGTAATAAATTTACCATTGGGTTAAATTGCCTATCTCTGATCATCATCATCATCCCCTCCCCTCCTTGTCTTTGGGACTGGGTCTTTTCTGTTAGTAAATACAAGAGGGAAAAGGTGTATTGGATACTTCTCCTCAAAACCCCCCTCCCCCTTGTCATATTTGTATTCTGTAACCTATGATTTCTGACTGTAAATTGATAATTATTTGTGACTGGATTTTTATGATAATAAAAGTATTACAACTTTATTAGCATTGATGTCGGCTGGCCCAAATCAAACATTCCCCATATTTGTTATCATAGTCTGTATTCATGTACGTTGTGCGTCAGAATCACCAAAGCGGTGGGTGCGCCTGAGCGACTGGAACTGACAAACAATTGTTTGTTCAGAAGAGTGGTAGAAATAGTTTTTGAGAGACAAATATTGTCGTAATAAGAGACTGTCCTTACTCTTCCCAGCACTTGTGAATCTACTACCTGACTTTCCTAAATCCTTATTCCCACAGAGCCTTCACTATCATTCTACACTCTAAAGGGACCAATATCCATCAGAACTCTATCAGGAAAAAAATTACGACAATATATGGTTAGCTCGTCCGAAATTCTGAGCCTAGTTAAAATAGAGTGTAGTTGATTGTCTTTGCGAAGTAGGGTATAATCTTAAAAAAGTAATTACTTCCCCTAGACCAAGCCTTTTATTATTTTGGGCCGACCACACAATAATTATTACAGGTTTGTTTCTTTCCACAGGAGTAGCAAGTAGTGATAATAAAATATTTGTCACCTTTGTATTCTCTGGCATAAAAAAAAAGTAAATTTTTCCAGTGTAACTTACCATTTTAAGTGGCATAAGTCGCATGCGTTAAGAGTCTTTAGTGACAATAATAGCAGCGATAAGTAGCCCATTTCAGAGTAGGGGGTAACACAAGTAAATTTATACTTTGTGTTTTTTCTCATAGCGGCTTTGAGTTTTTTCCCCTTCTTGTTTTTTCTTACTAATTCTCTAGTCTTAGAAGCATCCAGTTCTTTATCATAGCAGAGAGAATTAGAATAAGATCCATTCTGAGACAGGAGGCGAAGGATTCAGGGTTAGAAGGAGAAGCCGCGAACCTGTTTGTCAACAGAGAACTTGAAAGGTATGACGCGGAGCAACAGAGAGAGGAAAAAGAAAAGAAAGAAGCGGAAGAGAGGGCAGAAGCTAGGAAGAAAAAGCGGACGCTCGTCAATTGGAGCAGAAGAAAATTGAGGCACAGATTGAAACCCGCAGGGAAAGAGAGAGAGAGAGAAAGGGAAAGACAGCACGAATTGGCGCTCAAGGCTTTAGAGAGTCGGGGTGCCTCTACTTCTAATAATGGAGAGCCATCTTCACCCCAGTCTCAAGCAGTGGACCTCTCCAGTACTCATTCTGCCCAATTATCTGCGATGTCTTTTGCTTTAGAGTCTTTTCCTAGCCCCAACGAAAAAATTGACAGCTACCTAGAAAAATTCGAGAGACTCGCGACTCTGTATGGGTTAGAGAGTTCCCGCTGGGCACTTAAACTCTCAACGTCAATGAAAGGCAATGCTTATGACGTATACGTGAAGCTGGGACCGAACCAACATTATTACGACATGCTGAAGAAGACCTTGCTAGAGCGGTTTGAGATGACTGCCCGTAAGTTTCTGCAGTTGTTCAGAAACAGCCGAAAAGAGAGCACGGAAACATTTCCCCAGTTCTCTTCACGTCTCACGGGTTATCTGACAAAGTGTATAGAATTATCTGACCTACCTCTTACATATGAGGGACTACTTGAACTTGTTCTTGTGGAACAGATAAAGTCAACTTTGTCAAACGAAACCCGTATATTTTTGGCTGAACAGGGGGCAGTCAGGCTTGTGGACATCCTCAATAAGGCCGAACGCTATAGCAATGCAAAGGCTGAACTTCCCAGCACAAAACGTAAACCCACAGATAAGCCATCTTGAAAACAAAATCTAGAGCAGTCATCCTATTCTTCCAATTCCTCTCAACATTATAACCAACGAGATAATAATACCCAGAAACCTCCCCAGGAACAATCGAAATTCTACTAAACCCGATATCCCCCAAACAACAATTCTGATCAACCCACCAAGCCTACGTGGCAGCGCGGCCACCAAAGTCAAGGTAAAGGGTAGATCCCTACACCAGGAACGTCTGATCAGGGCAAACAAACCGGTCCAAACCGCATCGGATGTTTGCATACAGCCTCGAAAGGTAGTGTCAATGTCAGTGATTCTCAACCTGAAGGGGACCGACCCTCAACGCGAGGAACTGTAATTTTGAACGGTACCTCTACTACTTGTCTTTTTGACACAGAATTAACTTTTTATTGTATTGTCGCCCGACACCTAATCAAACCCGGTCAGGAGACAGAGAAAGCCGTCAAACTATGTGGAGTTTTCAAGAGTGATGCACCCAGGACGCTTCCTATCGCACTGGTAGAAATATACTCTGATTTTGTCAGAGGTGTTATTAAAGCGGCCATTATGGATGATCCTATCTACCCAGTTATCCTGGGATGTAGATATGTGTTTATTGGGAGACCGAAGGAGCCGATTGTGGCAGCTGTAACCACAAGAGGGCAAGCCAAGAAGGAGAGGGAGCCAGCGCCAAATTTGTTGCCGAATGAACTGAAGGAGGCGCAACAAAAGGACCCTACTCTGGAGCCCTGCTTTAAAAAACTGCCCATGGCTTAGGACCCCAGACACAACGGAGACATCTTTTCTAAGGATGGCTATTGTATCGTAGAACGGGCAACCCGGACACGGGGAATAACCAGCTCTTAGTACCGACGCAGTACAGAAGCCAGATCTTAGAAATGGGACACTCTCCTCCCTTTAGCGGACATATGGGACAAAACGCCACTATTCAGCGAATAAAAACCCACTATTGGTGGCCAGGAATGAACTCTGACATTATCAGGTATGTGAAATCCTGCGCCCAGTACCAACGGGTAGCACCCAAGCACTTGACACCCCCAGTACCCATGGGGCAAATGCTAATAAAAGGGACTCCATTTGAACGTGATGCTGTCGACATCATTGGACCCCTGGAAAGGACCAAAAGAAGGAACAGGTTCATCCTGACCTTAGTCGACACGTGCACAATGTGGGCCGAAGCTGTATGATAAGGCCACATTGGCTTCCATCAAATGAAAAGGGTAGATTTACGATGATAAGCCACAAATCTGGCTACTATGGACGTTGCAGCTATAAGTCCAAAGTCGTTGCTGAAATGTAGCCAAGTAAAGTCCCACCCCTATAGATACCAGGGACATTATAGGCTGAAGTGTAAGGTGTCTTGTCTGGTTTGTTGTTGCTTACTGTGAGTGTAGATGTGATGTAGTTTCACAGATCTACAAACGTGAGGTATGACATGGAAAGTCATAAAAGTGTGAAACTGCTGTTGACGTTTCCATCATTTATTTTGACGTTACAATGACAGATACGTTACATCCATTTTACATAAGTCATAGACACGACAGTTCATGGGTTCAGCATAAATAAAGTTCTTCAATGGATCTTGCCTATATTCTATGAGCTGATATAGATAATCCCAGCTTACTGCAGCCTCAGCTTCATATCATCAATGTACATAAGTATAACAATACTCCTCTCTGATGCTGGCAGATCAGATGTGCAAAAAAAAGTCTATCACTGGCCGCACGAGAATGACGTTTCAGGAGTACAGGTCAAATTGACCTTTACAGGCATTCCTAAGTCTAACCTCGACGTAAGTGCAATCGCTGGCATAGCGAAGTTCATAGAGCATAGAAACTGTTCTCTGGACCTAGAGTGACCCGTGTACATAGAAGAACCTCTCCTTTCTGTAACAAGCAAGCGAGCAGAGAACGACAATCTCAGAGTATAAGGAGGGTATTACCTTGCTTCGGAATAAACACCACAAAACATACGCCTCCAGGCGTTTCGAATCATCTAGGGAAAGAAAAACTTCAAGCTGCTGCTGAGGAGAAAAAACTTCAAGCTCAAGCTGCTGCTGAGGAGAGAAAACTTCAAGCTCAAGCTGCTGCTGAGGAGAGGACATTGCAAGCTGCTGCTCAGGAGAGAAAATTTCAAGCTGCTGCTGAAGAGAGAAAATTTCATGCTGAAGAGAGAAAAGCAAAAATGGAACATGATGAAAGACTCGCAGCTTTGGAGTTAGAGAAATTGAAATTTATGAATGCGGGTGCTCATCAAGCAACTTCGGGTACGACAAAGGAGAAGTCTAATAAGATCAAATTATCTCATTTCAATCCTTTAAAGGACGATATAACGGATTATCTTGATAGATTTCAATTTTTATGCGATACGCATAAAATAAAAAAGGAAAAATATGTCGAACAACTGATGGAATTTTTTTCAGGTGAACCAGTAACTACTCTTATGACAATAGAGGAAAATGATAGGACTAACTATGATGTTGTTAGATTACTTAAAAGATATCAACTAAAAGAAGAAGATTATCGTCTTCGTCTTAAGACAATGTTGCCAGAAAATGGAGTAGATTTCTCTGACTTTATTATAAAGACACGCCGTACATTCACACGTTGGATTGAGTTCTCTCAGACTGAAAAAACATATGAAGGCCTAATGGACTTATTACTTCTACACAAAGTTATGTCATCGGTTAACGAATCTTTCCTTGCTTTTCTTCATGAGCGTAAACCTAAAAACATAAAAGACATGGAGGAATATTGTTGCCAGTACGTAACTGCGCATATCCATGCTACAGTTAGCAATTCTAAAGTGAAAGAAGGGTTGCCAGTTGCTTCGGTAGCACCATATGTCTCTAATTACTATCGTAAATTTCAAGGTGCTAAACAAAGCTTTAATAAGAAGAGTAATCAGAATTACACTCAATATCAAAGCAATCCATCACACAGTGGGTTTTCTTCAAAGAATTGGAGACGAGCTGATATTCCTCGTACCGTCAATAATATTACGATGAAGGTTATGGAAACTGTGATGCAAACCAGAATAATGGTTATGATGGGCAATATAATCATAATTACAGGGGAAATAATAATCGCGGCAGACCAAGACATAACAAAAGAAAATCTTATCGTCAAGCAAACGCTGCACAACATGAGTCTCAGGAAGCCTGTAGTCAAGGGAACGATAGTAGAAACTCTAATGCTATCACTGGCTCTGCTTTCAATTTTGGGAGAGCAGCTAAGTGCCCCCAATGCTCAACATTGTTCGAGCCATCTACAGTATCTACCCTAATTTGTGGTCACCCTCTTCCCGCTCTTCCTGCTACAGTTGCACATGACGGGAAAGGATCTCTTATCTTACATAAAGGTCTAGTGAATAATAATCCAGTCTCAGAACTTTTTGATTCTGAATGTACTTCTATTGGGGTTAGGCAATCTCTCATAGATCCTGGCTGTGCCACGGGAAAGGCGGTTAAGTGTGTGACATTTGGTGGAACTTTGGAGATATACGCTACTGCTATCATCCACATGGATACTCCCTTCTTTACAGGAGATGTCCACGCGTGTCTTCTTCCTAATCCTATTGCGGATCTTATAATCGGTCGTATTCACGGGGTTAAGGAATGTACCCCGCAGCAAATTGCTGCTTTGGAAGAACATAATATCCAAACAGCCAATGTGGTTGTAACAAGAGCACAAGCTCTTATTCCTTCAACTTCATCTAATGATAGTAATGAAGTTGGTAGCCAAGATGATCACTTGGTGATTTCACATGACTCGTTTGTGAAACTACAAGAAGAAGACTCTTTTCTAAAAAAATACGTTCTTCCCGCTAAAAACGGTGTTCCGAATCAAAATACAATTCACAAATCATATATCACTATGAAGAATGGTATACTAGTACGTATGGTACCTCTTGCAGGCCGGAATTTTTTCATCAGTTCTGCCAGAATTATTTTTGTACCTTAAAGCAGTACCTTTATAAATTTTAAAGTTTCTGAGTTATTACACAACAAAGACACACATATTATACATCACAGTAAAGATAAATGAATGTAGAATTAGAATATGAAGGACTTTTAGTGATATTCTACATATAGTATTCAGTTATGAGTCATAACGAAAATACGAAACAAATTTCACGGAACACAAAAAGTGACGTTCCCAACGTCGTTTCGGCTTCTAGGGGTTTTGCGGATGTACGCTACCAGCGTCGTTCCGGCCTTTAAGAGGTACAACACTCAGACAAATCTATGCACTCTCAAATTATTGCGCCCAAAAGTATGAGAGCCTTAATTCTTTAACATGCACACGATTCTCAGTGTGCTGGACACGTGGGTTTTTCTCGCACTAAGTCGAGAGTTCTAGCGGCTTTCTTTTGGCCATTCGTAAACAAAGACATACGAATTTATTGCCGATCTTGTAAGATTTGTCAAGAAGTCAAATCTAGAGGTCCACGACATGCTGCACCTATCCAGGCTGCAGACATTCCCATTCGACCATTGCAGAAGATGGCAATAGATATTATTGGCCCTTTTAAGATTAAGTCAGCCAGAGGACATCAATTCATCCTAACATGCGTCGACACGTGCACACGTTGGCCAGAGGCTATACCTCTAAAGAGCATATCTACTGCCGATATTGCATACGCTCTTTGGCTAATATTTTCTCGTTTGGGTTTTCCCAGAGAAATATTGTCAGACCATGGTACTCAATTGATATCAGACACTATGTCGCAGGTGATGTCTATTCCCTAGATATTAAAAGGTCTCTCAGTAGTATTTATCATCCAATGTCTAATGGGTTGGTTGAACGTCTTAATAGAACACTCAAGAACTTACTTGGCAAGATTAATGAGGATCATCCTCAGGATTGGGAGAGGGTTTTACCCGCGGCTCTCTTTGCCTATAGAGAGGTCCCCAACGAGCATACAGGGTTTTCTCCCTATCAACTAGTTTTTGGCGCGCAACCGCGCGGTCCTATGTCCTTGCTACACGAATTGATAACTGCCGATAATATTGACAATGACACTCAATCTTTATATGAGTATGTCATCGCTCTCAAGCATAAGATTATCGAAGCATGCAAGTTAGCGACTTCATCCTCCGAATTTGCCAAAGAAAAGGCGAGGCTATTCGCTAATAAGAAGAGACGCTTACGTCAACTTTGTCCTGGAGACAAAGCGATTGTCTTATTTCCTTCGAGGGAGAACAGACTTCTCATTGCATGGAAAGGTCCATACAGAATAGTCTCAAAAGTTTCCGATGTCGATTATGTTATCGATATTGATGGAAAGCATAAAACCTTCCATATAAATATGCTTACGGAATTTATTGAACGACCAGACTATTTGCAGCCTATTTTCCAGGCGACGGACGATTCTCCAGTCTAACATGGTCATATCTCATCCTTGTCGGTTATTCAGGAGGAGGAAACTACGTTTTCAGATGTTAATCTACCTCTTCCTATGATTCCACTCAATTCTACGGAATCATGGAGAAACGTTTCGGTTTCTTCTAATTTGTCTTTTGAGGAACAGCGTCAAGTATCTTCTTTGCTACAATCATTTCAGGATGTCCTTACCGACATTCCTGGACACACACATATTATCAAACATGACATTATACTTACTGATCATAATCCGATCAGAGTAAGACCATATCCTATCCCTATTCATTTCCAAGCGCAAGTCGAGAAAGAATTGGATGAAATGATACAATTGAAAATAATTGAACCATCCACTTCAGCATACTCTTCGTCCATGGTTATTGTTCGAAAGAAAGACAATAACATACGTCTTTGCGTCGATTATCGCAAATTAAACCAAGTTACGAAGTTCGATGCTGAACCTATGCCTTTATTGGAAGATCTACTTACTAGACTTTCTAAATCGCGATTCTTTACTAAACTTGACTTGTCGAAAGGCTATTGGCAAGTTCCGTTAACTGAACGCGCCAAACCTTTCACTGCTTTCTCAACACCTAGGGTTTGTATCAATGGAATTTTATGCCTTTCGGGCTGATGAACGCCCCAGCTACTTTCGTACGCATGATGCGTCGAATTCTCTCATATCGTACAGATGTCATCGCATACTTAGACGACATCTGTCTTTTCAGCGATACTTGGGAAGAACACTATTCGGGTTTAAATGAGTTACTGTCTACTCTACGCGAGCATAATTTGACTGCAAAACCCTCTAAAGCCTTTGTTGGGTTTAGTGAAATTTCTTTCCTAGGTCATCGTGTTGGTCATGGTCTATTGAAGACAGAGGACCAAAACATTTCTAAGATATTAAATATCTCCGTTCCTAAAACAAAAAAGCAAGTGCGTAGTCTCTTGGGATTAATACAATTCTACGGAAGATTCATTAAGAATCTGTCCTCCATTATGGCACCTCTTTCAACTTTATTGAAAAAAGGTTCTCCTAATATGGTGCGATGGTCCCAAGAATGCCAATCTTCATTGGATCAGATTAAGAATTTGTTCTCATCTCCTCCTATCTTACGACTACCATCGATTGATAAGACTTTTGTCCTTCGTAGTGATGCCTCTTCCACTGGGATCGGGGCGGCACTTATGCAGGAGTATTCAGGAACTCTGCATCCTGTGATGTATATCTCTAGGAAATTGAATGCGGCAGAAAGGAACTATTCGGTTTTAGACCGTGAATTGTTAGCTATGGTCTGGGCCATTCTTAAGCTACAAAGATTCCTTCTAGGCGCGCATTTCATTATGGAAACCGACCAAAAAGCTCTTACAGCTATGCAGAACAAGGATTTGAAGAGCTCGAGATCTACTCGATATGCTATTGCTCTTCAACCTTTTCATTTCACGGTGCGGGCTATCCGTGGTTCGGATAATGTGATGGCGGACATACTGTCTAGATGCCCACATGATTCCACTTAAGTCTTGTGTCCTAGATTTCATGATACATTTCCAGACTCATGTCTGTTCATAATATACATTAACACATTTGTTTCACCTTAGATTAGTAAATTGATTGTTTTCTTTCTCTATTACTATCTTTGATGTAATGTGGAAGGTTAAGGTTAACATAAAATAAAGGTCAAAAAAATAAGAAAAGGAAAAATGTTAAAATGGCCACATATAATACTTAAATAATTTTGTAATGACTATAGTGCATTATAGCATGTTACTAATTGTGTCATTTATATTGTTCTCAGTGCAAACTAGTACCAAGTACGGAGCGCTTGTGAGAACCATGATGATGCCATACCTTACATTTGTTCGAGAGATCGCAGCACTTATTTGTATATAATATACTTCTATTGTTAGATAATGTGTAAGGAATTTAACAAATTTGGTCATGTCCATCCATTACATATATTAATGGTATAACATTGTAATTTGTATATTGATATGACTTCATGAGATAGATTGTCATTTGTCATTGCTATAATTATAGTATTGCATAATTGTTTGATAGTTATGTAATTTTTGTTAGTATCGCCAGCAACTGAGGTTTCTTTGATGGTACCTTCCCGAATATACTTTCTATTATTTGGTGAGATGATTTGATTCTCTCCAGACGCTCTATGTGTGCGTCGATTCAACCTGACATTAGGCTGATTCTTTCTTTGGCGCATTATTCATGTGTCATGAGCTTGTGGTATCTTGCTCACTGATGTATTTAAAAAAATGGGTCATTTTTTTTATACGGGGGGTGCGGTAGTCTGTTGCTGTCGTTTTTGACGGAGTCATAATAGGTAAATCTATTTAATACTTTTGTTGGTCAAAGTTGAGGATAATTGGGTATTTACTTCCATGACAGGTTGTTTGAGGGTTATCTGCCCTTTCTTTCAATTATTGTCGTTGATCTGTCTTAACGATGCTCAGTTTTATGCTGTCTAGGCATGCGCAAGTTCTGGGGGCGAACTGAGGAAACTTCCGTCAGGGAGGTTCTGTTTTGGGCTGTCGGACATGAGGTCCGTTGTGATTTTCTCTATACATCGTGGGGGTTGGAACGTTTTCGATATGACTGAAATGTCAATGTTTTCCCCAGTGATTCTTTGTTCGTCAAGAGTGACGACATTTATTAAGTGTGTATCCGGAAGATTCTATAAAAGGTAAATGACATTCTTATTAATATGCCTTTGGTTGCAGAACATTTGAAATTACCTATCTGCGAGTGAAGCTCACAGATCTTGAGAGACAGAAATCCTTCTTTGCTTCTTGTTCTAGCCAAATGAGACTACGTGTTTTCAATTGAACAGAAGCCTAATGATGATGATAAATTATTGTGGACGCCGCAAGTTGGCGATATATATGTTTAGCATGGTTTGATCGTGCCTGCTACCAAAGGATACAGAGCTATCTACATATTGAGGCCCTGTATTACGGCAAATATTTTTCAGCAAGAGGAAATATATCTGGCGGGCTATGCCAGTTGAATAACAGCCTTAAGTATTAATGCTACGCAATTTAGGAGCTCGTTTGTTGGACGACAGAGCTAATTAAGTACCTGACGCGCTGAGTCAATGGTACGGAAGCTACATTATAAACTGTAACATTAGGACAGATGATGTTTGGGTATGTCCTAGTTGATGTATGATGCAAGCCTTTGATTACCAGACATTTAACAGTCATTCATTATTTATGTGAAGTCCTTGATCTTGTCGATTTGACTGTCCTGTTGATGCTACTGTCAGTTTCGTAAAAAAATGTTTGAAACGTGCCAGCAGTCTTCAATTCATCATTGATTACTACATGCGAGTGTATGGGTGAATTATTGACTTTACTAAGAGCTTCAAGCATTCGCGTTCTCGTCTACACCCACACTCAGCACATCATAATACCAGTACCACACATCTACAACATGTACGCTGTTTTGTGTGAGTGATCATAGTACCCCTGGCAGTGCCTCACACTGGTGGCCGTTACATTTCTGGTGACCTACATCAACACCGCAACATTACACAGTCCAGGTGATAAACGACACGTTCACTCTGCCAGCTTTCACATCACGCATAAACAGTACGTTACAAGTATATTTGTTCTTGTCTAACACAAATAAAATTATTTCCCTGTTGTATCAACACAAATGGGGACATACAGGTTCTGTAAAAGTATTAACATACGTACACATTCACGATCACATCAGTTAAAAAAAAATGGTTGAAAGCCTGAACAGAAGGATTCTGCAAGCAGCCACTGAGTCTATTAGGACAGAGAGGCAAGACAGAATTACAAACCATGTTGAACTGAAGAACTACAAAAGCTTGATCATGAACTACATAACACAGAGAGAAGAAACAACTGAAGAGAATCACAAACACTGGTCACGTGCGAAATCAAATTTCTGGACGCTTTGCACAGTTTTGTAAGGGTCAGTAACATTTTCTTTTTTCTTTCAAGGGACACAACATAATTTTGAAAAATAATACAATATAATTAAAAAACTTGTTTAGTAACATTAAACTTTTCCAAATAACTTAATAAATAATATAAAACAAACATTACCTATTAAAACGTTATATTTTTGTTAAATTTCGTGACATAATTATCTTTTAATTGTATTTTATTTTTAGAAATTTTTAAATATTTCCACACATTAATAATAATAATAATAAATTCTTTAAGCGCCAAACACGGCGCATAAGGCAGAAACCAGTGCTCTCCAGGTTGTTCGTTGTGACGCCACTCCTCTTAGCTCTTGCACATTATTTAGGCCCAACGTTCTTCCTTCTCTTATTATTGTTCTTCTGAGTGTTTCTTTTGGTCTTCCTTTTTTCCGCTTACCCTCAGGAACCCAAGTGAGCGCCTGTAGTGGTATTCTGTTGTTTTGCATTCGTAGGACATGACCGATATATGACCATCGTCTTTTCCTTATATAGTTCTAAAATAGTGAGTACTTATATGTTCTATCTCTCTCATCAAAAAATATTAAAACTAAACACATTCCAACACCAGATCGCTTCTCGGCCTTTTGGCTAAGATCAAAGTGTCTAAGCAAGGGACCAATACAGTGACATTCATGTGTCATTAGGTCCTTTGTGTGAGAACATAGAAGACCACTACAATGACACATGGTGTCATTGGGTCTTCGTGTGTTGGGACATGTGGTCTTGACCAGAGCCGGGTTTGGGGCGGGGACAATGCGACCTCATGCGAGGAAAAAATATGCGACCTCAAGCGAGGGGAAAAAAAAAAGTGAGAACACAGAGGATCACTACAGTGACACAGGATGTCATTGGGTCTTCTTGTGTTGGGACATGGGTCTTGACCAGGGCCGGGTTGAGCGTGTGCCATGCAACCTCATGCGAGGCAAAAAATAAGCGACCTCATGCGAGGAAAAAAATATGTGACCTCATGCGAGGAAAAAAAAAAAAAAAAGCTTCTCGGCCAAAAAAGACCTTTTGCTGGGGCGTGTATATTAACTATCGTGTATGTGTGTTGTTTGTTTCCTACTTGAACTATGGCTATTTTACCCTCGGTGTCCCTGTTTTTCTTAAGTATTTCCCACCTGTCCAATGTTTGTTGTATAGCTGTTCCTGAACCAGTGTTGTGAATGGCCAAGCTAAAACAAGAATGCCTTAGTCCTAACTGGGTTGTGATCTGTCATGCGTGTTCGTCTGAGTGTATGTTGGTTTCTTGTAAAAGTATAAAATATGGTTTGTGTTTATGTATGAGTGGTATGATGTGTTGTAGTTTGGCGCGGGCGCCACTTATATTTATTCTTAAACATGCTATATCCGACGCTATTTTTAAAAACTAAACATCCATTAAGGTAGCATTGTAAGTATAAAGCATTACAGTTTAAAAACATACAGGTTGTTGAATCATCATTTACATGTTTAGGGTGTTTTCTTGGTCATTGTCCTCCTGTGCATTCAATAGGTCGATTACAAGTTTGGCCGGTGAAAGGATCTGTGGTGAGTTTGCTGATAGAATGGTGTTTCTGGTAATGTCCTTTGTCGTGTGTGTCCAGGTGGACGGTGGTGTTGTACTTTTGGTTAATGGTGTTGCTGGATTCTGACTGGGTGTCGCTCTTGTTGGTATCTCTGTGGTTGTTGGTTTCTTTGTCTCCTGGCTTGTGGTTTCTTCATCTTTATCTGTGTTAGGGCTACTGGGGGCAGAGTGCCGCCTTTGTCTCTTCTTCTCCCTGCGAGTAGTGACAACCGCGAAATCATCCTCTGCTTGTTGGCACCTTGACGCTTGAGCCTTCTTGCTCTGCTCCGGCACTGCTGCAGCTTTTCGTGGTAGTTGTGGCCACGGTGTGGTTCTTACTGATGCCTCGTTTGCTGGGTGCCTTGGCTGTTGAAGGTTTGCGGCAGTCTTGACTGCTTTCTGCGAGCACCGGTTGGCCCAATCGGTGTCCTCGCCACAGTGAGGACACACCGTTCGTCGCCCCTGATTTGTGATGAGGAGTTTTTGGACTTCAAGGCCGTCCCCTTCGACTTTAAGGTAGACGTAGTGAGGTATGTCCCCAGAGGGACGGTACAACACGCCCCACTTGTCAGGAGCGTTTCTTATCTTGTAAACCTTGGCCTCTGGATCCGAAGTAATGCTGGCTGCCATGCGTTTTACGGCATCAACTTTCATGGTGGGTGGCACCCAATTAAAAGTTAATTTGGACCGCTCTTTCTCAAGATGCTCGCAAGTGATTGTGAGCACCGGGTTGGAGAGCTGCATTTTCTTGCCGTTTAGCCTCTGGTAGCATAGTCCATGGGCTTGCGTGGAGAGAGTCAGGTACCACCTGATCGGATTCTCAAACCGATACAAGGAATCAATCCAGTTGGTCGGGACTCCTCCCGGGCCGATGAGCACACTCGTCATGAAGGCCGGCGAAGCTTTTGCTGCTGCCTGGGGGCCAAAACCATGAGAACCACGGTTCCTGGTTTATGGAAGCTGCCTCCTTCCATGGAGTCCGAAGTAGTGAGGTATGTAGTGGTGATTTTGCTGGAATCCAATGTCGAAAACAGGATGGAGACTTAAAATTTGCAACAAAGCAATAGATCTAATTTCCTCAGTTTAAGGCAGAAACGAACACTTGCCACTATACGCCGGTCGGTATCAAAGTTCTCAAGCAGAAACCGGTAAAATCCGTGAAATTTTTTAAAACTGGTGAAATGCGTGAAAATTAAGAAAAGTTACTACACTTTGATGTGAAATCGGTGAAAATTAAACTATTTGGAACACATTTCTGAAAATGTAATGGCAATGAATTATAAGAAGTCCGACTGATGGTGTACCGGCATGTTGACTGGACTAAGGTGTGGAACACTTTTTACAAGACTATCACATTAGATACAAGGGGGATACAAAGTGGACTCGTAGGAAGCAGTAGTCCGTGAAACTGAAGGTCTAGCCTCAAAAGATCAAATACATTAACACGTTAATGTCAATGCACTTTTAAAAAAAAGTGACGTTAAAATGGATGATGAAAATGGATGATATGGGAGAAGTCCTTGTCCTGAACGCCAAATCAAAAGGCCGAGAAGCGATCAGAAAATAACTCATTTTATAGTAGAAGCAGTCATCAGCCGCAATTTTACGATAGTCTAGATAACTTACTCACACACTTATATAGGGGACACAACATTATACTAGGCGGTGATTTTAACTGTGTTTTAACAGATATGGATCTGGTAGGTGGTGAGGTTAGAGCACAGATAAGGAGAACCAACAGAGAAGACACGCACCAACTAGACATATTACAGACCATAATAGACACCCACAGCCTAACAGACGCATACAGACACGCACATCCCCAAAGCACGGACACCACACACGCAAACGCAAACAAAATACACAACAGAGCCTCAAGATTAGACAGAATCTATATACCATCAACACACCACATAATTCAGGCCAGACATTTACCAGAAACTCTAAAGTTTACAGACCACAAAGCAATACTCACTGCCATTAGTTCTACTCAGGCAAGTACGCTTTTCAAACGCTCTCCACACTGGAAATTCAACAACACTTTACTCCAAAACAAAACATACACGGAACATATGACTCGTCTCATCCTTACATACACAACTGGTGTGCCAACAGAAAACATGCAACACCACTGGGAAATACTAAAAAAATACAATACTTGAGCGAACGCAGTTAATGTCAGCTAGGATTCACAAGGACAGGATAAAGCAAGAGAAACCAGTAGAAGATGCAATACAGCTTACAAGACAAACAGACAGAAATTCACCCATCATCCTCACATTACAAGACCATCTAGAACAATACCAGCACCATAGGTTTCAGGGCGCCCTACTACGGACGAAACTGAACACAATCACACAAGAAACGCCCAGTAAACAATACATGGCAATAGAACAAAACATACAACGCTGCAGACAGACAGGGCAAATAGTAGATCTAGACGGAACCACACAGACAGAAACACAAAACATAGTACAGGCTTTTGAAGATTACTACAGAAACCTGTACACAGAAGAAAACGTCCAGTCCCACATACAAGACACATTTATGCACTTCACAAAGAAACTTTCAGATGACGACAAGCAAGGTCTAGATGCCGAGCTGACACTTACAGACATAACACTCGCAATAAACACTATGCAAAAAGACAAATCATCAGGGCCGGACGGACTCACAGCAGAATTGTATCAACATTTTTTCCCTATCCTAGGCCCCTTTCTATTAAAAATGCACACAGAAGCTTTCGAGAACAAAGAACTCCCACCAAGCTTGAACATGTCATACATCACTTTCATACCTAAAGACAACTCAGACAAAACACTCCTTAAAAACTACAGACCTATATCTATCCTAAACGTAGACTACAAAATTTTAACAAAAACGCTAACAAACAAGCTAAAACCGTTCATGACCACCCTCATACACGAAGACCAGCAGTGTAACGTTCAAAACAGAAACATTCACCAGCACACACATTTCATCAGAGACATAATCACCTACACACACTAGAAGGATTGTCAGTCGTCAATCCTATCTCTCGATCAAGAGAAAGCTTTTGATCGAATATCATACTCATACCTTCACAAAACATTACTACATTGCAATATAAGTGGACATTTTAGGAAATGGATTGAAATCCTTTATGCGAAGCCCGAAAGCAAGGTTTTGATAAATCACACTTTTACCAACACTTTCAGGCTAACGCGATCCGTCAGGCAGGGGTGTCCTCTCTCACCCCTACTCTACGTTCTAGCACTAGAACCAATGCTGGAAAAAATTAGAAAGGACAGCTCTATTAAGGGCACCTTTATACCAGGGAAAGGCGAGCAGAAGTTGATTGCTTACGCAGACGACACCACCTTTTCCCCACCAAACGACAAGTCTATTGCAAACATTCTTAACACATTCACAGACTTTAGTAACGGTAGCGGAGCTAAAGTCAACGTACAGAAATCAACTATAATGGGCATAGGCAAATGGAAAAACAAAACAGACTTTTCATTTGGGCTTGTACCAACAAACAACATCAAAATCTACGGCATCACTTTTCCTTCTTACCCAAATCGCACACACAAAGACACATGGCAGAACCTAGCAACACAAATGACAGACATGCTACATAGATACAAATTCAAAACAACAAAAATTTTTTGGACGAAGCACGATTGTAAACACTTATGTCATTCCCAAATTATTATACGTATCCACAGTTATTGACCCCCCGAATCAGACCATTACAGACATAAACAAACAGATCAGAAGATTTATTTTTAGTCACACAATCTACAGCATAAAACATAAGACACTTATACAAGAAAAGAAACAGGGAGGGATTGCACTACATGACATACAGACAAAGATCCAAGCACTTAGAATCAAACACATAGGGAGCATCATCAAACATCCAGAGCAACACGCGCTAGCACACTATTACATGGGGCGCAGACTCGCCAGACTGACACCACTAAACAACTCAATGCTGCACCATTTCGGCCCACTACCATCATTTTACAAGTCATGCATACAAGCCATTCACGGACATGACAACTTAATTCACCAGAAAACAAATGCAATCTACAAACACTTAGCCAAACTACAAGCATCCCCACTACATCTCAGAATTAAAAGAGGACAGAAATACGTTAAGACAAATTATACTGACACCTTCACCAAATTACACAACACTCACATCACTGCCAAGGCAAGAGAGGTGACCTTTAGGCTCATATACGACATGACACACACAACAGAACGACAAGCTCACAGATCCAAGCAAATATCACAATGTCAGCTGTGCAAAACACGCATACGGGAAACTGAAGATCATATTTGTTACATGTGCAATACAGTCACACCCATGAGGAAAGCATTGCAAGATATGATCGCCTCACACACGACACAACCCTTAGACTTTTATAGATCTATTTTTCTTAACACGGTCCCAAGATCAACACCCGATACACATACAAAACTGTTCATGTTACTGTCACAATACAGATATTTGATTTGGAGTTGTAGGAATTTAGCAGTTTTCAAATACCGCCATTTTAATCACCATATACTTTTACAGGTATTTTTGCAAAAAGCACTGTCAATATCACCTGATTTTAATGCACATCGGAACAACACTCCTCTACTTTCCCCGTCTTAAGAGAGTGGCCTACACGCTACATAACTCCCACTTTTACTTCTATCTTTCTTTCGTGCCAGGGCGTGCTTGCCTCTTGAAAGGCAACTCAGGGGTGTGCTCAACTATTACATCCTTAAATTGAACTTGCACACGACTGAGAACAAAGCAGTCCGTAACACGTACCGACCACTCTCCTACCTGGGGCTTTCAGTAGTACCTCTCCACCCATCTTATCTCCCGGCGCCTACGTTCTGATTTCCTTACATCTTCGGAACGAAATCATCCATACCTATGATTTTTATTTGTGAGTGTGTGCGTGCGATGGTTTTTCTACTTTGTAATAGTTATAAGTACTTGTAGCATCAGACAACAAAAAACAAGAAACAAAAACAAAAAAATAAAAAAACCAAAAAAAAAAAAATCTGTTCTTATCAAATCTTACTTGACTGTACAGAAATGTCCAACTTTGAAAATTTAACTTTCCCACATTTTACCTACAGTTTATGAGTGTAATCTATTTTATGCTGTAAAATGAACATGTTTTGGAATTTTAAAATGGACATGGCTTAAGGAACCTGACTATACCACCCTTTTTCACTCCTACTTTGTCCTTCCTGCGTGTTACCTTTCTCGGGGCTTTTCATTTGTGTTTGCAAACCATCTCCTGTTGAAACTTGTTCACACCTGAAACGGACGCTTTCTACAACGCAAACTGTCCGCTATGCTTAAACTGGGGCCCTCATGGTTTCTTTACTCCCTGGACAGCCTTTTGTATCTCCGACCCACCCCTCTGCTCTGGAGGCCAAGAGTACTTCCAATGTATTTGGTTAATTTTTGACCTGCGCTTTTGTTTATTCCAGTTAATGATATCCACCAAAAGATAGATATAAGTGGATGGAAGCAGACATCATCATCATCAGTTGATAAGATCTCTATGGTGTTGTTTGCTCCACTGTAGTGTATGGAATGTCAACTTGACCTACGCAGTGGTGTGTAGACATGGATTGAGTGTATAATGTGCGAATGATAATAAGGGTTCGTGGTGTTGACAAATGTTCTTTTCTCACACTCATGTATGGCTGGAAGTCATCGACACCAACGACTGTGTACCTTTACTAAAGTTTAATTGGACGTACACACTCGACAGCACAGATAGTGACAAATCACAGGTTGGCATAATACATCATGGTACAGTGGATAAATGGTCTTGCAATGTTACATGGGCACTCATGTAGAATAATAGTATAAAGGACTGTCAGTAGCCAAGCCCTCAGTATCGCCCATACATATATATCATCTGACTTCACTGACTGAGCACGTCAGCTTATAAACAATATTTCAGATGGCTTCTAAACCTAATCTCGTTTAGCGACGATTCTCCAACATAATGTTCAGCACATATTTTTCCATATAATAATATTGAACCGCTAATAACGGGTTCTCATGTGTAGCAGTGATCTCTGGACTAAACAAGCGATAATACGGGCATCCCTTTTCTCTTCTTGAAAGTCACTACATGTTTGGTTCCAAGATGGCTTCACTCGTGAGCTGTCACTCACGTTTGGATACAGATAATGAATCTGTCCTAAAGTTAGTCATTCATAAAACATTTCATTGCTCTGTAGATTTGATCATGAACAATTGACTGCATTCTACAGGATATAGTGCTGCTAGGAATCGAAGTCGTTTTCATCGAGTCAAATATATTCTCTTAGACATTCAAATCGTACCTATCGAAAATGGTGGCTTCGAACGAGAGAGTTCATCCGAGTGTCTAGTCTTACCTTGGTATCAGAAATATGATTCTGCCATTCCTTGGCAATACAAATAAACACTGGGGTAAAGCATACACGATAGGTCTAGACGACTATCACTTTCCCCACAAATACTGAGATCACTTTTTCCCGGCGACAAGCCGACATAGAAAAACACAGTCCCTATCGGGACGAAGCCAAATCACACCCCACTCTCTAGCGGCACATCCGCCGAATAGCCTTTGACCTCTCTAGAGACAACAGAACATATAGTTCGACTTAGATATGTAAAGATATACAGATATAAGACAGACTCGTCCTACTCAGACAAACAATACACATAAATTCAGGCCATAGATATTCTGAAGCAAGAACAATCTATTATTACCCAAACAACGAATAAATCGCAGTAAAATGGATTCATCCGCGGAGTTCGATCGAAGAGACGGCACAACTTTCAAGGGAAGTAACTCAATAATGACTTTCCCTTAAGCACAAAAAAATTACCTATTTTGTTTACAAAATATTTGCGAACATAACAAGTATACTAATGTATAATATTGTAAGATATCAAAGACTGCACGTAACAGTCTTACCACACCTCCCGGGAAAAAAAAAAATGGAACTTTTTTTTTTTTTTTGAAATACATCTGGGAGCAACGTACAATAGGCTCACAACGCATGAATAATGCGCAGATGAAAATATCAGGAATACCTATAACGCCTAATATGAGGCTAAGTCGACTTATGGAGCGACTGGTGAGAATGTGTCTCATAAACTGAGAGAAATTATTTCTCTACAAGTATATTTTTCCAGGAAGGTGTCATCAAAGTATAATACAATTCTGGCAATTACACAATGCCTAAAAAATTCATATCATCATTTCGTATTAGATATCTTAAATTTATGATTTATGAAGAAAAAAAATCATCAAAGCACAGCGGTGAATAAACATCAATGAACCGCTATGTAGTGATACAATCATTATATTATTAAATTACAAATGTGTATCTATCATGATATAGAAAAGGAACTACTATAGAACTAGACATATCAAGAAGTCTAAGCCCTAATAGTTATGTGGAATCATGTGGGCATCTTGACAGAATGTCTGCCATCACATTATCTGATCCACGAATAGCTCGCACAGAGAAATGAAAAGGTTGAAGAGCAATTGCATATCGAGTAGACCTCGAGCTCTTCAAATTCTTACTCTGTATAGCAGTAAGAGCTTTTTGGTCGGTTTCTACTATGAAATGTGCGCCTAGAAGGAATCTCTGTAGTTTGAGGATCGACCAAACCATAGCTAATAGCTCACGGTCTAAAACCGAATAATTCCTTTCTGCCGCGTTAAGTTTTCTGGAAATATACATTACAGGATGCAGAGTTCCAGAGTACTCTTGCATTAGTGCCGCTCCAATCCCAGTGGATGAAGCGTCACTACGAAGAACGAATGTCTTATCTTTAGTAGGTAGCACTAAAATAGGTGGTGTTGAAAACAATGTTTTAATCTTATCCAGAGAGCATTGGCATTCCTGAGACCAGTGGACCACATTAGGCGAACCTTTCTTTAGAAGTGTTGAAAGAGGTGCCATGATAGAGGATAGATTCTGAATGAATCTGCCATAAAATTGAATAAGACCTAACAGACTTCTCACCTGTTTTTTAGTCTTAGGGATTGAGATGTTAAGTATCTTACTAGTATTATGGTCCTCTGTCTTTAGGAAACCATGACCAACTCGGTGGCCTAGGAAAGAAATTTCGCTAAAACCAATATAGGCTTTAGAGGGTTTCGCTGTCAGGTTGTGCTCACGCAAAGTAGACAGCAATTCATCTAACCCTGAATAGTGATCTTCCCAAGTATCGCTGAAAAGACAGATGTCGTCTAGATATGCAATGACATCTGACCGATAAGATAGGATTCGGCGCATCATGCGTACGAATGTAGCTGGTGCGTTCATAAGACCGAAAGGCATAAAATTCCATTGGAACAAACCTCTAGGTGTTGAAAAAGCCGTGAGAGGTTTGGCGCGTTCAGATAAAGGAACTTGCCAATATCCTTTAGACAAATCAAGTTTAGTGAAAAAATGAGATTTGGAGAGTCGAGTAAGTAGCTCTTCCAGTAAAGGCATAGGTTCGGCATCGAACTTCGTTACTTGATTCAATTTTCGATAGTCAACGCAAAGACGTATGTTATTGTCTTTTTTTCGAACAATAACCATCGGCGAAGAATATGCAGAGGTGGATGGTTCGATTATTTTCAAATCTATCATCTCATCCAACTCTTTCTCGACCTGTGCTTGAAAATGTATAGGTATAGGATAAGGTCTAATCCTAATAGGAGTATGGTCAGTTAGAACAATGTCATGTTCAATGACATGCGTTTGTCCAGGGATGTCAGTGAGTACATCCTGAAATGTTTGCAACATAGTTGAAACTTGTCGCTGTTCTCCTAGAGACAAATCAGGAGAGACAGTAACGTTCTTCCATGATTCACTAGAATGAAGTGGGATCATTGGAAGAGGAAGATTTACATCTGAAAAACTTGTTTCCTCATCCTGTATCACGGACAGTGATGAGTAATGACCATGTTGTACTGGAGAATTGTCCGTTGCTTGGAAAATGGGTTGCAAATAATCCGGACGTTCATGGAATTCAGTAAGCATATTGATGTGGAAGGTTTTATGCTTCCCATCAATATCGACAATATAGTCGACATCGGAAATTTTCGATATTATATCGTACGGACCTTTCCAAGAAATAAGTAATCTGTTTTCCCTACAAGGTAGTAATACAAATGCTTTGTCATCAGGACAAAGTTGTCGTAAGCATCTCTTCTTATTGGCAAATTGCCTTGCCTTCTGTTTCGCAAATTCAGAAGAAGAAGTTGCTAATTTGCATGCTTCGATAATTTTTTGTCTCAACGCGATGACATATTCGTAGGATGACTTTGTGTCATCGTCAATATTGTCAGATGTAATGAGATCGTGAAGCAACGACATAGGGCCACGCGGACGCGCGCCAAAGACGAGTTCAAAGGGAGAAAATCCCGTATGTTCATTGGGTACCTCTCTGTAAGCGAAGAGGGCCGCAGGTAAAACTCTGTCCCAGTCTTGAGGATGATCCTCAGTTATCTTCCCCAGTAAGTTTTTAAGTGTTCTATTAAGGCGTTCGACCATACCATTAGACATTGGATGGTAGATACTACTTAAAGATCTATCTATCTGCAGAGTAGACATTACTTGAGACATGGTATCTGATATTAGTTGGGTGCCATGGTCTGACAATATCTCTCCGGGGAACCCCAGACGAGAAAATATAAGCCAAAGAGCATCTGCAATATCAGCACTAGTAATGCTCTTCAGAGGAATAGCCTCTGGCCAACGTGTGCACATATCAACACACGTCAAGATAAACTGATGTCCTCTGGCAGACTTGATCTTAAATGGACCAATAATGTCTATGGCCATTTTTTGGAACGGCCGAATAGGAATGTCCGCCGCCTGAATGGGTGCAGCATGCCGTGGACCTTTGGATTTAACTTCCTGACATACTTTACAAGATCGACAATAAATCCGTATGTCCTTGTTTACCAATGGCCAAAAGAAAGCCGCAAGGACTCTTGACTTAGTACGGGAAAAACCCATGTGTCCAGCACACTGAGAGTCGTGAGCGTGCTGCAAAATTTTAACTCTCAAATTCTTGGGAACCAGGATTTGAGAATGACTTGACGTAATGGAGTCTTGAACCATACGTACAAGTACGCCATTCTTCTTTGTAATCCACGATTTACGACTTGTGTCTTTATTCGGATCACCTTTAGTTGCAAGAATGAAGAATTTCTTCAGAGTGGGATCATCTTCTTGCTGTTTTATAAACGAGTCACGAGAAATTACCAAGGGATTATCTTGGTTATGCACTTCATTATCTTCAGTAGATGAAGTTTGAGGCATATTAAGAGCCTGAGCTCTAGTGACTACAGCGTTAGCAATCTGCATGTTTTGCCTTTCCCACGTGGAAATTTGTTGCGGAGTGCATTCTTTGACTCCATGAATGCGACCGATGATGAGGTCAGCGATCGGATTCGGAAGAAGACATGCGTGTACATCTCCTGTAAAGAAAGGAGTAGCAATCCTAATGATAGCAGTAGAGTATTTCTCTAATGTGCCGCCAAATGTTACACATTTGACTACTTGTCCAGTGGCACGGGAAGGATCTACGAGTGACTGCCTAACACCAATTGTGGTGCATCCAGAATCAAATAGCACAGAGACTGGATTGTTATTCACTAAACCCTTATGTAAGACAAGAGAACCTCTTCCATCATGCGCGACTGATGCCGGAAGAGCAGGAAGAGGATGGCCACAGCTTAAAGTAGACACTGTGGTTGGCTCAAATAACGTTTTGCATTGGGGGCACTGAGATGCTCTCCCAAAATCAAAAGCGGCACATGCCATATTACTAGCATCATTATTATCTTTACTCTGTTTATAGGCTTCATGGGACTCTTGTTGTGCAGAGTTTGCCTGAAAATGTGGTTTATGTCTTTTGTTTTGAGATCTACCTCGGTTATTATCACCTCTGTAGTTATTGTTACCTCTATTGTAACCCCTATTTGGGTTTGAGTCATAGTTCCCTTGGTTACCATTATCATATTCATTATAATGAGTATCTCTGTAATTATGATCTTGTTGACTCCAAGACGGATAACCCTGATAGTTTCTATAATTACTTCCTCTACGGAAATTCCTATAATTATGACCACCCCTGTGTCGAGAGCTATCAGCTCGTCTCCAGTTCTTTGAAGAAGAACCCTGAAATGATTGGTTACCTTGGTTTTGATAACTATTATGGTTACCTTTTTTATCAAATCTGTTTTGAGGTCCCTGAAATCTGTGTGAATAATTGGGATTGTATGGTGTTGCTGAAGCAACTGGCATACTCTCCTTAATCTTAGTGTTGCCAAAAGTCACGTCGGGGTGTGCAGTGACATATTGGGAACAATATTCTTCCATTTCTTTTAGAGATTTGGGTTTACGCTCATGTATAAATTCAAGGAAAGGTTTGTTCACACATGACATAATCTTATCTCTGAGCAACAAATCCATAAGTCCTTCATACGTTTTTTCTGTTTTGGAAAGCTCAATCCAACGATCAACTGTGAGACGTGCCTTTGCAGTGAATTCTGAGAATTCTACACCCGTCTCAGGCACCATCGTTTTAAATAAAAGGCGATAGCCTTCCTCACTTAGCTGATATTTTTTTATCAAAGCCGCCCTAATGACATCATAATTATCCTTATCTGCTTCTCCTACAAGGCATAATCTAGTCAAAGATTCACCTTTCAAGTTTTCTGATAATTGATTAGCGTATTGTGATTTATCCACATTATGTGTACGACAAGAACGTTCAAATCTATCCAGCCAGAATGTAATATCGTCACTGGACTGATTGAACGGTGGAACCTTAACCTTGTAAGTAGAAGGTTTACCATTACCACTAGATGCCTGATTAACATTACTCATACTTGTCAATCTCAATTTCTCTAACTCAAATTCATGTTCTCTTATTGCTTTTTTCTCTTCAGCATCTAATCTTTTTTGTTCAGCCTCCCTGTCTAATCTTTTTTGTTCAGCTTCACTGTCTAATCTTTTTTGTTCAGCTTCACTGTCTAATCTTTTTTGTTCCGCAGCAGCTTCTCTTTCTAATTTTTTTTGTTCAGCTTCCCTGTCTAATCTTTTTTGTTCCGCAGCAGCTTCTCTTTCTAATTTTTTTTGTTCAGCTTCACTGTCTAATCTTTTTTGTTCAGCTTCATTGTCTAATCTTTTTTGTTCCGCAGCAGCTTCTCTTTCTAATTTTTTTTTGTTCAGCTTCAAATCTCCTTTCCTCCACCTGCATCTGTAATTTCTTTTGTTCAGCAGCAGCCTCAGCTTCTCTTTCTAATCTTTTCTCTTCTGCCATAGCTCTTCTCTCTTCTGCAGCTAATGCTTTGTCATATTGAGCAACAGCCCATTGTTCTAATTGTTGACCAGTCTTATCAAGGGCTTTCCCTTGTGTAATGAAGTATTCCAATGTAGACATGATGTCTAACAATAATACTAATCACCTGAAATAATAATAATACCACAAGTTCTTAATGACTTGATTAATCAGTATACTATCCCAATATCTGTGGGTCACAAGCCTTAATAAGGTCTTGTATAACAGTAATAATAATCAGGTACTGGTTTATACCATAATCCAAGTGCAGTGCACAGGCAATTGTGTCTTATGAAATATACCTATATAAAACATATGTCAACCAACAGAATACATAAAGTACAAATAGGACTGACAATACAAGAACGTTTGCAGAAATCAAAATAAATCAAATAGGGAAATCAATGAAAATAATCACTGAATCTGCAAAGAATAACAACACCAATGACGTCACAGTATATGAATATAAATTGTGAATAGAACTGAAAGATAGAAAAGGTTAGACCAACAAATTACAAACAAATCAAAACAAAACTAAAGAACAAAGAAATATTACAAAAATAACAATAATTACAGACTTCACAGCTAACACAAAAGCAACAGTTGTCGCAGCAAATTTTCAATCAAGAAAATTGCACCTATAGAAAACGCCCACAACGGACCCTCTATGACGTGGGATATTCTGTTGTGAGGACGCCGCCCAACCTTAAACACAACCCGCTGACATAGAAACTAACATACTATACAAACAAATAACATGTAAACATAAATATATATAAATTATGTGTATGATAGTATGTGTTGCAAAATAGGCTCAGTTTTACAGTAATGGCAAAGTTATTTTTATGAAAATAAACAAACTGCCACTTTATTCAATTAAACATTCTGGCCTTAAATATTAAAGTTCATATATGGAAAACAAGAAGATCCATCGATGAAAATAGGACTTCTTAGTTCACAAATACTGTCTTCCTGTTAATATTGACAAGAATTGATCCAACTGTTCTGTGAAACTCTGTAATGTCTAATGTAAAAAATGTCAACAACGCTGACCTACATACTGCATTCACTTGACAGGTCACGTGACGAAGTGTTGACAAAGAGCAAACCAATACTGCAAGTGTGTCGTATCAGCCACAGGAAACGGTCTGGTATCGGTAATCTGTTGACTTCTGAACTTCTGCGAGGTCAAACCCAGAAAGCTGGTCCACCAGTTGATAAAGTCGTTATTTTATTCCAGTTAATGATATCCACCAAAAGATAGATATAAGTGGATGGAAGCAGACATCATCATCATCAGTTGATAAGATCTCTATGGTGTTGTTTGCTCCACTGTAGTGTATGGAATGTCAACTTGACCTACGCAGTGGTGTGTAGACATGGATTGAGTGTATAATGTGCGAATGATAATAAGGGTTCGTGGTGTTGACAAATGTTCTTTTCTCACACTCATGTATGGCTGGAAGTCATCGACACCAACGACTGTGTACCTTTACTAAAGTTTAATTGGACGTACACACTCGACAGCACAGATAGTGACAAATCACAGGTTGGCATAATACATCATGGTACAGTGGATAAATGGTCTTGCAATGTTACATGGGCACTCATGTAGAATAATAGTATAAAGGACTGTCAGTAGCCAAGCCCTCAGTATCGCCCATACATATATATCATCTGACTTCACTGACTGAGCACGTCAGCTTATAAACAATATTTCAGATGGCTTCTAAACCTAATCTCGTTTAGCGACGATTCTCCAACATAATGTTCAGCACATATTTTTCCATATAATAATATTGAACCGCTAATAACGGGTTCTCATGTGTAGCAGTGATCTCTGGACTAAACAAGCGATAATACGGGCATCCCTTTTCTCTTCTTGAAAGTCACTACATGTTTGGTTCCAAGATGGCTTCACTCGTGAGCTGTCACTCACGTTTGGATACAGATAATGAATCTGTCCTAAAGTTAGTCATTCATAAAACATTTCATTGCTCTGTAGATTTGATCATGAACAATTGACTGCATTCTACAGGATATAGTGCTGCTAGGAATCGAAGTCGTTTTCATCGAGTCAAATATATTCTCTTAGACATTCAAATCGTACCTATCGAAAATGGTGGCTTCGAACGAGAGAGTTCACAAGAGTATCTTTCATTACCTTGGTATCAGAAATATGATTCTGCCATTCCTTGGCAATACGAATAAACACTGAGGTAAAGCATACACGATAGGTCTAGACGACTATCACTTTCCCCACCAATACTGAGATCACTTTTTTTCGGCGACAAGCCGACATAGAAAAACACAGTCCCCATCAGGACGAAGCCAAATCACCCCACTCTCTAGCGGCACATCCGCCGAATAGCCTTTGACCTCTCTAGAGACAACAGAACATATAGTTCGACTTAGATATGTAAAGATATACAGATATAAGACAGACTCGTCCTACTCAGACAAACAATACACATAAATTCAGGCCATAGATATTCTGAAGCAAGAACAATCTATTATTACCCAAACAACGAATAAATCGCAGTAAAATGGATTCATCCGCGGAGTTCGATCGAAGAGACGGCACAACTTTCAAGGGAAGTAACTCAATAATGACTTTCCCTTAAGCACAAAAAAATTACCTATTTTGTTTACAAAATATTTGCGAACATAACAAGTATACTAATGTATAATATTGTAAGATATCAAAGACTGCACGTAACAGTGAGCCATGTATGGCAGGTTTTTTTTTTTTTCATATTGCTTGTTATAAAATGTACGTCTCTCGAGATTTGGAATGGAAGCTAGGAACCACCCCTCTTAAATTTAATCTCTTTCGTCCCCAGTGTGTCTAGTGTGGTAAAGTGGAATGTTATAAATCTTATAGGGGATTTAGTGTACTGACTGAGATCAGCTGTGAAGGTATCTGTATCTAATAAGTGTGGTGTATTACAGATGACCTTAATTGCTACCACATTTATACCTCAGTCAGAATTATTCTGGAATATTGTGATGACTACGTTAAATGTCTAGAGTTATGAAAATGATGAAGTGTAATACACAACAACAACAGACAGATAAACAATTTATTTTATTCCACAACACTTTACAACACTGTGTTACTCACACACATATAACACTCTATAAGACTATCTTAACTGAGTCAAGTGTAAAGTTTCAAATATATATATGTATTAATTCATGTCAATAATGGATATCCTGATTCAACTACACAGTGAACCAGGAATCACAATCAAATGTAATTACAAGTAGTATGCACACAGTTTATAAATATAATCTTTGTATTGACATATTTTATTATTCGTATCCTATGTGTGTAAGTTGTGAAGTAGTAATATGAGGTAATACTGGTTTTGTTTTTCAAGCTAGGTTGGTGTTTGTCATCATGACTTCAAGTGTTTGATTATCGTGGAAATAGTATTTGGAAAAGTTCACAGTTCCTGTCGTTTGAAACAATTTATTGTCCCTCTGTGTTTAATATAATGTCAATTTTAGAGGGGGCACATAATGTTGAGCTACTCTGGCCACAGAAGCTTATCTTTCGTGATGGCTGCAGGAAAAGACTCCTCTGCTCGATTGCTTCACTGTATTCTGGAGACACCTCACTGGTCGCTATCTGGACCAAGGAGTATGCTGTCAGCCTCTGGATTCAGCAAAACTCAGACCAGGTGCTGCTTCAATAACTTAGGACCACGGTCCCTGAAACAAGAAGGTTGTACCTCCTATTTCAGAACTAATTTATAATCTATTTCCACACTGAACACAATACATAACAAACACTGAGTTCAGAGCGGTAGGCCAACGGCTAGCTTCATCTGAAACAATTTACACCAGTATACTCCTCCCTAATGGTTACTACGCCTCTGCAATTCCAGCATTAGTTCTTTCTAGTCAATAAGATAGGTGTCAGTGTACTGTTTGGCGATCCCATGCAGATATACTTCTCTCCGACAAGTTTTGTTCAGGTTGGAGCACTATCTAGGCCTTGCCTCATGTTTGCTACTGAACCACACACATATACAGCCATAAATTATCAATTCACATTCAATTTTCATTAAAAAGATATCAAATATGTCAAGCTTACCACAATTCATGGAAATAATACACAATTACGTTGACTGGCAATGAATATGGCACAAAATCCGATCTGCCGCTGTCCCATGCTTTTATTTAGAAAAATATGCACTGGAACTCAACGCACTGTTTCTTAGTAAGTTTATTTCAAAATGTGGCACTAAACTGACGCTCCTAATTGACTATATTGGCGGGTCTAACCAATCGGGCCATGTTTACACAGCTTTTCAAAAAATTTTATCCTTCTCACGTTTCCCCTAACAACCAAAATTAGTATTTTTAGTCCGACTAATCGTGTTTAGCCTTACATATCATTCCCGCCAATCAAATAGGATGTAACATGATGGCCTATTTCCCGTACAATGGTGGTTTCAAAACATGCCACTGTGCAATTATTATTTGGTGTTGTCCGACACCCTCACTGATTTCTTTTGGCTATAATTTGTTAATTCGTAGACTATTTGCGTAACACTTAACATATTCTTTGTCAGCAAGTCCTAAGGAACCCAAATATATAAGTTTTAAGGGAGCTAAGTGGCGGCGTTCAAAATATGTATTTTCGTCTAGGATAGTCGTGCTGTTACCACCTCCTCACTTCCAAACTTTAGGGTGTCTGCTGTACTGTCAGGCTTTCAAACGTAAACCAGTATAATGTCATGTTTCCTAATAAGAATTTTACAGGTTTTTAAACCTAACTCTCGTATGGGTAGTGTTTTTTATCACTGTCGATTTGAAAAAAGTTAGTGCTTCTGGTCTTACGCTTGGGGTGGCATTAATTATCGCGAGACGCGTGTTAGTGTTGCATGCGTTCCTGCTTTCAGCCCTCCCTCTCTCTATCCTAAGTTCATCTGTCTTTTCATCACGCCGTGTATAAAATGAAATTAATGGAAGTATTAATTTAGGTCATTACGCAGTGTGCCTAGCTCAAGGTTTTCTTAGAAATACAGTACACGTTTTATTGTAGAAAGCGTGTATTGATGCAGTAGGCTTTACTATCAACGTGAAAGCGTGAGAATATGCAGACGAAGCATAAAAAAAGGGTTTTTATTGTTCAACTAGCATGACGTTCTATTAACACAGGCGTACGCTATTGGAAAGCACGGGTCTTTAACCATTTCTCTTTCCTTTTATTGAATTTATGTGTTAGGCTTTACATGTACCTTTTAATTTATATATGTGGATTTAGAATGTTTCACGACAAATTCTCCCCTTTTAAAACAGACGTTATATGTCAGTCTATAATTCTATATACATATAGAGAAATTTATTATTATTTCTGGGGCTTACGGTGATTCTCATCACACGGATGGCGGCTTAAAAAATCCGCTCCCAGATTTGTCTTTCCAGAAATATACTCTATGCTAAACTCAAATGGCTGCATAAGTAAGGACCATCTGAGTAACCTAGAATTTTCATGCCTAGCCTGCGCTAGAAACGACAAGGGTTTGTGATCCGTTTGCAACTTGAATGCCTTCCCATACAGATAAATATTGAATTTCTTTATCGCCCATATTACTGCAAGACATTCTTTTTCGCTAGTTGAGTAATTGGTTTCAGCTTTATTCAACTTTCTGCTAGCATATGCCACTGGGCTTAATTCCCCATCCAATGCATCTGATTTCTGTAACAGGGTCGCATCTAACCCGATATTACTGGCATCCGTCCTTACAATGAATTCTTGACTTAAGTCAGGTAGTTTCAAAATAGGTTTGCTTGTAAGCTTTTCCTTCAATTCCTGGTAAGCCAATTCACATTGTGATGTCCATGTAATTCGATCTGGATTTCCTTTACGTGTCAAATCAGTTAACGGTGCACAAATGGAATTAAAGTTTTTGATATACTTTTGGTAGAAACCACATAATGAGACAAAGGATCTCACGTCTTTCTTGGTTTGTGGTCTCGGGGCTTTCTTTAGTTTCTCTAAATTCTTGGGGTCAGGGGTCATGTTTCCCTGATGAATTGTGTGTCCCAAAAATTCTAATTCTTTACATCCAACGCAACATTTGGTTGGTCGGGCTGTTAAATTCGCTTCTCTAAGTCGATTAAACAGCATGTTCAGAGAGTCAATGTGTTCCTCAAATTTTTCTGTTGCTATAAGGATATCATCCATGAAATTTGTGATGCATGGATTATTCAGAGGGTCCAATAATTTTCTCATCATTCTAGAGAAGACACTAGGTGCATTCTTCAATCCAAATGGCAATCTGTTAAACTCATAGTGTCCCTCTGAGGTACTAAAAGCTAGGTATGGTCTAACCTCAGTCTTTACTGGAATCTGATAGTATCCTTTACTCAGATCCACTTTTGAGAAATATTTAGCTTTATTTAGCCTGGCAAACAACTGGTTTGTATCCGGCAATGGATCCACCTGTCCTTCTGTGATAGCATTCAGTCTCCTGTAATCTATACAGAGTCTATGTTCTCCCGAGGGTTTCCTTAAGAGCACCACACTGGAACTATATGAGGATTCACTGTGTGAAATAATTCCTTCCTTCAACAAATAGTCTATCTCTTCCTTCAAAGCTTTCTCCTTAGCAAAAGGAATCGAATAGGGTTTCATACAGACAGGTGTGGGGTCTATCAGCTTCATGTCATATTCCAATAAGTTTGTATGCCCCGGTCGGTCTGTTAACACCTCTGTATGATTTTCTAGAACCCGTTGCACTCTCTCTTTCTGATTTTTAGTTAAATGTGTACTGATTTTCACCTGTGCCTCTGTCTCACAGGGGTGTAATGGATATTCAAATGATGAAAGTGGTTCCTTTTTCATCTCCATGGCAATGGACAAGGTCAACAAGTGTGTCTCTTCCTGATGTTCTCTTTCCAAATATTTCTTCAGGAGATTCACATGATAGATTTTTTCTTTCCCCTTCTTATCTATCTTATAATTGGTTCTAGACACCTTCTCTAGAACTGTATATGGACCTTGCCATCCAATCTGTAACTTATTCTGACTACCGGGTAGAAGAAGCAGTACCTTCTCTCCCACAGCCAAATCTCGGTCTTTAGCTTTCCTGTTATAATAGGCAGCATGTTTCTTCCTGGCTTGTTTCAAATTTTCATTAGCAAGTTTCCAGCCAGTTTTTAAACGTGTGGTCAGCTCATTCACATATTGGTATGAGGATGTAATATTTTCCTCTGCCTTTTCATCAGTCCACGTTCTTAACAGCGCTTCATATGGACCTTTAATTTTGTGGACCTATTTGTCCATGCACCGGTATGGTCTCTTCCACTCGAAGCTCTATAGTGATGATTTTTCTTCCCAGAATTATCATGCACAAAACGACCGCTACCAATTCTTTTCTTGGGGCTTTCTCCCCACTTAGAATTCTTGATGAGAGATTTCCTCTCTACATCTTCTTCCTCCAGTTCACATAAGTCCGATTGAGGGGTTTTCGGCTTATCCTGGGGTAAGACATCTTTTTGCACTCGCCGCATAGTGGCCATTGTAAAACAGTTAATTGAAGCTTGTCCGTGAAAAGGGGCTTCCCATTCCATTTGGTCCACTTTATCAAATTTATTTTTCTTTTTATTGTCAGGCCTAAGTTTGCCCCGTGGCGTGTCCAGGTCCTGTTCAATGTTCCCACTTGTGGGTGTTCCCTCATGTGCTATGCTACACCTTTCTACAAAATTCTCAATGTCCCACCTTGAATTCTGCCAATAATAATTGTGAGCTACCTTTTGGATGATGGTACCAATTTTCTCATGGTCCCCATCCTTTTTCACATGTAAGCTACTTATTAAGTCTGCCCTATATGCCTTTGGAAGAACCAACTGTCCGTGACCATTGGATCTAGTTCCGGCCTTCCTGTAAATCAACTTGTTTTTCATGTAAAAATCTCCCTTGCCTGGAGTTGTATGGCAAGTTGACAATTTCCTGAAACAAGGCTTGAGGGTCTTATCCCCAGCCTGTGCCTTCCTCATCTCATCTGGAGTGGTATCTATCAGAATATCCTCCTCCTTTCTTGAGGTCGACCTGACCTGAAGGGTGGCCATAACTATAGGGTTCCTTCTGCAACGGTCAGTGTCATGATTGTTCATCTTACAATTTTTACACCACCTCCTTCCTTGGTTGAAAGATTTTCTTTCATCATATTTCCTTTCATCGAATTGTGGGGTTTTATTTTTATTGTCATACCGTGGCCTATCAAACTGGTGCTTACTTTTGTTTTGATCTCTAGGATCAAATTTATTAAAGTTCTGTGGTGCCTTAAAATTATCTACCTGTTTCTTTTTATTACCTGATACCTCTGCCTGAGCTGCTTGATACCTTTCAGCAACATTTAGAAACTCACCCAGCCTCTCTGCACCTTGTTCCATGAGAAACTTTCTCAGGTCTGGAGCCATGGACTTTCTTAATTGTTCTATAAGGACCATTTCCTTAAGATCTTGGGTTTTCCCCAGAGAAGTCCATTTCTCCAAGTATGTCTCTAACCGTGCAGAGAACTGGTGATAGGTTTCACCTGACAGTAGTTTAGCATTCCTAAATTTTTTCCTATAAAATTCTGCGTTCTTTTCATATCTTAACAAAAGAGCCTGCTTTAGCTTGTCATAATTTTCTTGATCACCTCTGCTCATTTTGGCAAAAACTTCATAAGCTGCCCCACGAAGCCCTTGAGATAACTTTAAGCTCCACCTTTCTCTCTCTAACCCATACGTGGTAGCTAATAGTTCATATCTATTTAGATAGCTCTCAATATCATCGTCTTTCTCAACAAAATGATCTAAATGAAAGTTCATAGCTGAGGTTGAGGCTCCCTGACTAGCAGTAGCATCGGAGGTAAAGGTACTGGCACCATTTTCAGGAGCATGGCCTTGAAACTCAAACTCCCTTAGTCGTAACTCATGTTCCCTTTGTAATCTTTTATCCTCTGCTTCCCTCTCTGCAGTCAATCTTCTTTCCTCTCTTTCTGCTTCCCTCTCTGCAGCTAATCTCTTGTCTTCCCTTTCTGAAGCTAATTTCTTCTCTTCCCTTTCTGCAGCCTGTCTTCTTTCTTCTGCTTCCAATTTCTTAGCCTCAGCCTCAATCTGCAGCCTCTTAGTCTCAGCCTCAGCCTCTAATTGTAACTTCTTAATTTCCTTTTCAGCCTCTAACTTTCTTTCGGCCTCTTTTTCTAATCTTCTTTCTTCCCGTTAAATATATTTGTCACATTCAGCAGTGACATAAGCAATCATAATTTGCCCGTCCATTCCTAACTCTTTAGCAGTCTGCACAGCAGCAGATCGAAATTTGGCCAGGTCCGCCATTTTATAGCAGGTAAATGTAAACAATATCTAACTAAATAATACAATCTGTAATTAATTATCTAAGGACAACCACAGGCACTGAGAGCTCAACCTTATTTATTTTCCCCCAAGGATACCTTTTAATTCTTATTATTCCCAATATATATAACAGGAAAAAGTTCAATATCCCGGGAGCGAGACCCCAATATATGTGGTAAAGTGGGATGTTATAAATCTTATAGGGGACTTAGTGTACTGACTGAGATCAGCTATGAAGGTATCTGTATCTAATAAGTGTGGTGTATTACAGATGACCTTACTTGCTACCACATTTATACCTCAGTCAGAATTATTCTGGAATATTGTAATGACTACGTTAAATGTCTAGGGTTATGAAAATGATGAAGTGTAAGTCACAACAACAACAGACAGATAAACAATTTATTTTATTCCACAACACTTTACAACACTGTGACACTCACACACATATAACACTCTATAAGACTATCTTAACTGAGTCAAGTGTAAAGTTTCAAATATATATATGTATTAATTCATGTCAATAATGGATATCCTGATTCAACTACACAGTGAACCAGGAATCACAATCAAATTTAATTACAAGTAGTATGTACACAGTTTATAAATATAATCTTTGTATTGACATACTTTATTATTCGTATCCTATGTGTGTAAGTTGTGAAGTAGTAATATGAGGTAATACTGGTTTTGTTTTTCAAGCTAGGTTGGTGTTTGTCATCATGACTTCAAGTGTTTGATTATCGTGGAAATAGTATTTGGAAAAGTTCACAGTTCCTGTCGTTTGAAACAATTTATTGTCCCTCTGTGTTTAATATAATGTCAATTTTAGAGGGGACACATAATGTTGAGCTACTCTGGCCACAGAAGCTTATCTTTCGTGATGGCTGCAGGAAAAGACTCCTCTGCTCGATTGCTTCACTGTATTCTGGAGACACCTCACTGGTCGCTATCTGGACCAAGGAGTATGCTGTCAGCCTCTGGATTCAGCAAAACTCAGACCAGGTGCTGCTTCAATAACTTAGGACCACGGTCCCTGAAACAAGAAGGTTGTACCTCCTATTTCAGAACTAATTTATAATCTATTTCCACACTGAACACAATACATAACAAACACTGAGTTCAGAGCGGTAGGCCAACGGCTAGCTTCATCTGAAACAATTTACACCAGTATACTCCTCCCTAATGGTTACTACGCCTCTGCAATTCCAGCATTAGTTCTTTCTAGTCAATAAGATAGGTGTCAGTGTACTGTTTGGCGATCCCATGCAGATATACTTCTCTCCGACAAGTTTTGTTCAGGTTGGAGCACTATCTAGGCCTTGCCTCATGTTTGCTACTGAACCACACACATATACAGCCATAAATTATCAATTCACATTCAATTTTCATTAAAAAGATATCAAATATGTCAAGCTTACCACAATTCATGGAAATAATACACAATTACGTTGACTGGCAATGAATATGGCACAAAATCCGATCTGCCGCTGTCCCATGCTTTTATTTAGAAAAATATGCACTGGAACTCAACGCACTGTTTCTTAGTAAGTTTATTTCAAAATGTGGCACTAAACTGACGCTCCTAATTGACTATATTGGCGGGTCTAACCAATCGGGCCATGTTTACACAGCTTTTCAAAAAAATTTATCCTTCTCACGTTTCCCCTAACAACCAAAATTAGTATTTTTAGTCCGACTAATCGTGTTTAGCCTTACATATCATTCCCGCCAATCAAATAGGATGTAACATGGTGGCCTATTTCCCGTACAATGGTGGTTTCAAAACATGCCACTGTGCGATTATTATTTGGTGTTGTCCGACACCCTCACTAATTTCTTGTGGCTATAATTTGTTAATTCCTAGACTATTTGCGTAACACTTAACATATTCTTTGTCAGCAAGTCCTAAGGAACCCAAATATATAAGTTTTAAGGGAGCTAATTGGCGGCGTTCAAAATATGTATTTTCTTCCAGGATAGTCGTGCTGTTACCACCTCCTCACTTCCAAACTTTAGGGTGTCTGCTGTACTGTCAGGCTTTCAAACGTAAACCAGTATAATGTCATGTTTCCTAATAAGCGTTTTACAGGTTTTTAAACCTAACTCTCGTATGGGTAGTGTTTTTTATCACTGTCGATTTGAAAAAAGTTAGTGCTTCTGGCCTTACGCTTGGGGTGGCATTAATTATCGCGAGACGCGTGTTAGTGTTGCATGCGTTCCTGCTTTCAGCCCTCCCTCTCTCTATCCTAAGTTCATCTGTCTTTTCATCACGCCGTGTATAAAATGAAATTAATGGAAGTATTAATTTAAGTCATTACGCAGTGTGCCTAGCTCAAGGTTTTCTTAGAAATACAGTACACGTTTTATTGTAGAAAGCGTGTATTGATGCAGTAGGCTTTACTATCAACGTGAAAGCGTGAGAATATGCAGACGAAGCATAAAAAAGGGTTTTTATTGTTCAACTAGCATGACGTTCTATTAACACAGGCGTACGCTATTGGAAAGCACGGGTCTTTAACCATTTCTCTTTCCTTTTATTGAATTTATGTGTTAGGCTTTACATGTACCTTTTAATTTATATATTTGGATTTAGAATGTTTCACGACATCTAGCCACCTTTAGGCTGCTCAAGACTGAGTGTAATCAACCACCACTTTGGTGGCTGAAACACGCCTAGCCAAGAGAGAAGCGTTATGCAGCACACAACGGCCACTCTCTCTCTACCTGGGAGGGGAGGGGCGGAGAGGGCGAGGCTTTCAACATCAAGCCCAGGTGATATTTTCCAAGTGTTTCTTTGTTCCAGCAGCCAGACTGGACACTGAAGTTACTTCAGAATCCAAAAGAGCCAGAAACTTTGAACCACTATAAACAACATATATAAACCCCTTGTCATATGAAGTTTCTGGGTGACTAAAATTCATCTCTTTCTATTCCCCTATTTCGTTTACAATGTTTTAACCCTGAAGATTGAACATTTAAATGTGCAACTCAAAGGTTGAATACGCACGAGTGTCATTTTATATGTAATTTATAATTTATACTTATCACATTCTTTGTTTGTAAAATGCACATAGTTTTGTAAATTGAAATGTTTAATTATTTATATTTACTGTTTAAGTGTGCAGATGGAATTGAGAGTACGTACAAGTGTTCATATGAAATATTTAAAATGTATTTTCAATGTTTTCAATTTTTGTAACATGAACACGGTTTTGTAAAATTGCAAAGAAATGAAAATAAAGTTCACTTAAAAAAAAAAAAAATACAAGCATCGTGCAAATTTTTGCACAAATATAAATATGTTTTCAACTTTGATGTTTCCCCCCTCCATTTCACCTTGAAATTGTTATTAATGGACACAGTCAATTTTACATGAATGTACAGAAATGCCCAACTTTAGTATTTTACTTTCCTCACCTTGTATTTTACAGTTTATGAATGTATTTTGTTGTATGTTGTAAATTGAACATGTTTTGGAATTTCAAATTGGATATGCTTTAGGGAACATGATTACGAACTACCCCTTGTACCTTTATCGAAATGCCGGTGTGCCTAGCCGCCTTTATGGCTCAAGGCTGTGTGCTCAACTTGCCAGCACACAATTGGCCACTATACTTTCAACCCGGGGGCATTCAATACGTCGCCCAGACAAAATGTTCAAGTGTCCTTTGTCCTGTCAGCCACACTGTTGAAATGAAGCATCCAAGGCTTCATTGTTTCCGAAAACCAGCTTGTACCGGCTTATCTTCAGAATACAGACCTACCTTTCTTTTCACCGTGTGCGCGCACGCGTGCGATTTTTATTTATCGCTCTTCTCCAAAAGTATGTCATACTAAGAAGCCTTCATTAATATTAGTATCTAAAGGAATGTACTGAATATGGGTTTCTTAGAATATGTATGAATATGGTTAGACATACGTGCACCAATACTACACATCCTGTTTCTTTTCCTTCTCACATTTGTTTCTCGGGATTTATACATACCAAAGCCCTTGTCACAAACACATAAATTCTATCACTTGGGTTTGCATGTGTACAAAAGTACTTGCGAGAACAGAGGAGTTTTGATGTTGCCATGTAACCCTTTTATTATGTTTCCTTTGTGTAAAATGCTCATGATTTTAAATTGAAAACTTGTCCATGTACTTTCCATGTATTTCACTTTGTAAAATATACACGATTTGTAAATTGAAAAGGAAGCAAATAAATTTCACTTAAAAAAAAAAAATATTAGCACTAACTAGTGCTGTTCATTAATCAGAAAATTGCCCTTTTTGTATTACTTTCAATAGTTTTCTGCTTTCGTGTTATTAATAAAAGAAAAACACATGTTTTATATTGATTCGTATTTATGGTCAAGGGTTATCTCTTAACGAGGAGTTTGGATTTGCTTAAACCAAATAAATAAATAAGTAAATAAATGAGGAAAAAACTGAATACTGGGATGTGACTGTGTCCAATGGCTAAAATTCTTGCTACCCGTGGCAAGGTGATCGGTATCAAAATCTTGAACAAAAAATACGTCATTACTTTTACGTCATATTATTTGGTTCGGTGTGTGCAACGTTTCAAAGAAGGGCATCTATTTCAAATATTAACCATGTGCCTGGATAAGTCGGTTATATCTGTAGGCTATTTTGTAATGTGTGATGTAGTTCCAGATTATGTAAGAGTTTTGTAATGTGTGATATATTTATTGATTATGTAAGAGTTTAAGAAATGATATATTTCATGATTGTGTAAGAGTTATGAAATGGGTGATATATTTCCTGATTGTGTAAGAGTTATGTTATGTGTGATATATTTCCTGATTATATAAGAGTTAAGTAATGTGCGAGATATTCCCTGATTACGTAAGAGTTATATAATGTGTGATATATTTCCTGATTATGTATTTTTTTAAGTAATGTGTGGTATATTTCCGGATTATGTAAAAGTTATGTAATGTGTGATAGATTTCCTGATTATGTAAGAGTTAAGTAATGTATGATATGTTTCCTGATTATGTAATAGTTATGTAATGTGTGATATATTTCCGGATTATGTAAGAGTTAAGTAATGTGTGAGATATTTCCTGATTACGCAAGTTTTATGTAATGTGTGATATATTTCCTGATTATGTAAGTGTTAAGTAATGTGTGATACATTTCCTGATTTTGTAAAAGTTATGTAATGTTTGATATATTTCCTGATTATGTAAGAGTTAAGTAATGTGTGATATATTTCCTGATTATGTAAGAGTTAAGTAATGCGTTATATATTTCCAGATTATGTAAGAGTTATGTATTCATGTTCGTAAAGCGCCCTATGGAGCATAGATCCACAACTACAGCTGGTCACCATGGAGACAGCCTACATTAAAACATGCATGGGCTCTTCTAGTGGTGGTTTCTGTACCAGTTAAATAAACATGATGTGGTTGCCAGCCACATGTATGTGTGGTTGTGCATTGTTGATGATGTTGTATAGTGGTTCGTATTACTACCTCAACAGTAGGCAGGCCTTGGTTGATGGTATCAAAGTCATTTCTTACTGATGCAAAACAACAACAGTTCACGCAGACATCTGACGATGGATATCAACACTAGATGAGTAACTTGGCTCATATAGCTGACAATTGATTTAAACACTGGATGAGTAACTTGACTCAGACATCTGACGATTTATATCAACACTTGATGAGTAACTTGACTCCGACAGCTGACGAATGATATCAACACTAAATAAGTAACTTGACTCAGACATCTGACGATTGATATCAACACTAGATGAGTAACTTGACTCAGACAGCTGACGATTGATATCAACACTAGATGAGTAACTTGACTCAGACAGCTGACGATTGATATCAACACTAGATGAGTAACTTGACTCAGACAGCTGACGATTGATATCAACACTAGATGAGTAACTTGACCCCGACAACAGTGCAAAATATGATGAAGTTTATTTACGTGTAACGTGGCTGGTGTGAAATAATGCGTCCAAACTTTCCTTGAGGTTAGTCAACCTTGTACAGCATAAATGTAAACTCAATTATTTTCTCAATATCTTGCTCTCTCATTCTTCCTTACTGCCTCAGTGTTTACTAGCTGTCTCTAGATGTTAGGGCGTTCACGACTGGATAACGACTACTGCTGTCGAGATTTATCTCCCTTCTAAATTCTTCATGTATGTGAAATTCAACTGTCTCTCAAACATGTTGATTCTAATTCTTCTGTCTCTGACTCTTATTTTTGTTCTGTGCTCTGCTTAGCGTGTCTTGTTAAAAACTAGCTTAACCACCAGGGGTGATAATTTCTGCCAAATTCTATCATTTCTTACTCGTTAGGCTGACAACCGGTCTACCATTTCCTAGTTCTCCTGACTAGCTACTGTTTATTGTTCTTCTCTTGTATTTACTACTTTTAGAGTGCTTTATGGTTTTTTTTTCCATTATGCAGAATAATCAAAATGTTCATGAACACCGTCATTTGAACGCTTTTCTTTGTTGATTGTAATTATTTTCAGGAGAGTATATATATATAATGGAAACAATACAATTTTTCAACACGGTTGCATCCCTTACACACGGCGAGAATTATGTTATTTTAGATTCAATTTAAAAGTTCTTTGATGACAACATTTCGCGTGAAAGATGTGTGGATTATTTTCAAAGAGTGTTCCCTGATAATAAGTGGTTTTAACATAAACTTTCAAGTTTTCATGATTTGTACATGAACACCAATTTTTACGCACATTTTCTTTGTCGAGCGCTACTATTTTTGTGAAAGAATACAAAAAAAAAAAAAAAACCAAAGTATTTCTTTTATATAACACATAGCGGCGGAAGTTGCACACCGTGCGTTGCGCACTTTTTTGTCTGGCGCGAGTTACTATTTTGAGTGAGACTGACTGACGTAACATACATCGGTAATTAAATGTATGTATACCATTTCTACCTCACGGTAGAAGAGGAACGATTAAGTAAGCCGTTGCGGTATGAGAAACCGCATGATTGTTGAAACCATTAACTAAGACAATTAATAGTTTGACAACAAATACACTGTCACGTAAACAGAAACTACACATCAAACCCCATCTCCGACAACTGACTACAGAGAATACAGTTATATAACTACGTGCAGAAACGGAAAGTAGACATTCCACCAACAACGAACCAAAAGCGTAGAACAAGTGAGACAGTTTATCACTGACATACGAAGTAAATCAACACAGTCAAACTATAAACAATCCAATAGAATAATTACTTATTGCTATTTTAGAAAACACATCAAATCGGCATTGATTAAGTCATAAATCAGCTTGAGTTAAAGAAAACCATACTCTCGGTAGGCACAAGAGGAAACAAAAAACACACATGGATCTTCATTTCAGCTCGTAGTACTTTTAACGACACGTCAGTACACTAGCAGTAATAGATACAGAGGTAAAATCATTACACTTATAAAATATAAATAAATAAGTATATGGATTGAACAAGCAGCAACACTTGAATAAACTTACGACGTGACGTCCAAACATCCAGCTAGCAGTCCTTCACAGAAATAAACCTTTTCAGGGTTAATAAAAAGAAAAAGACAGAGATAACAGTCCAGCCGTCAAAATGTTGTAACAATGTACACAATATACCCCGACTTATAACCGGGAGATCATATCTCTTGTCAGGTTTTGACGTCTTGTCCGATCTCGGAAATAAGTGAGAAAAAAAAAAGAAGTACTTAACCATGTGATACTTTAAGCAGCAGAGATAAAGAAGTTAGGGGAAGGCATCCAATTTACTTCCAAAGGGGAACAATTCAACTATTATTAAAATATTAAACTAAATAACAGATTTTCATGTTTTTCTTTTTAATCAATTCATTATACACATTAATGTAAGGCACAAATGAATCTCTTATTTCCATCAGTACATTTAATAAGTTGTTTAAAAAAACTTGTCTTTACCATGTTTAGAATCAAAATACTTTAAATAATATGGAGTTTGATGCGCAAGTTAAAGAAGTGAACACTTATATCCTCTACCACTTTGAATGATAATTTATATTATAAAATCTTTCTTGCAACATTTTTTTCGAGAACTTTCTGAAGTTTTGTCCCTACACTATAAAGGAGAGCACATAATTTTAGGATGAGATTAAATATTTCTTGTTGCGAAGTTTGCTTTTCTTAAACACTTAGTAGTTTGACTATATAATGTAAAGCAGGTAGCTGATTGTAAATACTTCTGTAAATAACATGCAATATAAATACCATTTATCACTTATGTCTTCACAAATCATCTCATGGTAGGGTGTCGATGTACATTGTAGCCTCATTTACATTCTGTTTTATCATCCTAATAACTTTGCTTTTGATTGTTTGAGATATTGTTGGGACATTATTGTGTATTATTTTCTGCGTCCTTTTGTTTTTGATTTATAACATGGATTGCTTGTTGTTATTTACTTGGGGAGGAGGAGGGAAGGAGGGGGGGCGGTAGCTGACACTGTACATTTTATATTTACTTATTTATTTATTTATTTATTTGGAATTTGTACAAAATTTGACTCTTGTAAATAACATTGATGTTTAAAAACATAGACCAAATAAAGGTTTTTAAAAAAAAAAAAAAAAAAAAAAGTTTTGTCTGACGTGGATCTTACTGGTCGAATCTTACATACACGGAACCTTTTTGTTACTTGTCACGTGGGTTTTGATCATTAAATTACCTAGATCTTCTTCCTATTCTCTCACCCGCATCCTTTTATTTTATTATCTTTCCGTACTTGTTTTTCCTGTATTTTTCGCATCACTCGTTGCGAAAAATACATTTCTTTCCTATCATCGTTTTTCTTTCTCATACTGACTAGTAATTTTATTACATAGATGTCAGTCAGACGTGAAGTGCGATTTAGTTGCAGTCCATCTCAGACATCGAGCCGACTTGGGTCTGCACCTTCAGATGACACGACACTCCTGAGTTAGATTCTCGACGTAAACGCGTGAGAATGCTAGGAGAGAGCCGACATCCGTCTGCATTTTCAACGGTCAACAAGTAGTTGCATCGGCCGAACGCTTAAGCAGGAGCGAATATTTACACCTTATAGTCGCAGTTTCAGACATCTGTCGTCTGGAAATCCCAGCTGACACGTCTAGTAATGGTAATGTTAAACGTAAGGTGTTTTACACGGGAAAGGGGAGATGATTTCTGTGTTTGAGAAAATGTGGGATTGTTTGCCCTGTTTTCAAATATCCACCCAGGAGCTGAAATCTGATTTCTTTTCAGTCTCCAACATCTCCAGTAGACGGAACACACGTGCTTAGCGAATGAAGCTTGTATAGCAAATTTCATAGTTCTCGTCAGATTTGTGACGAGCTTCTAAATACCTATCTAGTGTATTATCCTAGTCGTGGCGTTACCGTAGTGCTGTGGTGAGATTAATAAAATAGATATCTAGTATTTTGGAAAGTGATTTAGTGTTAAAATCGCCTATTTCATTCTAAACTAGTTCTGTGTCCAGAGTGCTTAATTTATAGTTTGTATGATTTTTCTAGTGACGCATACAGTGGAAATACATAATAAATTATATCTTTAGCTTACTAAAACTAGTAGCTATAAGGAATTTAATTTAACGGCTAATACTCAGTCGAGAATATTTTATATCAAACTTATAAAATGCTAGATGCGACATCAGTGAATAGTGACGGAATACGCAGATATTCCTGAATTCATGATGATTGATTTTATAACTTATTTCACCGGAAAATTTAAATGATAAGTCAAGCAGTACGCTTGCGGTTTAATAATGTAAGTTATATTGAGTACATATATGTAAATTATTTGATATGTGTTCTTTCTTTTATATAGTGAAACGGTGGTACCCAACTTGCCAGCGTTTAGTAGTAAAGAGACATATTTGTGAGAAGCATAGACATTTCCTATCTTTAACCACGTGGGGTTTTGTTTCAAGTAACCCTGGTCTGACAGTGCATAAGCCATCAGAGAGAGACAGTAATAGCAATCCCACTAACGGTTTCTAAAGACTAGAAATATATATTGGGCTTTTGAGCCAGTTCATATTGCTCCACAAATTTAAATGTACATGCTGCCTGGCGGCGAGAATATTACAAGAAGAATATTAACATTCCGACAGAGATTGTGACTAGTATTGTGGTGACCAAATATAGTACCTGCCTGAAAGAAGACACCGATCTGACATTCCTTAAATCCTAGAATCCAAAGCTAATGACATTGTGCTCTGCTAACTTTCGTGCCTGGACATATTTTATGTGACTTAAATCAGACATTCGAAAAATTAGAACACCCAAGGAATCGTTCCCTGAGAGTTTAGTACGTCTTTTGGAACTGGGGATTTCTTGGTCAAGGACTGCATTTTCGGGTCTGT
>JAMPIV010013870.1:0-190000 GCA_024509875.1 Oreohelix idahoensis
GTGGGGGGGTGGGGGATGGGGGGGGGGGGGGGGGGGGGGGGGGGGGTGGGGTGGGGGGGGGGGGTGGGGTTGGGGTGGTTGGGGGGGGGGTTGTATGGGGGGTGGGGGGGGGTGGGGTTGGGATGGGGGGTGTTTTGGGGGGGTGGGGGGGGGGGATGGGTTGTTGGGGTTGGGTGTTGGTTTTGTTTTGATTTGTGGGTGGTGGGTGGTGGGGTGGGGTGGGGGGGGTTGTTTGGGATGTGGGGATAAGGGTGATGATGATATGGTTGGGGATATATAGAGGGATATTGTGGGGGTTTTGGGTTGTTGGTGGGTTGGGATGTTGTTGGTGTGGTTTTTTGGTATGTTGGGGTGGGGTGGGTTTGTGGGGGGGGGGTTTATACAGGGATTGGTTTGGGATTGGGGGGGGGGGAGGGGGGTTTTGGGAAGGGTAGGTGTAAAAGTTGTGATGTTTGTTTTTTTTGGGTAGGTTATTTTTGGGGGGTGGGTTTTTATTTTTAAATAGGTTTGGTTGAGATTGTATTATGGGGGAATTTTATGTTTATGTGGGGTTGATTTGGGTGTTTGCCAATGGGAATTGAATAGTGTTAAGTTGATATTTATAGGTTAAGGTTGAGTTTTAAGTGTTGTGGGGTAAAGCAATGGATTAAATTTTGAGGTAAATAAGGGGTAAGGTTTGGTTGGGTTTAGGTTGTGATTTAAAGAAAAGTGAAATCAAAGTGGAAGATGGGGGGGTTAGTATTGTTGGTGAGTTAATGATTTGATTGGTTTAGAATGGTGATTTGAGTATGTTTGGAAAGTGGGTTTTGGTGTAACAGTTGAAGTAATAGGAGACTTGGTTTAAGTAAATGACGGTTTGGAATTTAGCCAGTTGATATTAAAGGGTTGTGTTAATGGATTTTTCTGTAATGGTGTAATTTTGGATTTAGTGTAATTTGAAGTAATGTAGTTGGTGAGCTGGATTTGAGGGTGGTAATTGGGGATGATGTTTAGGAGGATTAATGTGTATAATGTGTTATGTGTGGGGGTAAATGGATTAAGATTTGAATTTATCAAAAGTGGATAAATATGGGGGGGTAACGTTTTGTATACTGGGTAGATGGGATTGTTATATGGTTGCAAGTGGAGTTTAGAAAGTTTTTATGTAGGGGGTTTTAAATTTTTAGATTTATGATGAATGTCAAATACAAGTGGTGGAGAATAAGGCGAAGGTAACACACCATGTAGAGTTAGTGGGTGTTATGGTGTGTGTTTTGGGTGTAAAGTGAATTATGGTCAATGTATCTGTTTGAATTGGATATTTTATTATGTTTGTGGGGATTTTAGAATTTAAAAGTTTTAGGAGTTGCTTGTTAGTATTGGTATGTTGTGGTGTTGGATGTTAGTTGTTTGGGTAGTGGTTGTATTGGACGTTATGTGCCATATGTGTTTCAAATCAGCAGTTTTGGGGATTATTATTATTAGGTGGTCCAAGAAGGGTTATAAGTAAAATTTGTGATAGTGTTGTTCTAATTTAGAAGTGAAACGTTTTGTGACCATGAAAGAATTTTGATCAAGTTACACACAATAGTGGAGTGTACATTTTGGACTGAAGAGAGATTTGTGGGCCACCCCCAAGAGAATTTGAGAGTAAACATTGTGAAGTTTTGTTGGTGACCTCCCCCCCCCATTGATCACAATTTAATGTTTCAACTATGTCCTAGCGTATGAAGCAATCTCTATTTTAGCCATGGTTATTGAGGAAAGTTTTGAGAGTAGATGTATGGAATACAATAATGTGATACCATGGTCCGTTGTTTAATCATTGCTACCTTGGCGAAAATCCAAAGTGCAATAAACTTAAATTTGATATAAGGAATTATGCCTCCCTTGCCATTATGAGAGGGAATGTTTTGATACAGTTGATAAGTGTTTAAATGAGTTTTAGGTACAAAACCATTAATTTGGGTTATAGCTTGAAGTCCGAAATAAAATTATGTTGTTGTGCATTATGTATAATGCTAACTGTAGACAGTGAATCATGCTTTTCTGTATTAATAATACGCTTTAATTGGATTCCTTGGTTGTTGAGGATTAATTAAAAGTGTTAGAGGGCGATGCTCGTAATTCCGAGTTCCATGTTTTCGCACATTAATGTTGTTTTAATATGCTAAAGTCAGTGTCGAGTTTACAGTTATATAATTCCAATATCTCTTCCGTTAAGAGATACGCGGGCGATAATATTTTTCCGACCACCTTTGATGTTCGTACGTTTGGGAGTGGAGGTAAATTTTTGAACTACGAAAGGGGACGAAATCTAAGAGAGGCCCGTTGCACGGCCAAGTCTTCTGATGTCGGTCTGCATCGCTGAGAAGAACGAACGAATAAAACCTTTGATCCGTGAAACGTAGTTTCCTGATGTCTTTGCTTTGCAGAATGTGTGAATTATAACATTCTCTAGAGATAATTACACCATGATCTGTATATATATATATATAATATATATATATATATATATATATATATATATATATATATATATATATATATATATATATATATATATATATATATATATATATATATATATATATATATATATATATATATATATATATATATATATATATAGATCAGGCAAGAATGAAAGCCAATAGCAAAGTCCGGCCAGACACCACAAACACATACTTTCTGAGGGCAGGAAAGTCAGCACACCCCAAACCGAGTAAACCTGGTAGCAGTTTACCATCTCTTCTTGACTGTGCAAACGACTGGGAGATGGCGGTAGACCTACCTGGACGGGGGGCATATCCAGAGAGTATCAGAAAATCGCGGAGACGGCCGGATATAGTGCTTCATTCTTCAGCAACGCTTCAGGTCATACTGATTGAACTGACCGTGCCATTTGAATCCAGATTAGACGAGCAACATTCATTCAAAGCGGCCAAGTATAGCGATCTAGCGGCGGATCTGAGACACGATGGATTAAGTGCAAGGTTCATGGCGGTTGAAATGGGCGCAAGAGGGCTTGTGGCTGCATCAATGTATGATTTATTGAAACTGTTGGGGTTGAAGGGACAGTGTCTAGAACAAGGGCACTGAAGAGGCTTAGCGAAACTGCCGAAAAGGCATCAGGCTGGCTGTGGAACAACCGCAGTGGGCAATGGAGATCGTGACGGTAAACGCTGCGTTACAGAAAACACCAAAATTTTTCTAAGTCCACAGCGCTGAGTTTATATGGTGTACTAGTGAGGGGGCTGCGACTCTGGGGCAACAGGCGATGTATACTATAGGGAGTGTGTCAGGTACAGAATTTCAGTGGCGTGCGGCGCACAGTGGCTAAGGTTCGTCGGCTGCGCGCTCGTGTCTCAGTGTGTGTCCTTAGTTGTGAAGGGCGACGGAACGAACGGAATAATTTGTCTTTTCTTTGTTACTTTCACAATTGCCCCCACGGCTGGCGTTGTGGATTAAAAGTTGCTACCGTAAGTGAAATGGGTTCATTTTCGATACAAGACAACAGGAAGCTGAGACGCTTGGGAGTCATGACCCAAGTGGGCCCGCCCCCCCCCCCCTTAGAGTGTAAAGGAGTAATCGGGCCGAAACACTTGTCAGATGGTGGGATTTCTTCTGATGATCAGATTGCTTCCTGTTGTATCGCTCTGTAAAGAGTTTCCTATCATATATATATATATATATATATATATATATATATATATATTATATATATATATATATATATATATATATATATATGTCGTGGTTGAGTTAGAGTGTAGAGTATTTGTCGAGTTTGACAACAGTAGTGAAATCGACAAGGGATAGTGGACTAACAGAGTTATAGATTACACTTTAGATAAGGTGTAAATAGGAGATGGACTTGAGACAACCTGGAAGAAGATTTATTCAAATGATCTCTCTCTCCAGGCCTCAACTCACTTTTACTGTCTAAGCATCTCCTGCTCTCACTCTTTTCTCTTATCAAACATAGAGATTATAGTAAAGAGCTAAAAATACAAATATGGATGGAAAGGTCGTGAACAGCGCATTAATAAATGTGTAAAATTTATTAAAGAAGAAAAGCATGAAAATAATGCATATCATCACAACAACATAAAATTACATCAATAATCAATCAAATATGCAAATACTCCAACAACCACACACACAGATCACCGACATGAACCTGTAAAACACAAAGAGATAAATAATCGAGTGACAGTCCTTCGGTTTTCGGGGACCAGCTGAAGTAACTCCAGTAAGTGGTGTTTTCGTATATATCCTCCATCGGTGATGGAATTAACCTGAATAACATCACTGTATAGGCGCTATCGTTGGTGACCCCCCCCCCCCCCTACTGGCGCGAGTTGGGCTGGGGGACGCTGTTTATCTCCTGCTGACCAACTGATTGAACTGGGCGACAGCCTGTCCGCTTTTCGGGGACCAAATGTACTAGCTCCAGGAAGTGAATTACTTGTAGATCCTTCGTGAGGGACTAGCCTACAAAACTTTCTTTATTGGTGCTAAACGTTGGTGACTCCCCTTATAGCGTGAGTGGGGCTGGAACTCTGTCCATAGATGGCTGCTCATACGTGCGAGGTTTTAAGTATCCAGGAAATACACCAGAAGAAGTCACTTGAGGACAAAGAGACCCAGGCGCGCTTATCCGGCGCAAGGCTCCGCTTGGCTGTAAATCCTGTTTAAACTGGTTTGGCTGTGGTTTGCTGAGTGCCCCGTTTAGGCACAAAAAGGTGGGTGATGTGGAATTCTGCTATAGGCATGCTGAGCGGGTTTGATATTCTGGAAGCCGCAATGCTCTGGCTGGTAATCCAATAGGCGAGTAGAGAACTACTACTGCGTTTGGCGATTCCAGATTTAGCGTTGGCTCCGTTGCACTGCGTGAGCTTAACTTGGCGTTGACAAAAAGGGGTTTTGATTCAGGAACGGGGTTGACGATTCGTGACGCTAGCGGTATTCAGAACCCTCTAGATCGAAGAGAATATTTTGTTCTTCGCCTGAATGGAATCTGCTCTAGCGAGTCGGTCTCCCTGAAACTGAGACCGAAAAGAGACACCCTTTTACATCAAGAAAATAATAAATCACACTAACTTTATACAGAAAGTTTCGCTCCACTATGGGATTAAATTTATTGTAGTTATTGCTATGATAGTTTAGGGCTGTCTTTAACCATGTCTCCTGTTCCTTAAAAAATATCAATTATCAGCACGCGCCCGCATAGGCTTAATATCTTTTGCACCCCCAGGTACCTGTCAGTAACTGTTCTGACAGCAACAATCTACTCCTCTTCTCCCAATCTCAACATACAGGAAACCTAACCTGTAGTTACAGTTAAATGAATATGCTTATTCATCTTACAACATTAAATGAATTTACATAAACAGATTACAGCATTTGACATTACACAAATAAATCATATGTCCCCTTTGGGAAATATATTAGCATTTCCACAAAATGAGTACAAAGAAAATGCAATGTTTTTGCTATAATAATACAGTTGTGGCTAGATCATACGATATAATTATATCTATGCCTGGTGACTGCTTTCAGTGAAAGTTATAGACTAGTGCCTAGCCACACAAGTAAGCATAAAATGATCCTCCCTTGCCACTAGAAATATCTATCAAAAGGAATAAGTGACTATCTCCTATAATCCAGAGTTATTACCTGCATCTCACTATTCAGTTTTAAAGTGAACAATCCACACCTGACATTATCTTACAGAAATGACAGTTAATTTTGATTACTCTTAACCCAATGGTAAGCATTCGTGGACTGATTCTACGCCTAATATCTGTTATTGTAAGTTTAACATTTAACCCATGATAAACCGTAACAGTTTAAGCACCACTTAATAGGCCGTAGACAGCGCTACCTTATCACTGAATAAATTACTAGGAGAAGTCCTACGAAATAAATTCACTTTCCTAACAGATATATAAAAGCTAACATGAATCTAATATAATAATTATAAGATATGTCAACTCACCCCGAAAATGACTAGAACATAGGCAAACACATTCTAGTATTGTGTTAAAGTTTGCCTTATCTCATGATGGTCATCTACGGGCCAGGAAAATTTACGAATGTCTTTGTCTATTAAAACCAGTCTACTCTTATAGATCACAAAGGACGCTCCCCCCGGACACCTGGCCTGCATATTTCTACAGAAGTTCGGCGAAAGACGTAATCTAGGGTAAGACAAAAGAAATCAGTGCGAACAACTTTCGAAAATTCCCCAGAGAGACAATGCATAACATTATGTGCTCTATTTCATCTAAGGGGCAAACAACCAAAGACTGACCGCGGTTTGTCCCCCTGTTTCCAGGATGCAAATATTATGATCGAAGCACGTTCTGGAACCGGCCGCACGGTACCCTAGCCGCTCGTGATCAAACGTTTTAAAGCGCGACCAGAGAAATTCCCCCTGTTCGGACCACAGGTGCGTTTAGATAACATTACGTTACCTCTACGCTGGCCGTTGAAGGAATTTAGTACTAAGGCCAAACGTAAACAAACCTCGGGGAGGGTTTGCGAAGGTGAAAAATGAAAGAAAGAAGAATACAAAATGACGAGGAAAACCAGGACATTAAAAAAGTAATCAAATTATGGACAAGATGGTAAAATAGATTATCGGTCACGTGACAAGTCCCCCCCCCCCCCCTTTTAACGTTCGAGAAATACGGACAAAAATGACAGTAATTTATCTTTTCCATCGATGTCCGTTTACATGTTCGTAAGAACCTTCTATAATCATAACCAAAATCGTATCCAATTTCTGTCAGTACTGTATGACTAGCTCCGAGTTCATTTCTTTTCTTCCCTCTGTCTAATAGACGTTCGGCGAATGGGATTTTTCGAGGCCAGTCGGCGCTGACGCCCTTCGTTTCCGTGTGAACCTGATCTTGGTTCCACCATTCGCTGTGCCTGTTTATGGTTCGGAAAATTATCCGCACCTGTTGTGGTTTTCGGCCCTGCCTGAACTCACTGGCCACTGCGTAGATAATCCGCCTGTTATGTGCAGTGTAATCATTGATGGGCTCAGGCTGCTTATGTATCTATTTTTACCTGTCACGGGCGTGGCCTTGAATAACCCTCTATAGCTGCAGTCTATCGGAATTTTTCCGCGCGCGTGTGACCCTAGTTGGTAAATAAAGCCGTTCGTTGGCCGAAGAAATGCTAGCATTTTCCTTCTGCCTCTCCACACCTACTCCCCTGTTTCGGTGGGAGCATTGATCAATCTTCAGACCTGTGCCGTCTAAAGGTGGATCTGGAGCTTTCCTTGCCTTGCCAGTCACAACTCTGGCTTGGTCAACGGAAATGATCAAGTTGCTCTGTAATGGCCTGGCGGAGGCGACTACTTTGCTGTCCATCAGTGGGGTTGAGACCACTGGAAAAATGCGATTTGTATGGGAGAACTCAGCTGCCTGAAACAGAGAGTAATCGATCGCATTCTGGGGTTCTACTAAATCATAACAGATCTCCGTAGCTTCTATCCGTGAAGACAGATAGATAATATCTGCGAGTTGCAGAGTTTGTTGAGTCGCTTTACCATTACTAGCATGACGTGAGCCAAGGCTCTCAACAATGGCTCCTTGTACAGTAGTAAGGCAGCTTTTCTCACTGTCTTCTGCCCTGAGAAGTGTGAGAGACTCAAATGGAATACCAGGGATCCCTTCGCATGGAACCCTGTGTCCACCATAAACGTCAACTTTGCCCTCCCCTGAGGAAGTTACTGGCGTCAGTTGAACTTTGTCCTGCAATGCGAGATCCACTTCCTGGTTGACAGGCCCCGCAGACTGCATGCAAAAGACTGGACGGTTTGAGATCCCGTTAGATCGCGAAGTGCCCGAGAAAAAACTCTCGGTGTGTTTTTCCAAAGTTCCTTGGAACGGTTTGGAAAGTTTACCCCTTTTAGCAGGCGACTTATTCTTGCACCTTTTAAGCTCAGGGTGATAAGAGGAGCGGCGCCTCCATTCTACGATCGCTGAGTTGGAGGGATACGCCTCTGCATATGGTTTTTCGCTGTCCGGCCGGGAATCTAGCGAAATATAACGTGATAGGGTGTGGCTCCCTTTTCTCGACGTCACGTGTCGGTTAAGTGCTGCTCGGTCTGGAGCGTGAGAGGCTCGGGGTTCGCCGCTTGCCAGACGGGAACAATCCGTATTACAATGCTTGTTAGCACCTCTCTCACCTTTGAGCAGTTTCCATGCCTGGGAACGTTGCGTAATTTTCCCCGTGGCTTTAGGTCTGCTGTCCCGACGTAAATTCTTTCCTTGTTTGGGCTTCGGATCCAAGTCCAAAGGAAAGTCAATTTTCTGGAGTTGGGGTTCGGTTTTAGCAGGCAAGTTTTCTTTCATGGGCGCAAGGTTTGCAGGGGCGTTGACCGTTAAGGGCACAGTAGAAGGGGAAGTAGAGTGACTACATTTAGTATCTGTTTCCACCCTCCGAATTTGGCTATCCAGTTCATTCATTCTGATTTGGTGTAGCCTGTCCCTTTCTTGTCGCTCTATTTCCAATTGCTTGTCCCGTTCTTGTTGCTCCATTTCCAATTGCTTGTCCCGTTCTTTTTGCTCCATTTCCAATTGCTTGTCCCGTTCTTGTCTTTGCTTTTCCCTTTGCTTCTCATCTTCTATCACTTCTTCTACATACTGTCGGGTGAATGCTTCACTCTCCCCAGTTTGTTTACAGGACCATGCCAAGATTAAACGGCTGTCAAACCAATTGTCTACCTCGTATTGATCCTGCAGGCTTACTGCAAATTCTAGAAAAGGCTGGATTTCGCTATCCTTGTACTCCATGTACTTAGCTACCTCGAGGGCAATCCTATGCACTTTATCTAGATCGGCCATTATATCAGGGTGAGCAAACACTATAGAAGAATAGAACCTAGAGATCTTAGTTACCTAGTCCACTAGGTGCTGATTAACTTAATAATCAATAAAATCTAGGCTAGCCTGGGAACTTTAAAAAACAAGAAAGTTTGTAGCTACTCTGATTGCGACAAGCAAAAACCCCAAAAAACTCCAAAAAATGTAAGTGATGTAAAACTTATTACTATCACTTCACCCCAGTTCTGTCAGTACTAAGCTATTGAGAGGATTGGTTACTATCATCCGAATGAACACCCTCCCTTGGTACAAATGCAAGCTAGTAACTGACTATCTGTAGCTTCTTATCTCAGATTAAAGAGCTACTCCTGAAAAAATATTAACCCTTAAAAAAAAATTTTTTTTGACTTTTACAACAATAGTCGTCAGATTTGTCAACCAAAAACTCAGCAGTGATACCATCAACCTTTACCAGCTGTCTCATGTGTAGCATGAACAATAAATGTAACTTAATATTTATGATTGCTGTGGAGAAAAAACGCTGTTCCGACTTCCACCCAAAAGAAATAGTTCGATATGTCTAGGGGAAAGAAATTCCTATAATCTGCCGAACACTAAACTCTAAGAATCAGAATAGAATCTTGTGAGAGATTCCTACCAGACTGCAACCTCATCTGTTGCGATTGCTGCAGATGTAGTTCAAATTCCGCGGCTAGAATCTCGGACGGGCCCCCATTTGTTGTGGTTGAGTTAGAGTGTAGAGTATTTGTCGCGTTGGACAACTGTAGTGAAATCGACAAGGGATAGTGGACTGACAGAGTTATAGATTACACACAGATAAGGTGTAAATAGGAGATGGACTTGAGACAACCTGGAAGAAGATTTATTCAAATGATCTCTCTCTCCAGGCCTCAACTCACTTTTACTGTCTAAGCACCTCCTGCTCTCACTCTTTTCTCTTATCATACATAGAGATTATAGTAAAGAGCTAAAAAATACAAATATGGATGGAAAGGTCGTGAACAGCGCATTAATAAATGTGTAAAATTTATTAAAGAAGAAAAGCATGAAAATAATGCATATCATCACAACAACATAAAATTACATCAATACTCAAAATATTCATCAATAACACTGACAAACAACATTTTTCTTTCTTATATAAGAATAAGTGTTCTTAGGTCAGTTTCTTGCGCTGATTTCAAATCTGAAATCCGTTTATCTCTATCACGTCGGGTTTTTAAGATATTTGTGAATAAATATATTTTTGGGAAACCGTTATTTGCTCCGTTTCATTTTTACTATATAACTTATTAAAAATTAATAAAAAGCAACATAATTCTACTTTTTATACTGCTAAAAGATGCATGACATATGTTACGCGATTTTTCAAATAGTTACTGTATTTTGAAATAATTCTGAGCAAAATATGGCTTCTAGAAGTTGTAGAAATTCGGCTGATCTGTTCTGTTACGTGTGCGGATATTTTACCGATCGTGTTGACCAGAAAAAACTTTACACCATTACTAAAGAAAGCATATGAACTTTATTTCGATTCGAAAGTTGATGATGCAAATAAATCTTGGAAGCCAAATGCAGTTTGTTCGATACATTGGCAGGTTGGTTACGAAAATCGCCGAAGCATAAGTCAATGCCTTTTGGAGTGCCAGTAATATGGATTGAACATACAAATCACACTACTGATTGTTACTTCTGCTTGACAAATATCCATGGTTTCACTTTTAAAACTAGAAAGTCTGTGGTTTATCCAAATATTGAATCGGTTTCGAAACCAGTGCCTCATGATCCAATCACGTGTCCGATCCAAGTACCACCAGAACAATATCCGTTGGACGTAAATGAACCACCAGAAAGTGATAGTTTACCTGCTTTAGAAACTAATTCTGACTCAGATTACATACCGTTGAATGATGGTGTTTACTTAATTAACCATTCAGAACTTTCAGATCTAATACGTGATCTCGCTCTTACCAAAGGACAAGCGGAATTACTCGGTTCGCGACTCAAAGAATGGAATCTTTTAGCGCCCAATACTCCGATATCTAAATTTCGTCATAGACACAGAGAACTTGTTCAATACTTTGAGATGGATGATGACATTTGCTATTGCAAAGATGTAAACGGTCATGAGCACATAGTCAACGAATGGCGATTTTTCATCGATTCTTCCAAGACTAGTCTAAAAGCCGTGTTATTGCATAACATAAATTTTTTTTCATCAATTCCATTCGCCTACTCTGTTCATATGAAAGAAACTTATGACAATATGGCTAAACGTTTGGAAAAAAATAAAGTACAATGACTACCAATGGCGGATTTGTGGAGACCTAAAGGTCATTGCAATTCTCACGGGCATGCAGACTGGGTATACTAAATTTTGTTGCTTCCGATGTGAATGGGACAGCCGCAACAGACAGGAACATTATGCAAGAAAGGTGTGGCCTATCCGGGATCGTATGCAGCTCGGGCATAAAAATGTAATACGCGAGCCATTAGTTAACAAAGACACCTTCATTTTACCACTGTTACATATAAAGTTGGGGCTCATGAAGAATTTTGTAAAAGCGTTTGATAAAACGAGCAAAGCTTTCACTTATCTTCGAGAAAAGTTTCCGCAAGTTAGCGATGCAAAGATAAAGGAAGGTATCTTTGTAGGACCTCAGATTAGGAAAGTTATTGCAGACAAACAATTCGAGAACTTGTTACATGGTAGTGAACTTCGCGCATGGATGGCATTCAAATCGATCGTCGATAACTTTCTGGAAAATCACAAATCTGTCGACTATGTTGCATACTGTTAAGCAGTGCATAGATGTATACATAATTATGGGCTGTAACATGTCCCTCAAAATCCATTTGCTCGATTCGCATCTTAACTTTTTCCCTGACAACCTTGGCGAAGTCAGCGATGAACATGGAGAATGATTCCATCAAGATATCGCCGTAATGGAGTCAAGTTATTAAGGACGGTGGAGTGTGACCATGCTTGCCGATTATTGTAGGATGCTTCATCGCGATGTACCACATGCCATTCACCGACGAAAGTCGACTGCAAAGAAATTCAAGCCTACATAACTGTTATACTTCTTGTACGAATGATGTTGTAATACTGTATGCGTTGTTAAAAAACTTCAATTGCGTATTTCTAGAGATCCCGACCTGATAGGGAAAAACGGTTTGCAGATTTAAAAACAGCGCATTAAAATTGACCAGAAAAACATAGAAATGTTAGAGAAAGAAAAAAAAAGTTTTTTTTTGTTAGTCAGTGTAATCAATCAAATATGCAAATACTCCAACAACCACACACACAGATCACCGACATGAACCTGTAAAACACAAAGAGATAAATAATCGAGTGACAGTCCTTCGGTTTTCGGGGACCAGCTGAAGTAACTCCAGTAAGTGGTGTTTTCGTATATATCCTCCATCGGTGATGGAATTAACCTGAATAACATCACTGTATAGGCGCTATCGTTGGTGACCCCCCTACTGGCGCGAGTTGGGCTGGGGGATGCTGTTTATCTCCTGCTGACCAACTGATTGAACTGGGCGACAGCATGTCCGCTTTTTGGGGACCAAATGTACTAGCTCCAGGAAGTGAATTACTTGTAGATCCTTCGTGAGGGACTAGCCTACAAAACTTTCTTTGTTGGTGCTAAACGTTGGTGACTCCCCTTATAGCGTGAGTGGGGCTGGAACTCTGTCCATAGATGGCTGCTCATACGTGCGAGGTTTTAAGTATCCAGGAAATACACCAGAAGAAGTCACTTGAGGACAAAGAGACCCAGGCGCGCTTATCCGGCGCAAGGCTCCGCTTGGCTGTAAATCCTGTTTAAACTGGTTTGGCTGTGGTTTGCTGAGTGCCCCGTTTAGGCACAAAAAGGTGGGTGATGTGGAATTCTGCTATAGGCATGCTGAGCGGGTTTGATATTCTGGAAGCCGCAATGCTCTGGCTGGTAATCCAATAGGCGAGTAGAGAACTACTACTGCGCTTGGCGATTCCAGATTTAGCGTTGGCTCCGTTGCACTGCGTGAGCTTAACTTGGCGTTGACAAAAAGGGGTTTTGATTCAGGAACGGGGTTGACGATTCGTGACGCTAGCGGTATTCAGAACCCTCTAGATCGAAGAGAATATTTCGTTCTTCGCCTGACTGGAATCTGCTCTAGCGAGTCGGTCTCCCTGAAACTGAGACCGAAAAGAGACACCCTTTTACATCAAGAAAATAATAAATCACACTAACTTTATACAGAAAGTTTCGCTCCACTATGGGATTAAATTTATTGTAGTTATTGCTATGATAGTTTAGGGCTGTCTTTAACCATGTCTCCTGTTCCTTAAAAATATCAATTATCAGCACGCGCCCGCATAGGCTTAATATCTTTTGCACCCCCAGGTACCTGTCAGTAACTGTTCTGACAGCAACAATCTACTCCTCTTCTCCCAATCTCAACATACAGGAAACCTAACCTGTAGTTACAGTTAAATGAATATGCTTATTCATCTTACAACATTAAATGAATTTACATAAACAGATTACAGCATTTGACATTACACAAATAAATCGTATGTCCCCTTTGGGAAATATATTAGCATTTCCACAAAATGAGTACAAAGAAAATGCAATGTTTTTGCTATAATAATACAGTTTTGGCTAGATCATACGATATAATTATATCTATGCCTGGTGACTGCTTTCAGTGAAAGTTATAGACTAGTGCCTAGCCACACAAGTAAGCATAAAATGATCCTCCCTTGCCACTAGAAATATCTATCAGAAGGAATAAGTGACTATCTCCTATAATCCAGAGTTATTACCTGCATCTCACTATTCAGTTTTAAAGTGAACAATCCACACCTGACATTATCTTACAGAAATGACAGTTAATTTAGCCTATTATCTGTTATTGTAAGTTTAACATTTAACCCATGATAAACCGTAACAGTTTAAGCACCACTTAATAGGCCGTAGACAGCGCTACCTTATCACTGAATAAATTACTAGGAGAAGTCCTACGAAATAAATTCACTTTCCTAACAGATATATAAAGCTAACATGAATCTAATATAATAATTATAAGATATGTCAACTCACCCCGAAAATGACTAGAACATAGGCAAACACATTCTAGTATTGTGTTAAAGTTTGCCTTATCTCATGATGGTCATCTACGGGCCAGGAAAATTTACGAATGTCTTTGTCTATTAAAACCAGTCTACTCTTATAGATCACAAGGGACGCTCCCCCCGGACACCTGGCCTGCAAATTTCTACAGAAGTTCGGCGAAAGACGTAATCTCGGGTAAGACAAAGATTTCAGAAGCAACAACTTTCGAAAATTCCCCAGAGAGACAATCATAATATTATGTGCTCTTTGCTCATCTAAGGGCAAACAACCCACTAGCAGCGGTTGTTATCTCCCCCTGAAACGAAGATCAAACTTATTACCGGCCGCACGAGTACTAGCCGCTCGTGATCAAACGTTTTAAAGCGACCAGAGAAATTCCCCTAGACGGACCAGGTGCGTTTAGATAACATTACGTTACCTCTACGCTGGCCGTTGAAGGAATTTAGTACTAAGGCCAAACGTAAACAAACCTCGGGGAGGGTTTACGAATGTGAAAAATGAAAGAAAGAAGAATACAAAATGACCAGGAAAACCAGGACATATAAAAAGTAATCAAATTATGGACAAGATGGTAAAATAGATTATCGGTCACGTGACTATATATATATATATATATATATATATATATATATATATATATATATATATATATATATAATATATATATATATATATATATATATATATATATATATATATATATATATATATATATATATATATATATATATATATATATATATATATATATATATATCTATATATATATATATATATATATATATATATATACTGCGTTCTATCCAGATCAGTTATCAGAATCGCGCAGAAATTTTGGATAATCTTATCACGCCAGACTAGAACCATTCTTCGCTAAATGTGTTAAATTGTCTCGTGGGGATTTCATTTTTTTGATTTATGGTAATATAAATTGTGCTTAAGTGTTAAAATGTGTTACGTTTACCATTTTAATTCACTGTGATTCCCCAGCGTTAAAACTAGAGAAATACCAAAACGCGTAGATATTTTCTTGCCAGTTTTTCAGTGTAAATGTAAATTCCATCACCCCACTTTCTTACACAAGAAGATACGGTTTAGCTGACTGGGATTATTACTCGTGACGGATGAGTGACAGAATAGAATTCGCATTATATTTCACTTTGTGAAAGCATATAAGTGACTAATGTTAATAGCATGTGACAAAACAACAGACGCCGACAATCAAATAGCTAGTAGTGACAGGCGAGTTTTGTTAAAGTGCGCGAATGGAGAAATTAAATAATATTTGACTTTGTGCGCTATTTATTTTCTCGCAGGCAATAACATGGGAAGGCGCATACCCTTTTTTCCCAACATGCCATAGCGGAAAACGAACGTGTGGAGAGGATAGTAGCATTTCTTTTCATAAATGTTCTTTTCTTCTTAAATAGTACCTGATCAAAAATCAGCGGCCAGCGGTCTTAATTTGGGTCTTCGACTTTTTGGGCTAGTGTGGTCCTCTTTCTTTATTCAGAGAAGGATTAATGGTGTCTTCTTCTTGGCTTACAAGTCCCAAGTTCATTCGTGAACCGGTTGTGCTAAAGAGACAAATAAACATTGATATTAAATCTCAACTGGACTGTACCTTACCCAGAATAATTTATTCAATTTGTTTCCAGCCCACTGGGAATACGAAAAAACATATATTCCTGACGTTTGACAGCCGTATCAACGGAGTGATACAGAAAGTTACCCTGTTTCTAAATCGGCACTCAATATAGAGACAGCAGATAGGATTTACCATCATCATTTTTTTTACATATTGTAACATTTTTCTTAGCAACCAGATGTTTAGCAATACTAGAATTATTTTTCTCCTTTTGCAACTGTGAACGCCCAGAGCACGTCGTGCTTCAGTAACTATCCGCGGTGACCTTTGTTTCATCTAGGGAAAATTAAACCACCAAATTTGGCGTCCACCTTGTAATTATTATTCGATTAATGGGCTGGACTGGGGCTAATTTGGCAACCCACATGACAGTATAGATTCAGGAACTATTGTAATTTTTTCAAGGGATATCAACACCATGATTGGGTAAGCGAGATTGTTTGTGGCCATGTGTGACAGAGAGAGAGAGAGAGAGAGAGAGAGAGAGAGAGAGAGAGAGAATATTTTCATTTGTCACAAGCATTGTACTAACTTCTTTTTTTATTTCGCTAGACTTGTATATTTAACTGAGAAGTAAATTAATGGGAACTTGTTCTTTACAGTCTATTATGTAACCTACTGCTAGTCTTTGACTTTTAGGTTCTTATCTTCTTTTGGGATCCTTTCTCAACAAGAGGGAGGGCACTTATTCGGTTATTTTCATATGTCTGTAAACATGATTTTATTGATTTCTCTATAAGTTTTGATGTTGTAAAGTTTAATGATAATAAAGAACAAAAAGAACTTAACTTTGTGTGTTGGTCAGACCCATACCTATTAACCATAGCTTTTTCACGTTTGTGTGTCTTTGTGTTACATAATTGTGTGTTTGTGTTTAGTTTTACTTACATTTCTAGATATAGGGAGGTACTAGATTGTCGTATACTAAAATTTAGTGGTATAGATAGGCTGGACCAGAGAAACTACTTATTCCAGCGACAGATCTTTTCCTTAAACTCGTGAAATCTATTTCTTACACCTTTATTCTCACATATTTACCACTATCGCCTCTGCTCAGACGGGACCATAACTATCTTCTAACCTATCTAAAATTTACGAAGTTACAGGCACTCAGGAGAAGTTAAGAAGTAGAAATCTAGATAATACAAAAGTAACAGCAGTCACAGACTTAGTGGGGACTCGAACCCTAGATTTGTGTATCTTTATTTCTTACCAGTGCCTGCAACAAAGCCATAACTTAGTGGTTGGAAACTCAGGAGCTTTTGTGATCTATTTTACCAACATTAAACTCTCGAAAGGTCTACCCTATATATATGTGTATGTATATGGTCCCCTTCAGTCATGCCTGATTGTGATGATGCCCTCATGTCTTGTATATATCTTTGAACCTCAGCTGCGGCCTCCCGACTGTTCTTTTGTCATCTGCCATTGTCTGTAGACAATATCTTTGGGTGTGCGACCATCTTCCATGCAACTGACATGGTGTAATTGTAAGCGAGAGTTGGGATTATCAACGTTACAAAGAAAAGATTACATTCCAATCTCATGTTGTTTACCAATGTATTTTAGCAGCCAGGTCTAGAGTTTTTAGTGGAAATGTAGATATAGTACACGTGATCCCGGGACATCACTATTTTAAATGATGGCAGGAGAGGTCTGTCCCGAAGTTCTCATAATTTAAAAAGACTGTTTTTCCGCAGTCACCTAAGGATCGATCAGATCATCCACAAGGATCTACCGGTAGATTGGGATCGACTGGTTACCGACCTCAGACCTAATGTGTATTTTTTATTTACTGTTCACAGACCTCGGTTTTCAGTATTGATTTATTTCATTGTTTACCATGTGGGATTTTGTTTGCCTTGACTCTCAGACCTGACAGTAAACTACGATAATTGTATAGTAATATACGAATATATGTAGTCTGTGTGACAGTTTTTCTTGTCTACTTTTAGCATATCTGTCGCCACTACCTTCATCCTACCTCACCCTTTGTAACATAACCCTTCAGTTATCACGTGCCGAGCTCTTCTGTTCTGTGCCAACTGTCCAGGTTAGCTCCCCGCTCACTGTCATTTTCAAGCCTGATTCCGATACCATTCTCATTCTTCTTCTTTGATCCATAACCGCCAACCGTCAAAGCAGTCAGCGGCCATCACGCCTGGTGGCATCTTGTAGGGCAGCAACAAATTGATTCCACTTTGCTCGGTCGCCGGCCATCCTTCGTACAGTGCCCCAACTGTGGGTCATTTTTTGCATCTCAGCTTCCACAGTTCTCCGCCAAGTTGTTTTTGGTCGGCCTCTCTTTCGCTTTCCCTCGGGGGTCCATAGCATAGCTGTTCTTGTGATGGTATCAGGGTCCCTTCTGAGGACATGGCCAACCCAACTCCAGCGTCTGCCAGCTATGATGGTGTGCATGTCCTCCTGGTTACTCCGAATAAGTAGTTCTTGGTTGCTGATGGTGTTTGGCCAAAAGATTCGGAGAATTTTCCTTAGGCAGATTGTGTGGAAAGAGGACAGTTTAGACATTTCCTTCTCTGTTACTCTCCAACATTCCGCACCATAGAGAAGCACAGAAAGTACACAGCTCTCATACAGTCTTAATTTGGTGTTTGTGCTGTACTGGGAAGACTTCCAAATGTTGTTGAGAGCAGCAAAGGCTGTTCTCGCTTTATTCATTCTGTTGTTAATGTCCTTGCTTGTTCCGCCGTCAGGTGTTACTATGCTTTCTAGGTAAGTAAATGTGTCTGTCTGTTCTAACTTCTGGTTCCTTACTGTTACTGGCTCAGGATTGCCCACATTTAGTGTCATGACCTCTGTCTTCTTCAAATTGATGTTCAGGCCAACCTGCTGGCCATACTTATTCAGTCTATCGGTTTTGTCTTGAATGTGTTGGTGTGAATGCGCGAGTAGTGCAATGTCATCTGCATATTCCAAATCTTCCAGTGTAGAAAACGTTGTCCATCTAATTCTTCTTGGACTGCCCTCTGTAGTCTGGCGCATCACCCAATCTATGACTGTCAAAAATTAATGTTGTTGATAAGGGGCATCCCTGTCGTACTCCTGTTTTCACTTCGAAAGTTGCATTACTCGATCCAACACTGCACGTAAAGTTAGAATAGAGGCTTTTTATAATGGAAACAATGCGGCTGGGAATTCCATAAGCCCTCAGAATTTTCCATAGGCTGTCCCTGTGTATGCTGTCGAAAGCCTTTTCAAAATCAACAAAGTTAATGTACAGCTGTCTCTGCCATTCTGAGCACTGCTCTAGAATGTTCCTGAGGGTAAATATATGATCTGCACATCTTCTGCTCTTTCTGAAGCCCGCTTGTTCTTTCCTCAGTTTATGGTCAACTGCTGTTGAAATTCTCTGGATGATTATACTGCCTAGTATTTTGCTGGGAACTGAGAGGAGGGTAATTCCTCTCCAGTTGTTGCAGTCTGCAAGGTCGCCCTTCTTGGGCAATTTGACAATTATTCCTTTACTCCACTCTGTTGGTGTTGTCTCAGTTTCCCAGACTTGTGAAAATAGTGGTTCTAATAGTTCTGCTGCTAGTTCAGGGTCTGTCTTGAATAGCTCAGCATTCAGATTGTCGTGACCAGGCGCTTTTCCATTTTTTAGCCCTTTGATAGCTGTGATAATTTCTTCTTTTCGTGGAATGTCTGTATTTACGTCTAAGTCCCTTTCAGCCTCAGGAACATTCAGCTGAGTCTCTGGTGGTTCCTTATTCAGTGTTTCTCTGAAGTGCTCTGCCCATCTTGTTTCCTGCCCCTGTGTTGTGGTGATGAGATTTCCTTGCTTGTCTCTTACTAACGTTATGTTGTTTGCACCTCGTTTTCCACTGATAGCTTTAGTTATTTTATAAACTGTGCTTTGTTCATTTCTCAGTGCTGCCTCTTCTGCCTGTCTTGCAAGGTCATCCAGAAATGTCCTTTTGTCAGCACGGGTTTGACGTTTTACTTCCTTGTCCAGCTGACTGTACTGTTCACTATATATTGCCTTTAACCTAGGAGACTTAGCTTCTGTTTTCTTCCTTTTCATTTCCTTTTTCTTCGCTATGGTGTTTAGCGTTTCTGGTGTTATCCAGTCTCGGCTCGTTCTTTCCTGGAATCCCAAGCATGACTTGCTGCTTTCTTTGTATATTGTTGAGATGGTGTTGAATTTCTGGTCCACATCGTCGGTCTCTGTTCTTTCCTGGCTTTTGGTAATCAGATATCGCCTCTTTACGTCGACCGTGAACGCTTTTCTGGTGAGGGGGTCCTTAAGTTTCGTGATGTTATATCTTTTCTGTTTGACTGCAACTGGTCCAGCAGCTCTGAGTTCCACCTTCAGTCTTGCTACTACTAGGTGATGATCACTTCCCACATCTGCGCCTCTTCTTACTTTCACGTCTTGTAGTGCATGTCTCCATCTGCCATTGATCATTATGTGATCTATCTGGTTTTTGTCTCGTCCGTTTGGTGATTCCCATGTTAACTTGTGCACTTCTTTGTGTTGAAAAAGTGTTCCTCCAATGACCAGGTTGTTAATACTGCAGAAGCTTATTAATTTGTCCCCATTCTCATTTACTGTTCCACTGCCGCATTTCCCCATTACTCTTTCGTTATAATTATTATGTGTTCCAACTTTCGCATTTAGGTCTCCCATTACTATAATAAGATCGTACCTGGGTACAGTTTCCATTTCCTTTTGTACCTGTTGATAGAAATCGTCCTTGATCTCTTCATCGCTGTCGTTTGTTGGTGCATAGCATTGTATAATTGTGGTGTTGGTGAATCTCCCCCTCAGTCTTGCTGTTATTAGTCTGTTGTTAATGGGTTTCCATTCCAGTAGAGACCTTTCCATTCCTTTCTTAAGGATAATGGCTACACCTTCGTTGTGCTGACCGTCCTCTCTACCAGAATAAAGTACTGTTTCCCCTGTATCTGTTTTTATTCTCCCCATCCCTGTCCATCTGCTCTCGCTTATACCCAGGATATGTAGTTTGTAATTCCTCATCTCTGCTGTGATCTGTCTCAGCTTTCCTGCCTCATTCATAGTTCTGACATTCCAAAAACCAATTCTGGTTTCGTGTTTTGCAGTCTGGGCATCCGTTTTCATGCCAGTGGCTTCCTTTCGGCTTTCACCACTGTCAGTCATTCGAGCCTGAGACTCCGGATGTCCGTCCCGCATCAAAGTATTTCCATTTATTGCTGTTTCCGTAACGTGTGCGATTTTTTACACAGACAGGGGTGTCGGCCCTGTGCTAAAACCCCCAACCTGGAGGACCAGGGTACCAGCCTTTGTCTGACCCCTACCCACGCAGACCAGTCCAGCATGGTTGAACCTACCAGGAGTAAAATTCCCACTGGCATTGCTCTGGGGATTGTCAGGGTACACAAGCTGCCATACCGCTACAAGGTATAGGTACCATTGATGGCAGACCATTCTCATGTGTTAGTTTTATTATTGCTGTTACATTCTTAGTAATTAGTTATAGTTAGTTTTCTAGTTGTGATTGGAGGTGAGAGTGTTGCAAGGAGATAAGTGTTCACGGCGCTGACACGTGCATCAAGTGAACACTTTTTGTGATACGAGAAGTAAGACACAATTTAATTATAAATAACTAACGGGAATTACAGTGCACATATGTCGCCAATTACTAAACACAACATAGTGATTAACAACCGTGACACATTGTAAATAAAACATTGCTCTGGACAAGAAGAAAAGAGCAAATAAACCATCATAAATACAAGACTAATGACAATGGTTATAACGAACACACACAAAAAATGAGAATACCACTACGAAAATAAAAATGATGAGTTGTATGGAGAAAATGTTATGGATCCTCCATAATAAATGGACCACGTGACTGGTATGACTGATTACACAAGTAACTTGACTTGTCCCACAACACCTGCTCATTAAGGCCCCACCGACCAAGGCTGGGCACACTTTAGCATGGACAAATCTGCTTCTGCTGTTCCAACGAGACTGTGATCTACCAAATACAATTTGTCATTGTAGGTAGCCTTACAGCTTTTCAACAGTTAAAGACAAATTAAATCCTCACGCAAATTAAAATTTAAAACAAAACAATGGCCGTAGACACGTTTTTCTAGGATAATTTGTAACATCACGTGACAGGAAGACGTGACCTAATTTTGTTGAAAGTCTATGTTGCTTGGGGAGCATAAGGGTGATAAATAAATAATGAATGTTCAAGAGATTGTTGTAGAGAACGTTTTAATGCTGACGTCACATTGTGTCACCCAAAACTTTGAGCTGTCAGTATTAGAATGAGGTGACCTCCTATTGGACTTCAGTAGTGTCAGAACACATATGTGTTCACAACTTTATTATATTCATCGTGTGTAACATTTATTTAAAAGTTGACACAAGCAGAATATAACGAATATTTAGCAATAAACAGATTGACAAAATTTAGTAATGTATTTTAATTTTTACTTAAACGAAATTGATGTTTGAAAATATGTAATGTGAAGAACATGAACATGGAATTTATTTATTAGTATAATTATTTCCATTGTCACAAAGCACTACACTTATAGCAGTGGGGAAAAATGTGAGATATTTATAAACTGTACTGGTATTTCGTCATGAATAGGTAAGTATCTCAATTATTTATTCATAAAGCTGTGTATCTATTAGAGCAGTGGCCGCAGACACATTTGTCTGTATTTGTAATACTGTATGTTCAAGAGATTGATGAAGTGTGTGGTTTAGCACTGACAACACTGTGTGGTGTTCAATGTTATTGAGTTGATCTTAGTAAAGTGGCATCAAGAGTTCATATCTCCGATATAACGTGTATTTAAAAAAACATATTATTCACAAAATTCTCATCATCATCACACCTTTCCGTTCCCCGTGGAACATGTAGCTGAAACAGTAGCTCTCCATCAATTTCTATTCTGGGTTGTCTGTTTCAGCTGTGCCCAAGTCATTCCAATTTCCTTAGCCTCCTCTTCCACTGTTCTTCTCTAAGTTCTCCTTGGCCTCCCAACTCTTCTTTTTACTTATGGGTTCCAGTCAAGGGCACCTCTGGCTATGCGTAATTGTTCTCTTCTGAGTGTAGGTCCTATCCATCCCCACCTTCTTACCATAATTTCCTTTTGTATTGGCTGTTGCCCGCATTGAAAAATATTCACAAAATACTAGTAGAAAACTGTAAATATTATAACAGCTACCAGACTTACTACCATACTATAACGTAGTATTTTTATAATTATAGAATTTTGTTGAGGAAGTTAAAAAAAAAAAATTAAAATTACTTTGGCACTGCTCAACATAACGGTAGGAAAAATATCGAAAAACTATATCTACCTGTCAGTAGAAAAAAAGGTGTCAACTAGCTACCAACTGCTATGGAAAGAAAAGAACATAGTCGCGAGTTAATATAATAATTAACTGAGTATGGATATATACTTTACGATTTTCTGTGTATCTTCCTATGTTTATAGTTATTGTTGATCAGAATCCAGATCATTACGCTCCGGGAAAACACATTAAGTCCCAGTCTCTATCAGCAAATTTTTAAAGGTATTGATGTTAATTGTACCTGTAGCGCGCTGGTTGTATACACGACAGGTGCATCCTCTCATACGTAAATCTCTTATAGTCTTACTTTTGATGCCAAGGTCCAACAATCTTAGTCTTGTTGATTTATTGATTGCAGTATCGTCTTCAGGTGATTATTATATGGCCGTAGAATCTTTCCCTTATTGATATCCAATGTTCCCACTATGGGGGCTCTCAAGGTACCTTCCTAATGTGAGCTATACATAAAGTTGACCACGAGCAAAGATTATGTCTAGTAGGTAAATACCTGCACGATCAAATGATAGTCCCTGTGTTTTGTCAGGACAAAAGCTAAAATCACAGAAAACTGAAGGCGTCTCAAGATAACAGAAAAGCTAGTATAGATTGGCTCTAAACTGATGCATTTTAATTACTGTATATGTTGATATTGTTTTGTATTTTTGAAAAGTTCAGCCCTCTATCTTTAGTATTAACAGATTGTAAACGTTTTTAAAAAACCTAAAAGTTATTTAGTTGCTCGTTTAGTATGATACAAAAACATCTAACTGACCATTTCTTGACGGGTTATTGTGGAGAAATCCGAATAAACTTGATTTTTCTCCTCTATATTATCATCAATTTTTTCTTTTGTGTTCCTTGTGGAGCATAGAACTACCACTACAGCTGGTACCCTTGTAGGAAGCTTTCACCAAACAGTCACGTGACTTTCGTAGTGGTCAGACTATTGTAATTAGTACCACCTCATATTAGTCACCTTGTACGAATTGTCTTCTTCTTCTTCTTCGTATACTCTCAGACGTCGTCCACTTGAATGTTCTCAAAGAAAGCAGTAGTCAGTTTGAGGCTATTTGAATCCCTGTAAAGCTTTTCTGAGTATAACGTTCACTCAAGCACATTATTAGTACTGAGTGAATCGGAAACAAATTCCATGAAAAATATTCATTGTACTGAGAACCAAACCTCATAGCCCCTCCGGCTACCAGGGTAGAACAGAAACCACCAAGTAAGAAAATGTGATTAAAAGATTGTCGAAGTGCGCTGTTTGGCGCCGATGAAACTTTTAAATGTGCGCATCTGCGACCACTAGGATAATTTTGTTAAAAAGTTAGCAGAGCGTATAAGTGCTCACTATTTTAACATGTGCATCATACTCATATTATTTAAAGTTTGTTTCATGCTAAACACAAGAAACAAAATAAATGTTTAACAATTAAACAAATGTACTTATAAGTATAAGAGAATTTTTATACCTTATATAATTTTGTTATAAAAATTAATAAAATTAAATAAGTAACGAAAATCTGTTATTTAATTTGATATTTTTTGTATAGGTAAATTGTTCCCCTTTGAAAGTAAATAGGATACATTCCCCTAACTTTTTTATCTTTTTTTATTATCTGCAACAGTAAGTTGTCTTTGGTAAGCTCGTATCCTACAGTTAACTATTTAGTGTTTTTCAATTGTACATACCAAACGTACTTGTGTTAATAATGCCAAAGACGCTACATATTACAATTCTCTATCTATTTCACTACAGTCTGGTATAAAATATGTACATGTACACAGACAATATTAACATAAAATTTACACTAAAAGACAGTAAACTTCACTGTTTAGAATTCTTCAAAAACATAAGTACGGCGCAGGGTGAAAAATAATTACGGAGTCAAAGAGTTAAAGTATCAAAAGGTTAAGTAATTTTTTTCCCCCACTTATTTCCGAGAACCGACACCCCGTCAAATCCTGACATGAAGTGTGATCTCTCGGTTATAAGTGGGTTATACTGTGTACATTTGTATAAGATTTTGACCGCTTGACAGTTATCTAGGTACGTTTTTTTTTAAAATTTAGCTGGGAGGGGGGAGGGGGGAGGGGGTAGGGAGCAAATGTATTAGCCATGAACAGGTAGATTTCCGTGACATACCAGAGGTGTATAGCTGGTTGCCTGGTCATCACGTCGTACGTTTATTCGAGTGTTGTTATTTATTCAATCCATATACTTATTTATTTATATTTTCTAAGTGTAATGATTTACCTCTACATCTATTATTGCTAGTGTACCGACGTGTCGTTAAAAGTGCAACTAAATGACATGAAGCTCTATGTGTGGTTTTTGTTTCTTCTTGTGTCTAGCGATAGTGTAGTCTTCCTTAACTTCAACTGGTTTATAACTTTGTCAATGATGATTTGACGTATGGTGTCTAAAATTGCAATAAGTAATTATTTCTTTGATTGCTTATTGTTTCACTGTGTTGTTTTATTTGATATATCAGTGATAGTCTCTCTTGTTCTACGGTTTTTGTTCGTTGTTGGTCGATTGTCTGCTTTATTTTTCTAGCCGTAGTTATATAACTGTAACCTCTGTAGTCGATTGTTGGAGTTGGTGTTTGATGTGTAGTTTCTGCTTACTTGACAGCGTATTGGTTCTCAACCTATTTGTTGTCTTAGTTAATGGTGTCAACAGTCATTCTCATACCGTCAATACTTTGGTCTTATTGGTGTTTAGGTATAGATTCTGGGCCTAGCTGTGATTTTTGGTTGACAGAATTAGTTTTTCAAGTCCTTCTGGGTTGGTCGATAGTAGGATTGTGTCGTCAGCATATCTGATTTCCAGCATCTGGTTCCCGTCGATGTTAAATGGGTCAAACGCTGTGTGTTCTTGGTCATCTCTTACGTTTCTCATAACACTCTCGGCATAAATGTTAAACATGTAAGGGGAAAGGGTACAACCTTGTCTTCTTTCTGTACTTCAAACCATTCTGAAGTTTCTCCTTCTATTCTTACGGCTGCCTGTTGTTCTTGGTACAGCAGTGCGATGAGTTGTATGAGGTGGTATGGAAATCCCATATTTTCCACAATAGTCCATAACTGCTGATGTTGTTTGCAGTCGAAAGCTTAGGTGTAATCAATGAAACAAGTAAATAGGTCAACGTTGAATTCTCTACACTTTTTTATGATGATCCTCATATTGAATATATGGTCTTTGGTGCCTCTGCCTGGTCGAAAACCCGCCTGTATTTTGTTAATTTCTATTTCTAGCTTTTGTTGCATTCTTTTCATTTTGATATGTAATAGTATTTTGCTGGCATGGCTTAAAAGAGCTATGGTTCTGTAGTTTGTGCACAGTTTCAGGTTGCCTTTTTTAGCAAGGTTATGTACATTGATCTGTTCCATTCCTTGGGCCAAATTCCGCTATGCCAGATCTTACAGCATAATGCATGGTATATACGAGCGCTGCCTTCTCCTCCTGCCTGTATCATTTCAGCTGTTATTTCATCACAACCAGGAGATTTTCCACTTTTCAAGTGTTAGATTGCGTTCCGGACTTCCTCTATGGTAGGTGCTGGTTCAAGTTCAGCTACATTCATGTTGTTGTTATCTGCCGCCTTGTTTATTTCCTTGTACATTTCTTGACAGTACTCCTTCCATCTGTTCAGAATATCTTACGTTCTGTTAGAGTGTCACCCTTATGTATATATATATATATCTTCTTCTTCTTCCGTCCTTAGCCACCGACCGTCAAAGCAGTCAGTGGCCATTACGCCTAGTGGCGTCTTAGGGCAACAGCAGATAGGTTTTCTTTGCCATTGTTTCCCATCACACCTATTGGCGTCTTTAGGGCAACGGCAAATCAATCCATTTGCTGTTGTTTCCGTAATCGAAGTGACTGGCAAACGGGTGATCAGCCCGTTGGTATATATATATATATATATATATATATATATATATATATATATATATATATATATATATATATATATATATATATGTTGCGGATAATTGTGAAGAAGGTCCAGCGTCTGTTAAGACATTCTAAGTATAATAATTACAGTTTCAAACCAGTGTAAATGTCTATGTAAACATATTTTATTTAAAATTAATGAAAGTATTTAAGCTTTTCAATCGGTGTAAATGTAAATGAAAACATATTCAATTTATATTCTGAACACTTTTCTAACAGTGGAAATGTAAATGTAAACATATTCTATCTATACTTTTAACCTTTCATTTAAATGTAAAGTAAATATAAAGCTATTCAATTTAAATGTAAAGAAAGTTTTCTCTCGAGGGATTACGTTTTATTTTCATAGAAGGTAAATTCTGAGTTAAATGGGATGGGGGAATAAGAAGATAGGGGGGCACATAGGTATGTGTCGGAAAATATATACCCAGGAAAGCGTTTCGTTTCTATTCTTTTACCATAGTTGTTGGTGGTACCAGGAGGGTACTAATCCCTGGAACAAAGTGAGGGTAGAAGTGGACTGACGTAGAAACGAGGGACCAGCTTGGCAGTTACTCCTTGACATTTCTGGGAAAGTGTGCGCCTTTAATCTTGATCAGAGACGCGAGAATTCCAGTGACCTATCTGCACAGAACCAACCCATCAGCGGGAGCAGAACATATCATAGGAAGTTAGGTAGCCCTATAAGCTACCAAGTCTTCTTCTTATTTAATCCTTAGCCGCCGACCATCAAAGCAGTCATTGGCCATCACGCCTGGTGGCGTCTTGTAGGGCAAAAACAAATTGATTTCACTTTGCTCGGTCGGTGGCCATCCTTCGTACAGTGCCCCAACTCTCGTTCATTCTTTGCATCTCAGCCCCCACATTCCTCCACCAAGTTGTTTTTGGTCGGTCTCTCTTTCGTTTTCCTTCAGGGTTCCATAGCATCGCTGTTCTTGTGATGACATCGGGGTCTCCTCTGCGGGCATGGCCAACCCAGCTCCAGCGTCTACCAGCTATGATGGTGTGCATGTCCTCTTGCTTGCTTCGAGTAAGCAGATCTTGGTTGGTGATGGTATTCGGTCAAAAGATTCGGTGAATTTTTCTAAGGTATGTTGTGCAAAAAGAGGACAATTTCGACATTTCCTTCTCTGTAACCCTCCAGCATTCCACACCATACAGAAGCACAGAAAGCACACAGCTCTGAAAGAATCTTTCTTTTGTGCTTGTGCTGTACTGAGAGGACTTCCAGATGTTGTTTATATTAAAAAAGGCTGTTCTTGCGTTGTTCATTCTGTTGTTGATGTCCTTGCTCGCTCCGCCGTCTGGTGTTACTATGCATTCTAGGTATGTGAAGGTGTCTGTGTACCAGTTGCTGATTCATTACTGATATGGGCTCAGGGTTGCTCACATTGAGCGTCATGACCTCTGTATTCTTTAGATTGATGTTCAAGCCCACCTGCTGGCTATACTTATTAAGTCTATCCGTCTTTTTCTGGATGTATTGATGTGAATGTGCCAGCAGTGCAATAACATCTGCATATTCCAGATCTTAAAATGTAGAAAATGTAGTCCATCTTATTCCTCTTGGACTGCCCTCTGTTGTCTGGCGCATCACCCAGTCTATGACTGTTGAAAATAGAGTGGTTGATAAGGGGCATCCCTGTCGTACTCCTGTTTTCACCTCAAAGGTTAGGTTGCTCTGCCCAGCGCTACACGTAAAGTTGGCATAGAGGCTTTTTATGTTTGACACTATGCAGCTTGGAATTCCATACGCCCTCAGTATTTTCCATTAACTGTCCCTATGTATACTGTTAAAAGCCTTTTCAAAATCAACGAAATTAATGTACAGCTGTCTTTGCCATTCTGAGCCTTATAACACATAAGGAAGGGAAACCCGAGGCCTGTAAACAGTAAATAAATAATAGACAAACATAAAGGTATGTTTTCAGGCACTCGTAAGAAATAAAGAAGTAGAACACTAGACAACAGAAACACAACAGACGTGAGTGGCTTACCAAGGACTCGAATCCAGGACCTTCCGAGCGACAACCCCGCCTATGCAAGCGAATCACACTATCCTCTCTGCCATCTAGGCATCACTAAAAGTGATGCTTCGATGACGGGTCATTAGTGCGAACTGCAAGACATAACACCGGAAATTTACCATGGGCAGTTCAACCTATTAATGACGCAATCACTTCTGAGCAATGCTTTATAATGTTCCTGAGAGTAAATACGTGATTTACACATCTTCTGTTCTTCCTGAATCCTGCTTGTTCTTTCTTCTGTTTGTATTCTACTGCTTTTGAAATTCTCTGTATAATTATCCTGCCTAGTATTTTGCTGAGAACTGAGAGAAGAGTGATTCCTCTCCAATTATTGCAATCTGCAAGATCTCCCTTCTTTGGCAATTTGACAATTTTTCGTTTGTTCCACTCCGTTGGTGTTGTCCCTGTTTTCCAGACTTGTACAAATAGTGGTTCTAATAGTTCTGCTGCTAGCGCAGGGTCTGTCTTAAATAGCTCTGCATTTAAGTTATCATGGCCAGGAACTTTTCCATTCTTCGACCCTTTGATTGATGTGATGATTATTTCTTTTCGTGGAATGTCTGTATTAACATGTAGATCGTTTTCAGCCTCAGGTACATTCAATTGTGTCTCTATTGGTTCCTTGTTCAGAGTTTCTCTGAAATTCTCTGCCCATCTTGTATCATGTCCCTCCGCTGTCGTGATGAGATTTCCTTGCTTATCTCTTACCAAGTGACCTTCTTTAAAACTAACTTCTCATCACAATCGTTTTTAAAATTTTTTAAATCACAATTTATTATTCAAATTTTCGAAAACCTTATTAAACTTAAATGATTATAAAATCTTTTATTTGTAATTATACAAATTTAACTTTGATTCAGTCATTTTAAATGTACTGCATGTTTGTCTCAGTCAATTTACTAAACACACTCTATACAGAGCTATACCAGCTATTTAATTGTATCCGCAATAGTTATCCTGTTTACGCACTAGTTAAATTTCCTCCGCAATAGTTAACTTTTATCCGCAATAGTTAATTTTTATCTGCAATAGTTAACATGTATCTGCAATAGTTAACTTTTATCTGCAATAGTTAGCTTTTATCCACGATAGTTAATAACTCCTTTGGGGACGACTTATTGACATTATAATCTCACCTGAAACATCGGTTAACTGTTGTAACCTTTAACTGGTTGAATTTGTTTTGAGTTTTATTTGTCCTTTTATTAAAATAATGTAATACATTAACTAGTGCGTAAACAGGATAACTATTGCGGATACAATTAAATTATGATGATCATAGTTAATTATTGCGGGTAAAAGTAAATACTTCATTTATGAAACAAGCAAGTGTGACGTCCCATTTTTCTAAACACCCCTCCCCTATCGTCACACAACGTCACACAATTAGGACACCCTCCTCTTTCTGCGTGATGCCTTATATTTGTCCGTTTTAAAATGTAATACACATCCTGAAAAACAAAAAAAGCAGACTAAATAAACTGTACTGTATTCTCGGATGTAACATTGTTTACAAATAACTCCTTATAAATGCATCATTTTTTGATCACATCAATCATTCAATACCCTTTAGCTCTCCAAGGAGAATCGACCTTCAACAAACTCATGACAAGAACTCCTGTCAGGTGCCATCAACTCTAACTTATAACTTAAACTGACCTGACCATGTTTGTTGAAGTTTTTGTGATTTAACTTTTTTTTTTTTTAACAGGATAGGTAACAGACCCTATGTCCAAATCTCTTCATATGACGTCACACAATTTTGTCATGTTTTCTAAATTGGCACATTTCGTCACAAAACTCAAGACCACCCACCTCCGCTGTTTGCGACTTCATCAATTGCCCCCTTCCCCTAATTTTGTATCTCTGTTTTTAAGAAAGAAAGAACACAATCGAATAAGCTACTACTGATGAGTGTGACTGTGGCACCGATAATATGACTGCCGAACATCTGCTTCAAAGGTGCCCAAAATATGAGGAACAGAGAAAACGCATATGGCCATCACCAGTACCATTCCTGGAGAAAATCTACGGAGATATCAACAGCCTCAGGCTGACCACTGCTTTCTTTGGACTTATTCAAGTTGACATCTGAGGGTGAACGAAGAAGAATAAGTTAGTTAACTAGTCATCATCATCACCATCGTTATCATCACCCTTCAACTTTATAAGGAGCATATACTTTATGCCATGTCTTAAGCATGCAGGCATATCTGGAGGCATCCTCATATGACCACCAACTAGACACAACGCTACAATATAGATATGTGGAAGTGAACCTCTGTCTGTAATGCCAATTACTAGCTCAGTGATTCTTGAATTCATCCACATACTTCTAGGGATTCCATATGTGGTGAAACTTGTTGAGAACTCAGCATTGCACACTAAGCTTGGAGAAGTCGCTTGAGCCTTAGACGTAATTCTTTGGCTTTGACCTGGTTGACTGCATGCAGGAGGATCTCACTATGGACCCAGTGATAGACAGGGGGAGCTAAGAAGTGGCTTTGTGCAGGACGCAACAATTCCTTGGGACAGCCCAGAACCAGATCACAGTATTTTAGCTCTGTAAAGTTTGAGGGCCCCCCCCCCCCCCTCCCCCTTGGATAGCGGAAAAAGCACAGTATGCCAAGTGCTTTTACTAATATCTTGGGATCAGCTGCGATGATCGTTTAAATGCAAGACAAGCTGGAGAAACTATAGCTCATGACATCAACTTATCATATGTCAGAATGGCAGAAATGTCACAGGAAAAGCTTACATATACAGTGTAGATAAATCACAGGAGTCGTCAACTTATCATATGTCAGAATGTCAGAAATGTCACAGTAAAAGCTTACATATACAGTGTAGATAAATCACAGGAGTCGTCAACTTATCATATGTCAGAATGTCAGAAATGTCACAGTAAAAGCTTACATATACAGTGTAGATAAATTACAGGAGTCGTCAACTTATCATATGTCAGAATGTCAGAAATGTCACAGTAAAAGCTTACATATACAGTGTAGATAAATCACAGGAGTCGTCAAATTATCATATGTCAGAATGTCAGAAATGTCACAGTAAAAGCTTACATATACAGTGTAGATAAATCACAGGAGTCGTCAACTTATCATTTGTCAGAATGTCAGAAATGTCACAGTAAAAGCTTACATATACAGTCTAGATAAATTACAGGATTCGTCAACTTGGTAGTGGCTGTACAAGAGCGAGAAGCTCAGCCAGTCCTAATTAAACAACAATGTCATGTCATCCTGACCTATGTCACTAGGTCAAGGTCTTTTCATATTATCTTCACGTCTGTCTTCAGTTATCTTCTCCTAATATTCTTTGATCGTCCTCTGCCTCTGTTACCATGGTGATATGTGACCAAGTCTTATATTCAATCTTTACATTTTCCTGTGCCATACGTCAGCCCTCTAATGTGCCATTATTTCTATATCTTGTCACCGGCTCTATATAGTTCTGTTTTTCGCTTTATCTAGTCATTGTCATTCAACCCGGTTGACCTGACCGTTTGACTTGTTTAACCTTCTTTTTAGCGTATAGACTTGTTTCGACTACAGGACAGGCTACAGGATTAAGAGTAGCCGCTAAGATTATTAAAGTGTAAAACTCTAAAATACTACAGGAAGCCGAACGTTTAGGAGTTTCCTCTTGTGAAATAGTAGAAGTATTCAGTACGCTGTACCTTCATCTACTCGAGGGATAGCTGCACCGTTACCTATTTGCAGTAAAGTACGGCCTTTTCTGTGCATCGAGTATGTGTATTTATTCATCTGATAGTGGGGCACGTTGTAATGTGTATATTGTGTCATTTGTATTTGACAGGTATAAGTTGCTTGTGGATGTACAGTTGCACATGTGACTGGCAACTTCATCACTTAAAGGAACTTACCACATAAACCACAACTGTAAGAGCTATCAATTGCTTTTTGCGGGTTTCATCTCGAGGAACCAACAGCAGAAGTACACCCATGATCCACAGGGAGCAGGGAGTTTATGGTGATGTCCTCGTGTATATATTTATTATATCAATTTTCTAGTACGTTTTCTAGGTATATTTATTATATCGATAGTGTAGTACGTTTTCTAGGTATATTTATTACATCAATATTTTAGTATGTTTTCTAGGTATATTTATTAAATCAATAGTCTAGTACGTTTTCTAGGTATATTTATTATATCGATATTCTAGTACGTTTTCTAGGGATATTTATTATATCGATATTCTAGTAAGTTTTCTAGGTATATTTATTATATCGATATTCTAGTACGTTTTCTATGTATATTTATTATATCGATATTCTAGTACGTTTTCTAGGTATATTTATTATATTACGATTCTAGTACGTTTTCTAGGTATATTTATTATATCAGAAGTCTAGTACGTTTTCTATGTATATTTATTATATCAATATTTTAGTATGTTTTCTAGGTATATTTATTATATCAATATTCTAGTATGTTTTCTAGGTATATTTATTACATCAATATTCTAGTACGTTTTCTAGGTATATTTATTATATCAATATTCTAGTACGTTGTCTAGGTATATTTATTATACCACTATTCTAGTACGTTTTTTAGGTATATTTATTATTTCAATATTCTGGTACGTTTTTTATGTATATTTATTATATCAATATTCTAGTAAGTTTTCTAGGTATATTTATTACATCAATATTTTAGTACGTTTTTTAGGTATATTTATTATATCAATATTCTGGTACGTTTTCTATGTATTTTTATTATATCAATATTCTAGTATGTTTTCTAGGTATATTTATTACATCAATATTTTAGTACGTTTTTTAGGTATATTTAGAGTATCAATATTTTAGTACGTTTTCTAGGTATATTTATTATATCGATATTCTAGTACGTTTTCTTTGTATATTTATTATATCGATATTATAGAACGTTTTCTATGTATATTTATTATATCACTATTCTAGTACGTTTTCTAGGTATATTTATTATATCAGAATTCTAGTATGTTTTCTAGGTATATTTATTTTATCAATATTCTAATACGTTTTCTAGGTATATTTATTATATCAATATTCTAGTACGTTTTCTAGGTATATTTATTATATCACTATTCTAGTACGTTTTCTAGGTATATTTATTACATCAGAATTCTAGTATGTTTTCTAGGTATATTTATTTTATCAATATTCTAATACGTTTTCTAGGTATATTTATTATATCAATATTCTAGTACGTTTTCTAGGTATATTTATAATGTCAATATTCTAGTACGTTTTCTAGGTATATTTATTATATCAATATTCTAGTACGTTGTCTAGGTATATTTATTATACCAATATTCTAGTACGTTTTCTAGGTATATTTATTATATCAATATTCTAGTAAGTTTTCTAGGTATATTTATTATATCAATATTCTAGTACGTTTTCTAGGTATATTTATTATATCAATATTCTGGTACGTTTTCTAGGTGTATATATATATATATATATATATTATATATATATATATATATATATATATATATATATATATATATATATATATATATATATATATATATATATATATATATATATATATATATATATATATATATATATATATATATATATATATAGATATATATATATATATATATATATATATATATATATATATATTATATATATACAATGTTGCAATTGTCATCTTCCGCTGTCCAAAAGCACTTGATTGTCGGGGATATGCGCAAAACTCTGAGAAAGATAAAGTGGTGGATGGAAGCGGAGGTCGCCTGGTGTTATATCAGGAGACCCGATATTAGCAGAGACATTTGTCTTTTTCAGTTTTTTGTCAAAGTTACATGAAGTCAGTACTATACACCGACAACAGATGGGTCCTGAGAACAAAAATTTGTCCCATTTCCCCCCCCCCCCCCCTCCCCGCAAAAAAAAAAACTATTGAGGTGAACGCTAAATAAGTTAAGGTCCACGATGAATCTTGGAAATAAAATAAATCTTACAGGGTTGTCTTCACTGTTCTAAAATAGAAACTAGCACTGTTCTTCCGATGTTTGCACAGGGGAATGTGTTTCTAGATACAGGAACTACAACTGAATAATTTTGTTGCGACAACTCTTGCAGTGTTGAGGGTGGGCGGGGAAAACAGTCTTGTTTCCCGCTCAGCTGTAACGTCTATTTGGATGTAGTTGTTTACTACAAATATTGAATATGTGAGGGTCCTTGGTGTTTACAGTTTTAAGGGAGGAGAACACTTCTAGAGTTCTTGAAAAATCCGGTTGTTCACGATGATGGATTTTCTATCGGCCGACTCTTTGTCAGAGTGCCAGTCCTGCACAGTGTATATTTTAGCACTCCACTTGGATTACAACTGTCAGGTGTTGGGGAAAATAATAATAATGTATCAGGTATACGCCACTGTTGGCTGATAAAATAGTATCCTGGATTTTACAAGTCCAGTAGGATACTTTTATTCAAACAGTATCTTCGGGTTGTACACGTTTAACCATGGAAATGGAAAGGGGAAAGAAAAGACCGCTGGTTCGTCCACTTGGGATCAGGTCTGCTAAAATACAAGGAACATTTTATGGGAAAATGCTATCACTCTATGTAAATATAAGTATGTATAGACGGGGAGACGATAGTCTCTCATCCCCTCTGTCAAATCCAGACGAATTTAAAAGATACACAGTGTTTTTCTCTACGCCTTACACATAGACACCGCTGGCTGCAGAGGTCGGTAGGACCGAGTCAATGAAGACTCTTCCGCCTCTTCTCGCGGCAGGCAGTCACATGCACAGTGTGTTATTTATTATTTTCTTCTCACAATGCGCCACGTACAAATCATCACCTATCATTTAGTATCTAGTAAATTGTCGGTGTCTGTTAATTTGTCGTATGACATTTTAAAAAAAATAAAGATGCTATAATAATAATAAATAAAAAATGAAATATAACCCGTACTCTGTCCTCCCACTGTCAGTCGTTCTAACACCTCTAAGTTCGGTCTGGTTAACCGTCTACACTGTAAACACAAATTACAGTCTTGTCTCTGCTAGGTAGCGGTCGGGAAAGTGGTCTAACATTTCAATTGAATATCTGGTTATGGAAATCGCTACGCGTTATTTGATTTAATTCGCCTTACTAGCAAGAAAACGATCTAAGTGAAGTATTTAACTGTATGTTTAAAGTATTTAAGTGTTTAACTTTAAATGTCATCACTGTAAAATACTTCTAACACTTAGCACTATTTACCAGAAATACAGAATTAAATCTCCACGAATCACTTTTTAAACAATAATCCAAAAGAAATGGTTTAAGGCTGCGAACTAGATTATTCTCAAATTCTGAGTGACGACTGATAGTTGGGTTATAGAAACAGTAGTTCATATATCATTACATTTTCCTTGATCTCTAATGCGTTATATCGCGCTCCTGTGTGCTCCTGTGTGAGATAAAAAATTCAGAAGCAGAGATGCAAGTTCAAAGGCTTACGTCTCGGTCTTTCCAGCGGTTCTCGCTTAGAGTGGTGACCGACATCAACAGACTTTCTGTTCACTAGCGAGTTTCCTTGTAGGATGCCCGTGTTCCCAGATCAAATTTTACTCAGGATTCTAGATTTTCCTGGGTAAACTTCAAAGGGCCAGTTCCGACTTTCACGTTCTGTCTAGCTGTCGAGTATTATATGATTGACAGATGAGCTCGCGTGAGTGGAACGAGGTGTGACGTAGCGGGATTTGTTTCCTGCTATGACTGACAGGTCTAAGAAGATGGTAAACACAGCGTTGGTTAGTAATTAAAGAAACGAACGCGGGGACAAAATGGTACGTTGCAGAAGTAGACAGTTGGTATAATGCATGTTTAGCTAGCAAATCAGAGAGCAGCAATAAGGTTACAATAAGCTGTCATATTACTGTAGGCTCTTTTCCAGTACACGTCACACTGACTTACAGAAATAACACAGGCTGCTTTCTCTGTGCCTATTTCGATAAACAGCTGAACATTGTAGTTCAATTAACCCCATCTTCAAATTTATCCTTATTTCTTCTAGATCCACAGAAATGGGATCTTCACACGGCTGTTTGCCAGCGATCTTTTAGTTATTTCCTCTCTTCCCCCGACCGCGCTATTTATAGCTATCGTGTCAGAGGTCACGTGGTAACTTCCTAACTGGAAAAAAGGTGGCGGATTTTACTTTTGATAGGGCTTAATTAATGTTTTTAGGCTACTTTATTATTATAAATACCGGCTTTAATTTTGCGTAAAGCTAGACTAGAAATGTTAGAGTAAATTTTAGAACAAGAACAAACATTTTATCACAATTAGAACAGAAGATATAATAGTCTGAAATAGTGTAAAATTTACGTTTTTTTTATATTTTGTTATGGTTTGTTTATAATGCAATTCTCACTAAATCGGTCACAATCAACATGCATAACAAATTACAGAAATCAAAAGTAGACAACCTGCAGAAAATGGATATCAAAGTTTTGTTTTGGTTTCATGCGTCAAACATTAATTATTGAAACATTAAATTGCAAGTCCACATTTATTACCTAAAATAACACACCCAATTGTCCCCAAAAACATGAGAGCTAACAATTATCTCAATCATACATCACGATGGTCATGTTTAAAATAAGTATGGTCATGAGTAAAACGAAATGTTCAATTTAATAGATAAATAGGTGTATTTAAAAAATACATCTATTAAATGATTTCCACACTCTGTTAATTCTGTCAATCTCAAGCAACAACTGCCATAATTTGCTCTAGCCCCAAAATTTCGCTCAATTATCATTCACACTTTCTTTTTTTTTATAGGATGAATCTGTACATTCACAGATGGAGAAATTTGTAACAAATGAGTTTCCATTATACATTTTAATTGTGAAGTTATATTTTTAATACCTCTGGCGCGTCTTTCAATTTTCAATCTTCTCTGTTTTTTCTCCTGTGCCCACGTAAGACCTACTGTTTCCTTCATGGCTATTGCTAATTCTTTGGATATTCTAACTCTACTTTCAATGAATGTGAATAGGGGTTCTTCCTTTTGTGTTAGTGGTTGTGAAGGTGGCTTAGCAAGTAACTGTTGTACTGTGATGTCGCTTTTGAAGACAGGCGAGGTGGATGTACTTGTCGTATGTATAACTGACTTGGTAGGTGTAGATGTGGCAACAAAAACTGTCATGCTAGGGTGAGTAGTGTTATCCACCTCCAAATGAATAATAGTATCGCCTTTAATGTGAGCTGGTACATCAACCTCCAGTTGAACAATATCATCACTAATGTGGGCAGGCACATCAACCTCCTACTGTACAGAGCTATCCTGACTACAGCTAAATGACTGACTAGACATGGAGGGGTCAGAAAGAACATTACAGGGGATAGAGCAGCTTTTTGTTTTTAAAACACCAAAAGATGTCTTTGCAACACAATTGCATAGTTGACATTCACTTATAGTTAAATTATGGTTTTAGTCTTTCCAGATGTGCTGACTGTTTTCCGATAGTAACTTGGCTGTTTCAAGACACTTCTCATTATGCCTCCTTTTTGAATTTTGTATTCGTAAGTAACACTTCTTACAAAATATAGTCGAATGCTGTGTGGGTTTATCATCTGATACGTTAATTCCAAACACAAAGAACAGATCATTAACGTAATTTAGAACAGTTCAGCGCTTTCTGAATTGAACGTGTTGTTTTGGAAGTTAATGCTCTCTTGCCACAGGCTCTGCACAGTGCACTGGCACAAATCATATGATGCAAAACAGTATGTTCCATTTCGTTGTTATGTAGTATAGTTTACTTGTGTATGTATAAAGATAGAGGAATATTTGGGACTATCAAGTCTAACACCAGGATGTAGAATGCTTTATCTGTGAATGAAAGAAGATATACAAACAGTTACTTAGAATTCTTTGGCAGCCGTCGTGTGCACAGGATTGTCTACCAAAGAACACTAATGGAACAGTCCTTATCTCACACACAATTCAAAAAAAAATTCATATTATAAATACAAGATTAACAAGATTTGAAAGATAGAACAAAGTATGTAGAAGTAATCTATCTATAGATTTACATGTTTTCCGACGCTTATATACGCAGCTAAACATCATTATAAATGAATGAAAATGCAAAAACAGATGGTGCTTTACAAAGTTATTTTGTTACAACCTTATTTAAGATTTGTGAGTATCAGGAATGCGTTTACAGTAATTTAAATGCTATAAAATCTGGTGACAATATGCTTGTTCGTGTAATGCCAAACTCACAAAACTGACTACCACACATTCTCAAGATATGAAACCAAAAAAAAAAGTATGTGGAAATAATCTTTAGCTTCCCTTTGAGAAGTCTTTATAATTATAAACTCAAACGAATGGGCCGATTTTTAGATATTAAATTAATAAAAAGATTACTTATTTTATGAATTTCCTCAAATGATGACGCTGTTTTCAAAAGTCTGTAACTCCGTCAAAACTAATTTCAAACAAATAAAAATACAATCACAAATAGAACACAGAACAAAGTTATAGTACACAAAAGAATTTTAACGCTGTGTTTATCCAGAACGAGTGTGTATTGATTTATAGTTTACTGATTTTACATACACATCAGCTGATTTTCCCCGCCAAAGTACTCAGTAGTTTTTTACGGTGCATAAAAAAATTTTATACCCGGTGTCAGAATTCCGGTCACCGAAACTAAAAGATCGCTCGGGTATAAGGCACAAACAGCCGTGTTCAGCAAGCTTCAACTTGAAATCTTCAGCTTTGGATAAAGTAAGTCTTCTGGTAAACTCTTCTTCAATCAAAACATCAATTTTCTTTGCATGCTTGTCTTGTAACTTAGTGTGCCACTGGTAAGGGATATATTGTGCACATGTTGGAAAGTGATACATTTCTACTTGTTGTGGTGGCTCATGAATCTTATGTTGAGATTGGTAGCCTCGAATGAACCTGTACATCCACAAACCGATTTACACAAGTTTAATGTAAAAATTCAAAATTATTAAATGTACACATTACAACTGAACCCGATTATCGGGAATGAATTTACAGACTTCTTGCACACCGAAAACGTGCGTTCTGGTGTCGGGCCACTGGATTTAAAAGGCCATGTTACAGGTGGTCAAGGTATTACTTTAATTATAATCCCAATGTTAATATGTATCTAGGTTCCTAGGCTTCGTGATTTCTAGTACTATAGTCGAGATTTCTTTCTGTCTAATATATACAATTACCAATCAGAAGTGGTTTATTTTAGCACTTCCATCCCAATCAATCCCCGACTTAGTGTCTCAAAGCAGTAAGGGTCTTCCCCCCCCCCTTCCCATCCCTTTCCCCCCCTCCCCCCCCCCTCCCAACTACCCTCGTCTTTGGAACATTCTACATGACACACAAGTTATTTTCTTTACGTGCCATTTACCAATTTCATCTGCCTGTCTTTCATGACCATATACGGTCTTGCTTCTTCCTTTTCCAGTGTCACTTTTACAAACTCACTGCTTCACAGATCTAACATTATAATCTCTTACAAGTTGTTATTTCTTTGTAATTGTTTTTCACCAGAAAAGTACATCTGTCGGTAGAATTACAAAACATTCCGTGTCTTAAAGTTCTGCACGATGGTCATGTCCTACATCTTATTGAGATCTGCCACGTATTTTATCATGTCATGTTTGCGAACTCTTACCTCATTATGCAGCAACCTTTTAACTTATATCGTCCCAGACAAGAAGTCGGAGGTAACAATAGGAGTTACCCTCAATGTAGACTCTTACTCCGTCTGGAGCTTGCGATAAGTGCAAAATAAATGTGGCAAGTTCACTCCTTCGCATACGTTTCTGCGATAAAAAAAGGAGAAAATGTATAAGAATAAAGGGATGGGTGAGAGGTATGGCAAGATGGAATAAGAAAACATTGAACGATGAAAGCGAAGCACCGATAAGGAGCCGGTGATGAAAACAACAAAAGGAAGGGCGCAGGATATAGTTAAAAGGTGTTACAGAAAATTTTACTCAGTATTTTTCTATGTCTTCAACATTTCTATGCCTATTCTCCTTTTCATTCGGTTTTGACCTCTCAGAATAGCTTCTCATCTCTATATATTCTCAGTATGTTTCCTCTCAACATCTCTATATATTCTCAGTATGCTTCCTCTCAACATCTCTATATATTCTCAGTATACTCAGTATGCTTCCTCTCAACATCTCTATATATTCTCAGTATGCTTCCTCTCAACATCTCTCAGTATGCTTCCTCTATATATTCTCAGTATGCTTCCTCTCAACATCTCTATATATTCTCAGTATGCTTCCTCTCAACATCTCTATATATTCTCAGTATGCTTCCTCTCAACATCTCTATATATTCTCAGTATGCTTCCTCTCAACATCTCTATATATTCTCAGTATGCTTCCTCAGTATGCTTCCTCTCAACATCTCTATATATTCTCAGTATGCTTCCTCTCAACATCTCTATATATTCTCAGTATGCTTCCTCTCAACATCTCTATATATTCTCAGTATGCTTCCTCTCAACATCTCTATATATTCTCAGTATGCTTCCTCTCTCTAACATTCTCTATATATCTATATATATTCTCAGTATGCTTCCTCTCAACATCTCTATATATTCTCAGTATGCTTCCTCTCAACATCTCTATATATTCTCAGTATGCTTCCTTCAACTCTCTATAATTCTCATGCTTCCTCAATCTCTATATATTCTCAGTATGCTTCCTCTCAACATCTCTATATATTCTCAGTATGCTTCCTCTCAACATCTCTATATATTCTCAGTATGCTTCCTCTCAACATCTCTATATATTCTCAGTATGCTTCCTCTCAACATCTCTATATATTCTCAGTATGCTTCCTCTCAACATCTCTATATATTCTCAGTATGCTTCCTCTCCACATCTCCAATGTTCTCTTCATTCTCTGAATTTTCTCATTGAAATAACTTCTAGTTTTCACCTCTTCTCCAACACTTCGTTTTTCAAAGTGCTGATATATCATTATGTGTTTGGTGAGGAGCCACCTCAATTAGTCTTTTCATTGCCGTAATCTATACTCATTTGTGTGTACTGAGATCTCCCTTCACAGTTATCTCCTAAAACGTTATTCTGTTCGCCAACTTCAACATCTGCAACTCTACTTCTTTTCCTGTTCTTCGACTTCACTCTGTTGTACCTCTTCGACTGTCTTCTCTCTACTTCTTCCTCTCTCGTACTCTTTGAGTTTCTCTTTCTGTTACTACTGATAGACTTGTTCCTACTATTGTATCGGTAACTTCCTCAATCCCTACGGAATCTTTGATTAACCAGTACTACTATTAATTGATCTGTTTCTACGTATATCCGCTGTTTCATTATTCCTCAATAGAATCTTTGATTTTCTTATCTCGTTTCTTCTCTTAGTCTCCTTATCTCGTTTCTTCTCTTAGTCTCCTTATCTCGACTGCTGAATTGGTAATCTGCTCGATCCATACTATCACTTCTTCTACTCGTCTTTCTCCTAGACTAATCATATATCGTCTTAATTTCCTCATCTCGACCTTTACTGTTGCTTCTCCGCTCGTCTCCACGGCGTATTACTCTCTGTGTCTTCTAGAACTATTTCCTGGCTATAGGACCGCCGATTCGTGTGTCTGCGACAAACGTCTCTGTCTCCCCCAGACCCCAAAATGTCTGAGTAATCCAACACGAATATTTCTGAATCCTCTGGAGTCCTTCTTCACGGCCTCCTATGGTCTATAGTATTTGCTCGGTATTGTTTCTCTGACCGATATACTTGTTGACTGGCATCTATAAGAGCAGTAGTCGAAGACACGTTTGCCTTGAGTGTTTTGTAACACAGTATGGTCAGGAGGTTGATGAAGAGCGATTTTAAGGGCAAATGCCAACTTTTGTCTTCAAAAACTACAATGTTTTGTCCGTAATAATCAACATCATTTATTACAGTATTGGCATTAGCAGGTTGTAGAACACGTAAGTGTTCAGAACCCAAATTTATTCATGATGTGTATAATTTTTTAAATTTTATTAAATTTACCTATTTTCCTAACTTCTAATCTAGTATTGATTTTCTTGTCATACAGTTTTAAAGATTATTTGAAAATAATTACAGCGAAACGAAATTCTTGCAGTGAATGTAGGCCTATTACTAAAAATTGTTTCCCTTTGGCTGAAAGTTACCTCTCATAGAGATACAAATGGAGAATGCTAGATATTTATATACAGTAAACCTATATCGTGTGTGTCAGTGAGTCTCTTACGTAATGACCCGTTATTTTGTGTATATACCTCTTGTTTGTACACTGTCAGACGTCAACTTGAATATGTTTAAAGAAAGCAGTTGTCAGCTTAATGTTGTTGTTATCTCCGCACATTTTGTCCTGGAATGTTACTGGTGAGGGCCATATGTCCTTCCTCTGTTCATCATAGGTACAGCGTCTTGGCAATAGACGTTCATCTTTAATTTGTTGAATAATATTATTTCAATCTGTTGTGGCCACGATAAGTAAGACTTAATGAAACTATAAATAACAAAGATATTTCTGTGAGCACATTTTCTACACCTTTGGACAAATCATTTGTATCATGAACAAGGGAGATAACTTGAGTAAATAACAAATTATTGTTTTGGTGAATCAACTCACTTCATTAAAGTCTGTAACGTAACAAATTCTTGATAAAATTGATCAAGTTTTAACATCTTCATACTTGTTATTTCGTCATCGTCACGAGCGTGTGGTTATCGTGTAGTTCCCGGAAGTCTCTGACGATACAAAGATGCAATAGAACAAAAGTTGTCTTAGCATGTCGTAAGTGGCTGCTTGTATATGGTTGTCCTTGAGGATGACAACCTCATCATTGAAACAAATCATAAAACACCAGTTCAACGCCACCAGAATGTTATGATGATTGCTTCTTTCTGTGGCTCAGGTGTAATGGTGGTCCCATGCTCCAGAAAAGGTAAACGATGATGATGTTAACTTGAGGAAATGTAGACTTTAATTTTTGGATAAAACAGAACATGATGATGATGACTTGAGCAAATGTAGACTTTAACTTTTGGTTAAAACAGAACATGATGATGTTGACTTGAGCAAATGTAGACTTTAACTTTTGGTTAAAACAGAACATGATGATGATGACTTGAGCAAATGTAGACTTTAACATTTATTTAAAACAGAACATGATGATGATGACTTGAGCAAATGTAGACTTTAACTTTTGGTTAAAACAGAACATGATGATGATGACTTGAGCAAATGTAGACTTTAACTTTTGGTTAAAACAGAACATGATGATGATGACTTGAGCAAATGTAGACTTTAACTTTTGGTTAAAACAGAACATGATGATGATGACTTGAGCAAATGTAGACTTTAATTTTTGGATAAAACAGAACATGATGATGATGACTTGAGCAAATGTAGACTTTAACTTTTGGTTAAAACAGAACATGATGATGTTGACTTGAGCAAATGTAGACTTTAACTTTTGGATAAAACAGAACATGATGATGATGACTTGAGCAAATGTAGACTTTAACTTAATGATGATGACTTGAGCAAATGTAGACTTTAACTTTTGGTTAAAACTGAACAATATGATGATGACTTGAGCAAATGTAGACTTTAACTTTTGGTTAAAACAGAACATGATGATGATGACTTGAGCAAATGTAGACTTTTAACTTTTTTGGTTTTAAAACAGAACATGATGATGTTGACTTGAGCAAATGTAGACTTTAACTTTTGGTTAAAACAGAACATGATGATGATGACTTGAGCAAATGTAGACTTTAACTTTTGGTTAAAACAGAACATGATGATGATGACTTGAGCAAATGTAGACTTTAACTTTTGGTTAAAACAGAACATGATGATGTTGACTTGAGCAAATGTAGACTTTAACTTTTGGTTAAAACAGAACATGATGATGTTGACTTGAGCAAATGTAGACTTTAACTTTTGGTTAAAACAGAACATGATGATGATGACTTGAGCAAATGTAGACTTTAACTTTTGGTTAAAACAGAACATGATGATGTTGACTTGAGCAAATGTAGACTTTAACTTTTGGTTAAAACAGAACATGATGATGATGACTTGAGCAAATGTAGACTTTAACTTTTGGTTAAAACAGAACATGATGATGTTGACTTGAGCAAATGTAGACTTTAACTTTTGGTTAAAACAGAACATGATGATGTTGACTTGAGCAAATGTAGACTTTAACTTTTGGTTAAAACAGAACATGATGATGTTGACTTGAGCAAATGTAGACTTTAACTTTTGTTAAACCGAACATGATGATGATGACTTGAGCAAATGTAGACTTTAACTTTTGGTTAAAACAGAACATGATGATGTTGACTTGAGCAAATGTAGACTTTAACTTTTGGTTAAAAACGTAGACTTTAACTTTTGGTTAAAACAGAACATGATGATTTTGAGCAAATGTAGACTTTAACTTTTTTTAGTGTGTTTGTATTTACAGCTAGAACATGATGATGTTGACTTGAGCAAATGTAGACTTTAACTTTTGGATAAAACAGAACACCGTTTTTGGAGCATCCCCATAAATTTTAGTGTGTTTGTATTTACAGCTAGGAACATGATGATGTTGACTTTAGCAAATGTAGACTAGAACTTTTGGATAAAACAGAACACAGTTTTTGGAGCATCCACATAAATTTTAGTGTGTTTGTATTTACAGCTAGGAACATGATGATGTTGACTTGAGCAAATGTAGACTAGAACTTTTGGATAAAACAGAACACAGTTTTTGGAGCATCCACATCAATTTTAATGTGTTTGTATTTACAGCCAGGAGCACACTCACACTATAAGATCGTATAGACAAAACATGTTGATCTAATATCACTAAAGAACTTTTAAATTACAACTGACCATAACGTGCGTGATCAATATGTTATCCTAATAAAAGAATACAGGCAGAGATATGAACTAGTGAATTTATTACAACATTGAAACAAATCTATGCCAAAAACAAAACTTATTCGAAGTGACTTGAACAGCAGACGTTAAAAACAGACAAGACTCAATCCCTAAAACAAAGGTAAAGGATCCCATTTACACGCCCATTGAGGCATATTGGGAATATGGTGTTAGGCCCATATTTTCTCGACCATCAGCTCACTAGGGGTGATGTGGCCAACGTAACGCCGGCCACCTTAACCTTCCCAGAGTTGCTATGGTACCCAATTCATGAGGCTGGGTCGACCCCGGAGCCGTTTGCGGTCTAAACAAATCCCACCTCAACTGGGAATCGAACCATGGACCACCGAGTGTTAAATATTTAAATGGCCGAAGTTGGATTTTAATTTTCTATACACGTGCCACATTCAGGCAGTTGGGATCATGTTGAGTCTCAGATATAATGAAGGAGACCACCAGTGCATTCATATATTTGCATAACTCTTTACCAGAGTGACAGAACGTCTGTACGTGTTCTTTTGGTGGCTCTCTCACACTTTTAGCCACTCCGGCAATATCACTTTTTGGTTCATTTTTTCACTTTCTCCCATTCAACCGCTTTTATCTGACATAACTGATGCCCTTGTCATTGATTATTGTGACCTTTATGCTGGACCTAGTAGGGTGACGTCTATAACACTCTACTCCCCTACGGAAGTATCTACTATGAGACTCTCTTTATCTTTTACGTTGTGCCCTGAAGCCGATCTCAGACCTGGTTACGTTCTGCCTGGGTAATTACTGACCTCAGCGGGTGATACGCACATCAACTGAATCAGTCTGACTCCCTGGGTAAGCACGGTCTTGCCGATCGACATAAAGGAAGGCCAGATTTTATGCCTGAGAAATCCGTCTGGGTGATTCACACTAACAGGTGATAATTAGATTATCACATCCGCTGGCCCTGTCTGTCTGAGTAGTCAATATTGGCGGAAGGCATTAGCCAGGTTTGTTCACATATTTGTGAGTGAAGTTGCATGAAGATGACGGCGGAAATATTACCGCATGATTTGAAAGCAGTAACGCGTTGGAATATTAAATGTGATATTTTACAACCCGTGGGGGATATTTTGAAATTAGATACCCCAACGTAGTGCTAAAGAGATTCGGTTGGTTTGATTTGAGGGCTTGAATAAACAATGAATGTGTAGAGTGTCAAGGATATGCTAAGTCTGGCCACTACTGTAGAATAAACGTGTTGTTGTGTATTGGCCACTGTTGAATGAACCTGTCATGTAGACCTTGAGTGGGAGTGTCAAGTAACGCGAATGGTGTAGTAGTTCGGTGTAACAGACCTCTTGGTAATAACTCTCACACACTCTCATGTAATGAAATGACGACTTGAACTGCCTCTGACATTTCAATAGTTTAATGAAGGCACGCAAACTGGACAGCACGGATACAGTCATGGACACACGTTGACATACTGTTACGTACATTTATTACCTAAGGGGGTAGTCTTCGGTCCTGCCAAATGTACGCACCAGTCTTAATATAGTTATATTATTTGTGCGTTCGATTGATTCACGCACTGACGTGCACAATGCAGTGTGAATTGCTTTGGACGCACGGGTAACCTAGTTTAGGGATTCTGACGTCATGTTTTGTATGGGGCAGTACGGACCATGTTGATGTCCGTGGAATATTTCTTGTATTCGTGGCAAGTTTGTGGAAGCCATTATTTCTATTGATATATATATTGGTCTTCATGTCGAAGCCAATAGTGGAAGTATCATGTAAGTGTCGCCCCATTTCACATTGAATGTTTATTGATTTTAATTGAAGTATCAGGCCGCTCCTAGTTATGGTCTAGCGGGAATCCATCGTAGTATGTCATTCCTAGAATGGACAAACGGAGTCGATTGCCTTGTTTGAATTACCGTAGAGGGAGGATACCTACGAGGAAACGAAGTTAATTGATTTTGTATGCTTCACATGTTTTAATATGCCGTTTCGCCAATGCCAAAGTCATGGCATGGATTTTGGGAGAGGTTAGTCAACAGAAGACTCTAACCTGATTGTATTGCCGTGTATGACTTTGTCTGGATTATATATATGCTGCATAAGTATTGTATGAAGAAAGTCTGGGAATTTTACGGGTATGATATCAAAGATTGATCCTTGAACATGAATCCGTTTACCACGATAGACGTCCTTGGAAGAAGGTCAACGGACTTCATTGTAAATGTATATTAGAGGGTAACAGAAGTGATCCTCAGCTCACTTGGATAGAAGAGGACTTGATTGTTGAAGAATCTCCAAGAGTTTAAGAGTATGATCAGCAACTTTAAAGTATGACATTTGCATCTGTAATCTGTAACCATGATCGTCTTGTGTGTTCCACTCCGTATGTGTCACGTTAAATAAAATATATGTACAGTCATCACAGACTTGTGTGCTGTCAATAAGTGACCAGTTAAACACTACTTGTTGGAGTTCGTTTTGAAGAACATTTTCTGACATTTTTGTTCCTTTGCAACCATTCGGGTAATGAAGGTCTTCACCATTAGAATGGACGGACCCCAACAGTAAATGGTATGCCAGTGTGGTCTGGAAATAAATAATTTCACAGGAACGTACTCAATCCAAGTATCGGTTGAAAAGAAGATTTGAACTTTCAAGGCGACAACATCTCAAACTTGGAACCTAGTGTGATGATGAATCAGAATCAACTTACGGTTACCAAATGCTCAAGGTCATCAATCAACCTCCACGTCAAGTTTTACAGTGACTGACTGCCTTGGGATCACCTATTCGTCATTATTACGTGCGAGCTGTTATTATATACGCAGAGCGAAGTATTTTATCCTCAGACGTACATCCACGGAGACGAGGCACATTGTTTTTTTCCCGGCACACGCGAGATGAGTATAACGTGCTTTCGTTGTACATTTTATTACTTTTAGCTGTGCCTTATATACTTATGTCCATCTTTAAATTTTCCATGTTATATGTTGTACATTCGTCGTGGGAGGTAGGGAGGTTGATCTGACGAACGAGATCCATCTCGAAGCCAATTCGGGCTCTTCGTCAGACGTTCTGTAGGGCTCAACTTGTAAGTTTCAATTGAGCGATAATTCCGGTCAAGGCTAGAAACCTTGCCGAAGTTCCGATCGCTAATTGTTCCGTATGATAGTATCTGTTTAGCTGTTTCGTCACGTTTACTTGTTGTTTTTGGTAGTTATTTTTACTCGTATTTAGTTTTATGATGAATTTTGTTTGTATTATGCGTCCGTCTCACCTTTCCTGTCGTTCAGTTTTTTACAAAACCTATGTTTTTACACTGTATTGTCAATTGTCCTGTTGAGTATCTGATCGTAGTTGTCATCGTAAATTTTTACGATATTCTATTTTAGTTACACATTTCTATTTTTGTTAATTTCTACGATTGTGTTCACTCGTCTTTGATTATCGTGTCTTGTCGGTAATGTTTCTATTGTCTTTCACGTTGTTGCTTTCATGACATTTCATTACATAAATTACTATATTGATTATTAATATATTTCATAACTATATGATAACAAAAGATACCGTTCTAGGACAGGAACGAAGAACACTTGTTATAGTAACAAGGTTAATTAATTTACATTAATTTTATAAATCAAGAGTATTGTGACTACTTATAAAGCATAATGTATTCACTAGATTATTTCATTAAGCAAGCAAAAGCTCTTCAGATGGCTCCTGATGAAGCAAAAGCATTTGCACTTGCAGAATATAAGAAAGCTCAAGAAATAGAAGCCGAACAGAGAAAGTTAGAAACTTTAAGACTAGAAAAACTTCAATTTGAGGCAGATCAAAAACGGATTGAGTCTGAGGAGAATGAGAAAAAAATGAGATTAGCCGCTGAATTAGAAGAGAAACGATTTCAGCGAGAGGCAGAACAGAAGCAAAGGGAGGCTGAAGAAAGACTTAAAATTGAGATGGAAGTTAAACAAAAAGAAATGGAAAATAAACAAAAGGAAATGGAAGAAAGAAGATTAAAAGCTGAATATAATACAAAACGACTTCAGCTTGACATGGAAGAGAATGAAAAAAAACGACAGCATGAACTAAAATTAGCAGAGTCAGAATATGAGAGACTTAGGTTAACTCAGGAAGCTAATTCTCAGAGAACTTTTGAAAGCCAAACTTCATCCAGACATGATCATTTTAAGGAAATTCACCTTAAATTACCTAAATTTAATCCCCCGTCGGATGACGTAATATTTTTCCTAGATAGATTTGAGGCCACTTGTAGGTCTTATAACGTGGATAAAACACTGTATTGCACATATTTATCCAGGTTACTTACTGGGGATGCTTTAGCAGTTTATCATACTACCAGTATTAATGAGAAGAATGATTATAATGCTCTTAGAGCCGCACTTCTGAAGAAATTTCAAATAACAGAAGATGAATACCGATTAAGATTTCGTACATTGCTACCGCAATCAAGCAGAAATTTCAGTGATTTTCTGTCACAAATACGACTAACCCTAGAAAGATGGATCGAATTATCCAAAATTGAAAAGTCGTATGAAGGTCTCTTCGATTTACTGATGCGCGATAAGGTACTATCGTCTGTAAATCCTACATTTCTCGCATTTTTACACGAACGGAAACCTTTATCAATGAAAGACTTAGAAGAACATGCAAAAAATTTCTGCACTGCTCACCCAACCATGGATCTAAGTAATGCACAGATTAAGAATGAATTGCCTGTTGCTTTTGCAGCACAACAAAACAATTTTTCACGAAATCGTTCCTTTAGTGCTGACAGGTATGTCAATAAGGGAAATAATTACAATTTTAACAATGATAACTTTTACAAAGGGAAGCAATTTCAACAATCTGCTCCATTTAATGTTTCTTGGAACCAAGCTCACAGATCGCGAGATTTTGGTAACAATAATTTTAAAAATAATCAAGGACATTATACTAAACAAAACTGGAGATCAAGATCTCAGGGTCCGCAAAACAGACAAGGTTCTTGGAATAAAAATTTTAAAGAACATCATAACTTTAATTATACAAATTATCGGACTCATCCAAATTTTAACTCAAGCAGAAACTACAATTATGGTAATTTTAATGCAAATAATCAAAATCGATCGCGTCGTAGAGATAGATCGTCGAGTAATACGGGTAGACATTCTAATGTCGCTTTAAGTGATACACAGGCTAACATTGAACAGGGTAGGGTAGCTGAAACTCACAATGCTATGTCTTGTTCTCTTGATTGTACCCAGGTGAAAGACTGTCCAGAATGCTCGACTCTTTTCCAGCCTAAGGCGATCACGACGCTGCGTTGCGGACATACCTTGCCTAGTCTACCTGTAGTCTGTACGGCCACTGCTGCGTCATTACACCAGGGACAGGGCTCTCTTAAGTTTAACAAGGGATTTGTCAAAAACATTTCATGCTCTCTCCTATTTGACTCAGGTTGTAGTACTGTGGGCGTCCGGACTTCGCTGATCAACCCAAGTTGTGCCACGGGCAGGGTTGTCAAGTGTGTGACTTTTGGTGGCACCGTTGAAACATTTCCCACTGCTATTATTGACCTTAATACACCATTTTTTTCAGGAAAGATCCAGGCATGTCTCCTTCCGAATCCAATTTGTGATGTAATACTTGGTCGCATACATGGTATTAAAGAGTGTACACCACAGCAAATTGCTGAATGGGAAGAGCGACATATTCAAACTGCAAATGCAGTAGTGACTAGAGCGCAAGCTACTAATATGTCGCATGATACACCTATTGAACCTACAGTTCATACCACTTGTGATGATGATGCTCCTATTTCACGGGAGTTGTTTGCAACATTGCAAAAGAATGATGATTCATTAAAAAAAAATTTTCAATATGCGAACAAAAAGAATACCAGCAACAAACTTGCAAAATCTAGACATGACTTTATACTTAAAAATGGGATTTTGGTTAGAGTAATACGGGAAAAGGATTCATCCTTATGTTATCAGATCTTAGTCCCATCCTCTATGAGATCTCGTATATTACGTCATGCGCATGACTCGCAATGTGCGGGCCATATGGGTTTTTCGCGTACCAAATCCAGAGTGCTTTCGGCATTCTACTGGCCAGGCGTCCATAGGGACATCACTCTCTATTGTCGGTCCTGTTTGATATGTCAGGAAGTTAAGGTACGGGGTCCATTTCATGCGGCTCCTATTCAAGCTGCGGACATCCCGATTAGACCATTTGATAAAATGGCTATAGACATTATTGGTCCGATGCTTCCATCTGCTAGAGGGCATACGCATATTCTTACGTGCATTGATATGTGCACTCGTTGGCCTGAGGCCATCCCTCTCAAGAACACTTCATCTGCCAGTGTAGCAGAGGCATTGATGTTAATCTTCTCACGCATTGGTTTTCCACGGAAAATCTTGTCGGATCATGGGGTTCAGTTCATTTCTGAATCCATGTCTCAAGTTATGAAGACATTAGGTATAGACAGATCTCTTAGTTCTATTTATCATCCGATGTCAAATGGGTTAATTGAGCGTCTCAATAGGACACTAAAACAGTTGTTGGGTAAGATGACCCAAGACCATCCCCAAGACTGGGATCGGGTCATACCCGCTGCTATGTTCGCGTATCGCGAAGTACAAAATCAAGCCACGGGGTTTTCTCCATTCCAGCTAGTTTTTGGCATGCAACCACGCGGTCCGATGTCGTTAATCCACGACTTATTGGTTGACGAGAATATTGAAGAGGAAACTCAATCCTCTTATGAGTATGTGATCTCTCTGAGAAAGAGAATCATAGATGCTTGTAGACTAGCTACTGCATCATCCGAACAAGCCAAAGAAAAAGCTCGTCTATTTGCAAACAAGTATAGACGTCTTCGCCAGCTTATTCCTGGTGACGAAGCTTTTGTATTACTCCCTGCGCATAACAATCGTCTTTTAATTACCTGGAGAGGTCCTTTCAGGATCATCTCAAGAATATCCGATGTCGACTACATCGTTGATGTTAATGGTAAACATAAAACCTTCCACATTAACATGTTGAAGGAGTATTACTCACGTCCTGATTATCTACAGTCAGTGTTCCAGGCAACTGACGATCCTACACCTCCTATTCAACACTATTCTAGTTTGTCAGTCATCCAAGAAGAAGAATCTTCTTTCGATGATGTACAACTACCAATACCAGTTGTACCACTCCATTCCACTGAGAAATGGAATGATGTTACAATCTCATCTACTCTTTCGGCTGATCAACGTCAGCAAGTCTCTAATATTCTACACTCGTATGAGGATGTCCTCACTGACATCCCAGGTCATACGTCAGTCATCCAACATGACATTATTCTGACTGACGATACGCCTATTCGAGTTCGCCCATATCCTATCCCTTTACACTTTCGTGATAAGGTTGATAAGGAATTGGATGAGATGCTTCAATTAAATATAATTGAACCATCTTCATCACCATATTCTTCTTCTATGGTAATCATTAGGAAGAAGGACAACAATATACGTCTTTGCGTAGATTACAGGAAATTAAACAAAGTTACAAAATTTGATGCGGAACCGTTACCTCTTTTAGACGACTTATTGGAGAAATTATCTCATGCCACATTCTTTTCGAAATTTGACCTTTCAAAGAGCTATTGGCAAGTGCCACTCACTCCTAAAGCAAAGCCATTCACCGCTTTCTCGACGCCACGGGGTCTTTTTCAATGGAATTTTATGCCATTCGGATTAATGAATGCGCCAGCTACCTTTGTACGCATGATGCGCCGCATATTGTCTCATCGTCCCGATGTCATTACTTATATAGATGACATCTGTCTTTTCAGTGACTCTTGGGATGAACATATTCATGGATTAAAAGCTTTACTTTCTACCTTACGGGATTATAACTTAACAGCGAAACCTTCAAAGGCTTTTGTCGGTTTTCATGACATCTCATTTCTGGGTCACCGCATAGGTCATGGTTTCATGTATACAGAAGACAGTAACGTCTCTAAAATTTTAAACATCTCGGCACCTAAGACAAAAAAACAAATTAGATCTCTTTTAGGACTAATACAGTTCTATTCAAAATTCATCCCTCATTTGTCTACTATAACTGCACCTTTTTCGTCTCTACTGAAGAAAGGCACATCTAATGTAATAAAGTGGTCGCAGGATCACCAAACGGCGTTAGACTATATAAAACGATTTTTTTCAAATGAACCTTTTTTGAGGTTGCCTAACAAAAATCTCACTTTCATTCTTCGCAGTGATGCATCTTCTTACGCTATTGCTGCAGTTTTGATGCAGGAATATAACGGCACCTTATTTCCGGTGATGTACGTGTCCAGAAAACTTACGGAGAGCGAACTCAAATACTCCGTTCTGGATAAAGAGCTCCTCGCATTAGTATGGGCAATCACAAAACTGGAACGTTACCTCCTCGGCTCACACTTTGTGGTGGAATCTGACCAAAAAGCTCTTACCGCACTGAACACGAAGAACGTTAAATCATCGAGGTCAGCGCGTTACGCTATAGCGCTTCAACCATTCAATTTTGAAATACGAGCTATTCCTGGAGTGAAGAATGTGTTCGCAGACTGTTTGTCGAGATGCCCAAGCGAACTTGTCGAAACTAAACCACTTCCAGATGTTGAAACATCCTCACCGATAACATGAATAACTTTGTACATTATCATTGATTGTACATCTATAAAGACTGTTTATATAACTGAAGTAGTCGTATAAGTATAACTTTCATGATATACTTACTTATAGATTATAACATTACTTCTTGTGTAGTAACATTTTATTAGTACGGGAACATTGATACTATAGTAACGTTTTATTAGAACGGGAACAGTGTTATTAGAGTAACATTTTATTAGTACGGGAACATTGGTACTACAGTAACTTTTTATTAGTATGAAAACATTGTTAAGAGCGACAAATATACATTTGTTATTCCTATGGAACATATTACACTACATATCGTGTTCGAGAATATATTTTATCGTGTATGGAACATTGAGAACATCGTCTCGTCGATTACTAACTAGTTGTAACTGAACATTGACATATTGATAGTGATATTGGAATTACTTAGAATATATTAGTAACTGGTTATTTGTTAGTAATTAAGAAATATATAAATTACAATAATTCAATTTAATCTATTTAATTGATTATGGATCACACACATACTAAATTTCTTAGTTGTCACGTAATACCTGCATTCACGGGTCTTAGTTATGATATCTCACTGTTAGATCACTAGTCAACCGTACTAGTGTTAGAAAACATTAAGGGTGTTGATTCTTAAAGTGTTTAATTTTGCATTGCTTCATTTTTGCACATTGTATTTTCAATTTTTCTGTTTTATTGATTCTCTTGTCATTGATCATCATCAGTGTTGCTGTTCATTTTCATTTTTGAAATCATATGTTTCAAATTTTTTTTTTTGAAAACTTAGTTGAATTTTATTATCATCTTTTTTTATGGTGTAAGGAATATAACATGGCCGCCTTCCTGAGTTGTCGCTCACTCACTCGTAGGAAGGTAGATATAAGCCAAAGTTAATTTATAATGTGCATATAAATAATTTCGTAAAGTTTTCCATACAGCTCTACAGTAATCAAGTTAATTCACGTAGACATAACTGCTGTAGGAAAGCCTGTCATCTTCGTCGATACAAAACACAACCCTAGCGATACGAAGCACAATGTTCCATCTAGGTCTAATCGACTCGAGATCATCAAAATTAGGGTCTGGCATAACTGGAGTCCGAATCACACATATGAGGAGGATCTCTGACAAATAGACTCTTGCAGAGACACAAACCTCTCCTAGAAAAACATCTATGAATCACTGTTAAACCTTAAACAGTGCCAGCCCTGGAAAAAGCACTCAGCCATTTCTTGGCGACATTATCGGAACTCTTTACAACCCAGTAGGACTACGAAAACCTGCGCTAGATTCTGGCAGAAAGAATATAGTCCGACCTGAACATACAAAGGTATACAATATACGACTGAATCTACTTGCACTTGACAAGTAGTACACATGAATTCAGGCCATAAACATAACACGCAAAATTAATCTATTTTCTGGCCCGAACAAATAAGAACGGACATGAATACAATATCCATGCGCCGATAATATCAAGAAAGATCACTCATATAATCAAAAGTGTAAATCAATCATGAATTATCTAGCTTTACCAGAGGAAGCATTTTCATACACAAATGAATGCAAATATATATTTTCCATATTAAATAGCCATATCGTATTTTTGTAATATGTGCGTCAAAATATGCACGCAACAGATTACCACACCCCTCGGGAAAAAAAAGGTACATTTTTTTTTTTTGAAATACATCTAGGAACAACATACAATAGGGTCACAACGCACCAATAACAATGCGCAGATGATAAGCATTGAGAATATATTTCATGAACTTAGAGAAAGTATTTCTCTAAGTATAAATATTTCCAGAGAGGTGTCACCAACGCATACTACTATACTTGCAATGCCACACTTTCTACATCAGTTTATACATAAATTTCATCTTAGATACCTTAACATCATGATCATCAAAGACGAAAAAACATTGAAAGACCAGCGGTGAATAAACATCAGTGAACCGCTAAGTAGTGTTACAATCAATATATGATATATTCCATATGTGTACACATTTCAACATAGGAACAACTGTAGCAAAGTTAGGCATATAATTTAACAGTTATGAATCATGTGGGCATCTAGACAAAATATCTGCCATCACATTTTCTGACCCACGGATAGCTCGCACCGAAAAATGAAACGGCTGCAGAGCAATCGTGTATCGCGTTGATCTCGCGCTCTTCAGATTTTTACTCTGAATAGCCGTAAGAGCTTTCTGGTCAGTTTCCACAATGAAATGCGCGCCAAGAAGAAATCTTTGCAGTTTAAGGATTGACCAAACCATAGCCAATAATTCACGGTCTAGGACCGAGTAATTCTTCTCTGCGGCATTTAATTTTCGAGAAATATATATCACAGGATGCAGAGTTCCAGAGTACTCTTGCATTAGTGCTGCTCCAATCCCTGTGGATGAAGCGTCACTACGAAGAATAAATGTCTTATCCTTAGAAGGCAATACTAGGATAGGTGAAGTAGAAAACATAGTTTTAACCTTATCCAAAGAGGATTGACATTCTTGAGTCCAATGGACTACATTAGGAGACCCTTTCTTTAGCAAGGAATAAAGAGGTGACATAATGGAGGACAGATTCGGAATGAATCGTCCATAAAATTGTATTAGACCTAAGAGACTTCGCACTTGCTTTTTAGTCTTAGGAATAGAAATGTTAAGTATCTTACTTGTATTATGGTCCTCTGTTTTTAGGAAACCATGACCAACACGGTGACCTAAGAAAGATATTTCGCTAAAACCAATACAAGCTTTAGATGTTTTCGCTGTCAGGTTATGCTCACGTTAGATAGACAATAGTTCATTTATCCCATTATAGTGATCGTTCCAAGTATCACTGAAAAGACAGATGTCATCAAGATATGCAATGACATCTGAGCGATGAGATAGGATTCGACGAATCATGCGTACGAATGTTGCAGGGGCGTTCATAAGGCCGAAAGGCATACAATTCCATTGGAATAGACCCATAGGTGTCGAAAAAGCAGTAAACGGTTTGGCGTGTTCGGATAATGGAACTTGCCAATATCCCTTAGACAACTCGAGTTTAGTAAAGAAATGAGAATTCGATAGTCTGGTAAGTAGCTCTTCAAGTAAAGGCATAAGTTCAGCATCAAATTTCGTCACTTGATTCAATTTGCGATAATCAACGCAAAGACGTATGTTGTTGTCTTTTTTTCGCACGATAACCATCGTAAGGAATCTGATGTAGGTCAAGATGGCGGCGTGGTAGGCCGCACTTTTGTGTTGTGCATTTCATGTCGTCGTTTTGGAGTCTGCATCAGTGGTAACAGCCCTCATTAAGGCTGTATGAGTTTGTAGTGTGTTTGGCTATTTCTGGATTATGTTAATAAGTATTTTAAAGATGAAAACATCAAGTTTGCCTATCATGTGAGTTCGCTGTTTGTGTTGATACAAGTAGCCAAGATGGCGGTTTTGTGATGTGTCGATCGGACAGTGTTTCAAAACATTACAGATTTATTGAGGGATATTGTTACTGCTCCAGGTACATTTTTGTATGTACCTGCAAGGATACTTGGAGAGGAGATGGGCACCGCCAAGCAAACCTCTTGCCCACTGAAATGCTATGATGGAAAGTCAACTCAGTAATAATTTGCCGGATCGGCCGATGCCCGGATTAACAACGACCGCGCTCTCATTGCCCCTTGAGAGTGATAAGTCAGCGAATGGGGTAAAAAACACCTGTTTTGAAACTTCCAAGAGAAAGTTTTGTTGTTGGAACTTGGAATGTACGCACGCTATATGCGTGTGGAAAAGTCAAAGAACTAACACATGAACTTGTTAGATACTCGTGGGACATCCTGGGCCTAGCAGAAGTCAGATGGACAGGATTAGGTGAATCAATAACGGATGATGGTCACAAAATTTGGTTTAGTGGAGATGAGTCTAAACATCAGCATGGAGTAGGTTTTATCGTACATAAAGATAGATTGAACTCTGTCATCAGCTGCACCCCAATAAATAGCAGGCTTATCACCATTCGTATTGCAGCACATCCAAAGAACATCTCCATTATACAGGTATATGCCCCCACTACTGACTATGAGGATGAGGCAATTGATACATTTTATGACAATCTGGATGAAGCAATTAAGAAAATTCCAAAGAAAGATCTTCTCATCGTGTTAGGTGATTGGAATGCTAAAATAGGGCCAGATGCATACGGTCACTGGGCTGGTACAGTGGGGAGATTTGGGACAGGTGAAACCAACGATCGAGGACTAAGGCTACTAGAATTTGCCAGCAACTATAAACTAACCATTGCAAATACACTATTTCCTCATAAGTTATCAAGAAGAACAACGTGGCATGCCCCAAAAACTGAGATACATGGCCAAATTGATTTTATTCTTGTATCCAAAAGATTCAAGTCTAGTATTAATAAAGCCAAGACTAGGACTTTTCCTGGCGCCGACATTGGTAGTGATCACGACATGGTATTGATGACGCTCAAGCTTAAACTTAAAAAGAACTATAATCAAAACAGATGTTCTCAGTTAAGATTCAATTTAGACAAACTGAAAGATCCAGAAATCGCGGGAATCTTTGAGGCAACTGTTGGAGGAAAATTCGCAGCTCTCAATTTTTTGGAGGATGATATCAACTCAATCACAGAGAACATGAAAGACGTGCTCATTGAATCAGCAACAGAAATACTTGGTAAAAGAAAGAAAATAAACAAACCATGGGTTACAGATGACATTCTGAAGTTATGTGATACACGGCGGGAAATGAAAAAGGTTAAGAAAGAGGTTCCTGAAGCAGCATGGCAATACAGTATGGTGAATAAAAATATTAGGAAGAAAATGAAACAGGCCAAAGAAAAATGGGTAGCTGATCAATGTGAGTCCATTAATACGGGGCTAATAAAAGGTAACAGCAAGGCAGCTTTTGACACATTAAGAAAACTATCAAAACCCAACAGCCCAGGGTAACTGTCATAGAAGATAGCAATGGGGCTCTGCTCAATGAAAAAAACAGCTGTAATGAGAAGGTGGACAGAATATTGTAAAGAATTATATAACTGTAAACTTGATACTGACTTAGGCATATTAAACAACATTAAGTGCGAAAACAGGGAACTCGGAAATGCAGCAATATTACGGGAAGAAGTGGAAGAGGCTATATGTTCGATGAAAGGAGGGAAGTCACCGGGTGTGGATAATATCCCAGCAGAGCTCTTGAAATATGGAGGACCAGATATAGTAAAAATCATGACAACAATTTGCCAGAAGATATGGAGTACAAAAAAATGGCCAAAAGAATGGACGCAGTCATTAGTAATACCGCTTCCAAAGAAAGGAAATCTAAAAATGTGCAAGAACTACAGAACCATTAGCCTTATTAGTCATCCAAGTAAGGTGATGTTAAGGATACTTTTGAACAGAATAAAACAGAAATCAGAAGAAATCTTGTCAGAGGAACAGGCTGGCTTTAGACCAAAAAGAAGTACCTCAGAACAAATCTTCAATATTAGAGTACTTATCGAAAAACATCTCCAACATCAACACGATTTATACCATAACTTCATCGATTTCACAAAAGCCTTCGATCGAGTCTGGCATGAAGGCTTATGGCAAGTAATGAGAAAATTCAATTTTGATACCAACATCATAGATATCATTGAAGCACTATACAAGGACGCAAGCAGTGCTGTTTTTGCAAGCAACGACATTGGAGAATTTTTCAAAACAACTGTAGGAGTTCGGCAGGGATGTATCCTGTCCCCAGTGCTCTTTAATATTTATCTAGAACATATTATGCAGGAGGCTCTCTACGATTATAAATCAACCATATCGATTGGAGGCCGACCTCTGTGCAACCTACGTTTTGCTGATGATATTGATCTGATAGCTGGATCAGAATCAGAACTTCAAGACCTTACCTCTAGACTGGAGAAAGTAACAAGAACGTATGGGATGGAAATTAATATAGAAAAAAGCAAGATATTGGTGAATAGCCATAAGAAACATGTTCCGACCAACATTACGTTAAATGGGCAAACGTTAGAAGAAGTTAACACCTTTAAATATCTCGGGTCCACTATATGTAGTGATGGAAGATCAAGTAAAGAAATCAAGACAAGACTTGAGATGGCCTCAGCTGCCATGACAAAGTTGAATGTGATCTGGAAAAGTAACATCAGTTTTCCTGTGAAGATCAAATTATACAAATCACTTGTATTATCTATTCTCTTGTATGGGTGTGAGAGCTGGACACTCACTGCAGATACGGAGCGAAGGATTCAGGCTTTCGAGCATAAATGTTATAGAAGAATTTTGCGCATTTGCTATAAAGAGCACAAAACAAATGTCTATGTTAGAGAGAAGATAAACACCTATGCAGGCCACCAAGAACCACTTTTGTCAATAGTGAAACATCGAAAGCTTGCCTGGTTTGGGCATGTAACTCGTCATGACTCCCTTTCGAAAACGATCCTTCAGGGGACAGTCGAAGGTAAACGGAGAAGAGGAAGGCAAAGAAAATCCTGGGCTGATAACATCAAAGAATGGGCAGGACACGGTTTTTCCACACTTGTACGCATTGCTGAGGATAGAGAGCAGTGGAGGACCCTGTCTGCTGATGCTTCCACCATGGCACCCCTACGACCCATGACGGGTTACGGGCTGAGATGATGATGAACCATCGGTGAAGAATATGCTGATGTGGATGGTTCAATAATTTTTAACTCTATCATTTCATCCAACTCTTTTTCTACCTGTGCTTGAAAATGTATCGGGATAGGATACGGTCTGACTCTTATAGGATTATGGTCAGTAAGAATAATGTCATGTTGAATGACATCAGTTTGACCAGGAATGTCAGTAAGGACATCATGAAATTGTTCTAACATAGTAGAAACTTGTTTCTGTTCTCCTGGAGATAATTCGGGAGAAATCGCAACATCTTTCCATGATTCATTAGAGTGAAGCGGAATCATTGGAAAAGTTAGATTTACATCCGAGAAACTCATTTCCTCATCCTGTATTACTGACAGTGATGAGTAATGTCCATGTTGGACTGGAAAATCGTCCGTTGCCTGGAAAACAGGTTGTAAATAATCCGGACGTTCATGGAATTCCGTGAGCATGTTGATGTGGAAGGTTTTATGCTTCCCGTCAATATCGACGATATAGTCAACATCGGAAACTTTTGATATTATATCGTACGGACCTTTCCAAGAAATAGGAAGTCTGTTTTCTCTACAAGGTAGCAGGACCAATACTTTGTCACCTGGACAGAGTTGTCGCAAGCGTCTGGTCTTATTGGCAAATTGCCTTGCCTTCTGTTTCGCAAATTCAGAAGAAGCAGTTGCCAATTTGCTTGCTTCAATAATCTTGTGTCTAAGTGCAATGACATATTCATAAGAGGATTTTGTGTCATCGACAATATTATCAGCAGTTATGAGATCATGAAGTAAGGACATAGGACCTTGCGGTTTCGCGCCGAAGACAAGTTCAAAAGGAGAAAATCCTGTATGTTCGTTGGTGACCTCTCTGAATGCAAAGAGAGCCGCGGGTAAAACCCTGTCCCTATCCTGAGGATGATCCTCAGTTATCTTACCTAGTAGGTTTTTCAGAGTTCTATTCAGACGTTCCACCATCCCATTGGACATAGGATGATGAATACTACTCAGAGATCTCTCTATCTTTAGAGTCGACATCACTTGAGACATGGTATCCGATATAAGTTGGCTACCATGGTCCGATAATATTTCTGCTGGAAATCCCAGACGAGAAAATATTAACCAAAGAGCATCTGCAATATCAGCAGTAGTTATGCTCTTTAGAGGAACAGACTCTGGCCAACGTGTGCACATATCCACACACGTCAAAATAAATTGGTGTCCTCTAGCAGGCTTTATCTTAAATGGACCAATGATGTCTATCGCCATTTTTTGAAATGGTTGAATGGGAATGTCTGCAGCCTGAATAGGTGCAGCATGGCGTGGACCTCTGGATTTAACCTCTTGACATACTTTACAAGATCGACAATAGATTCGTATGTCCTTATTCACAGCAGGCCAAAAGAAAGATGCAATAACTCTAGATTTAGTACGGGAAAAACCCATATGTCCAGCACACTGAGAATCATGAGCGTGCTGTAAGATTTTAACTCTCATATTTTTGGGCACAAGAATTTGAGAATGAATGGATTTAGCGGAGTCTTGTACCATACGTACAAGTACGCCATTCCTCATCGTAATCCAAGATTTACGATTTGTATCCTTATTCGGATCACCTTTTGTTGCCAGAGTAAAGAATTTCTTTAGAGTAGGATCATCTTCCTGCTGTTTTATAAAGGAAACATGCGAAATCTCCAAGAGATCGCCTTGGTTCTGGTCATCATTATCTCCAGAAGGCGAAGATTGCGGCATGTTTAGAGCTTGAGCTCTAGTGACTACAGCATTTGCAGTATGCATATTATCACTATCCCACTCGGCAATTTGTTGCGGAGTGCATTCGTTCGCACCATGAATGCGACCGACGATAAGATCAGCGATCGGATTCGGCAGCAGACATGCGTGCACATCTCCTGTAAAGAAGGGAGTAGAGATGTTGATAATGGCAGTGGAGCACTTCTCCAATGTGCCACCAAATGTTATGCATTTGATTATCTTGCCAGTGGCTCGAGAAGGATCTATAAGTGACTGCCTCACTCCAATGGTTGTGCACCCGGAATCGAAAAGAATTGAGACCGGAGTACCATCTACTAGACCTCTATTCAAGACAAGAGCACCTCTTCCATCATGCGCGACTGACGCAGGAAGAACAGGAAGAGGTTGACCACAGCTTAAAGTCGAAACTGTGGTTGGCTCGAATAATGTTTTGCATTGGGAACACTGAAATGCTCTGTCAAAATCGAAAGCAGAACATCCCACACTATTAGAGTCTTTCTTATCATTGGTTTGATTACCGGCTTCGTGAAACTCTTGTTGTGCAGAGTTAGCCTGGTAATGAGATTTACCATGTCTTTTGTGTTGTGATCTACCTCGGTTATTGTTGCCTCTGTAATTATTATTCCCTCTGTTATAACCCCTATTTGGGTTTGAATCACAATATTCATGATCATAATCATCATGCTCATTATAATGAGTATCCCTGTAATGTTGGTTTTGTTGTTTCCATGAAGAACTTGGGTAGTTCCTATGGTTACTCCCTTTTCGGAAATTTCTATAATTATGGGCACCCCTCGCGTATCGAGGACGGTCAGCCCGATTCCAGTTCTTCGAAGAAGAACCCTGATTTGAGTGGTTACCTTGGTTATGATACTTATTCCAATTAACCTTTTTATCAAATTTATTTTGAGCTCCTTCGAATTTGTGTGAGTAATTATGATTATATTCTGTTACTGAAGCAACTGGCATACCCTCTTTAATGTTAGTGTTACTAAGAATCATGTCAGGGTGTGCCGTGGCATACTGGTCACAATATTCTTCCATTTGCTTTGATGTACTAGGTTTACGCTCATGTAAAAACTCTAGGAATGGTTTATTTACCGAAGACATGACCTTGTCTCTTAGCAATAAATCCGTAAGACCATCAAATGTTTTCTCTATTTTGGATAATTCAATCCATCGTGAGAGTGTAAGTCGTGCTTTTGAAATAAAATCTGAGAATTCTACACCTACCTCAGGTCTCATTGTTTTAAACAAAAGACGATAACCTTCTTCTGACAGCTGATATCTCTTTATCAAAGCTGCCCTAATAGCATCATAATTATCCTTGTCGGCCTCCTCAACCAAACATAACTTAGTCAGAGACTCCCCTTTTAGATTTTCAGACAACTGATTCACATACTGTGATTTGTCAACATTATGAGCTCGACAAGCACGTTCAAATCTAGAAAGCCAAAATGTTATATCATCACTGGCAGAGTTGAACGCTGGCACCTTGACCTTATAATTAAAGGGTTTACCATTACCACCAGATGCCTGATTAACATTACTCATACTTGTCAATTTCAATTTCTCTAATTCAAACTCATGTTCTCTTATTGCTTTTCTCTCTTCAGCTTCTCTATCTAATTTTTTTTGTTCAGCAGCAGTAGCAGCTTCCAATTTTTTCTGTTCTGCAGCAGCAGCAGCTTCTAATTTGTTCTGTTCTGCCACAAATCTCCTTTCCTCCACCTGCATCTGCAATTTCTTTTGTTCAGCAGCAGCATCAGCTTCTCTTTCTAATCTTTTCTCTTTAACCAGAGCTTTTCTCTCTTCTGCAGCAGCAGCAGCTTTTCTCTCTTCTGCAGCAGCTTTTTTCTCTTCAGCAGCAGCAGCAGCTTCTCTTTCTAATCTTTTCTCTTCAGCCAGAGTTTTTCTCTCTTCTGCAGCAGCTTTTCTCTCTTCAGCAGCAGCAGCAGCAGCTTTTTTCTCTTCTGCAGCTAATGCTTTGTCATATTGAGCAACAGCCCATTCTTCTAAGTCTTTACCAGTCTTATCAAGGGATTTCCCTTGTGTAATAAAGTAATCTAATGTAGACATCCTGTCTTATTAAATCAGAAACCTGAAAAAGTAAATAAATTACCCTATTTCACTTTCATGGGAGACAAGTCTATACTATAGACTTAGTCTTAGTGAAAAACTTGTATGGTTACTTGAGTACCTGTGGAAAACAATATCTGTATATCCCAAACACTGTGGGAGACAAGCCTTACAAAGGTCTTGTATACTTCTTTAATGTAATCAATGATCACTTGAGTACCTGTGGAAAATAATATTTTCTATCCCAATCACTGTGGGAGACAAACCTTACAAAGGTCTTGTACACTTTCTTAGTGTAATCAATGATCATAAGTACTGGTCTGTACTATAATATAAATATATTCAAATATACCTTATATATTATTTGTCAACCAAAGACATTCAAAAGGACCAACAAGAAAAGACAATATGAAAACAATTGCAGGAATCAAATTAAATCAAAATAGAAAAAAAAAAAAAAAAAATGATCACAGAATCTGTGATGATAACCGCAATGAAATCAACAAGACAAATAACGCCACAGTGTATAAACATAAGGGTGTAAAGAACTGAAATGAAAGGAAAGATGAGACCTACAATTATACAAACAAATCAAACAAAACTAAAGAACATAGAAATATTACAAAAACAACAAGAATACAGTCTTCACAACTAACAAATATTTGCAAACAATGTTGCATGCAAATTTCAATTAAGAAATTTGCTCCCTATAGAATGCTAGAGCAAGACCAATGTCACTTGGTATTTCCTGTTCTAGTCACATCCCATCCAGGCCCGCAGAATACAAACTAACTTAACACACAACAAATAACATATAAACATAAATACATGTAAACCTTAATAGCATAACTGCATATATATATATATATATATATATATATATATATATATATATATATATATATATATATATATATATCTATATATATATATATATATATATATATATATATATATATATACTTAATAGAATATATTGTGGATAGAATGTGATGATGGTATAGTGTTGTAACAATAACTTGCCACTTTTAATGAACAATTAAATAATAGATTTATTTTCTACACTATTACAATGTTCAATTTTTTTGAGCATATGAAGATCCAACGATGAAATATGCACTTTATGTTCAACAACACTGTGATTCTTCTGTACAGGATCAACAATCACTTCTCTCTTCTGTACGATGAGAAATGTCAACAGTACTGCTCCAGATATTTTCTACACTTGATACAAATGTCCTGTGTAATACCGTCTGTACAGCAAAAAACTGTCAACAAGCGCTGACCTAGATACAGCATCCGATCGGTAATACAGGTCAAGCTGACATCGACTGCCCCGTTGAACCTTGTACACTGGTGTTCATGCGTGTCGTATGTGGCGTCAAAGATGGTCTGGTTATCATAACCCCAGGAATCTGGTTCACCACTGTAGAGTGTCAGCGTGGAGCTGCCGGGGACAGTTTCAATAGTTTAATGAAGGCACATAAACTGGACAGCACGGATACAGTCATGGACACATGTTGACATACATTCATTGGTTATTTGAATCGTGGATGATACATTCATGTAGTAGTGAAATATCATTCAACCCAAGGTGGTATTCACTGTTCTGGTAACTAATCGCCGTATCCTCTACTGACTGAACGCGTCAATGAGGATCGGTAAACATACAAAAGTCATTGGCCGAACCTTCATTTCATAGCTAAGTTCTTAAGCTGAAATATGTCCAATGTTTGTATAACACTCATAAACCACGATAGTGGGTTTTCACCTCATAACAAGATCTCGATACCACTGCCCGATAGTAGGATACATAATCTGTTCTCTTGACAGTGATCAAAAATATGATGACAGGAATATAACATGGCCGCCTTCCTGAGTTGTTGCTCACTCACTCGTAGGAAGGTAGATATAAGCCAAAGTTAATTTATAATGTGCATATAAATAATTTCATAAAGTTTTCCATACAGCTCTACAGTAATCAAGTTAATTCACGTAGACATAACTGCTGTAGGAAAGCCTGTCATCTTCGTCGATACAAAACAGAACCCTAGCGATACGAAGCACAATGTTCCATCTAGGTCTAATCGACTCGAGATCATCAAAATTAGGGTCTGGCATAACTGGAGTCCGAATCACACATATGAGGAGGATCTCTGACAAATAGACTCTTGAAGAGACACAAACTTCTCCTAGAAAAACATCTATGAATCACTGTTAAACCTTAAACAGTGCCAGCCCTGGAAAAAGCACTCAGCCATTTCTTGGCGACATTATCGGAACTCTTTACAACCCTGTAGGACTACGAAAACCTGCGCTAGATTCTGGCAGAAAGAATATAGTCCGACCTGAACATACAAAGGTATACAATATACGACTGAATCTACTTGCACTAGACAAGTAGTACACATAAATTCAGGCCATAAACATAACAAGCAAAATTAATCTATTTTCTGGCCCGAACAAATAAGAACGGACATGAATACAATATCCATGCGCCGATAATATCAAGAAAGATCACTCATATAATCAAAAGTGTAAATCAATCATGAAATATCTAGCTTTACCAGAGGAAGCATTTTCATACACAAATGAATGCAAATATATATTTTCCATATTAAATAGCCATATCGTATTTTTGTAATATGTGCGTCAAAATATGCACGCAACAGAATGTCATTGGAAATTTCGGCTGAAACACAATCTGAGATTTGAACTGAGAAGTGGGAGATGTAATATAGCGAAATCAGAGACACAGAACTCAGAGACTGCATCGCATCGTCAAGCGAACAACTCACAGAAGCCAGTGAGACATCGGACTTAGAATTCCTATATTATAAGTGACAGATCAAAGTATTTGGGAATTTAAAACCTTAAAAAGCAAGCACGCCTTTATAAATACAAACTCTCAAAAACTTAAGGATCCAGGACTTTAAATATTAGGACTGGATACGAAGGGAATTTGATCACCCGTCATAAGAGAAACTTTTCCAGAGCAAGTGTTTCGTAGATTTACCCGTCATAAAAGGGATTCAAAATTTCCAGACCAAGTGATTCGAGAGCATATAACCTATATTGATCGTGTCAATTCTAAACTGTGCGAGAAGATTGTGTATAACCCAATTGGGGTAAGTGTAACCATTTCTTTTATAAATGTGAATTTGACATGTTTCTTGCTTAGTCGTTACATATATGAAGCTGGCAACCTCAAATATGCAAATAGTATAATCATAAACCACTACCGCAAGCGCTGGTGATTTCTTCTTGCTAGTCGTGCGGGAATACCCGACAGCAGAGGCGACCCCAGACTCCGACTGGAGCGTGATGAGTAATGATTATATCACATGTGCCTCACGTGTAACATACCATTTTGTGAGATACATGTAACTTGTTAATGCTAGTTCAGGCACAAAGCTTTATTCGCGCCGTCCAGACACATGTTCCTAGTTTAATAGCAAGAAGAATATTGGTGAATTTTATCATCTTTCCTGAGCTACACTGTGTACTCAAGGATTTAATTCTTCTGAGAGATTAACATTGGTGGGTGGACAGCAAGAATGCGCCTGTTAATTGGCAGCCCACAAATGTACTTAACAGAGGCATTTGTTTTTCTATGTTGTCTAAACGTTCGTGGAACGAAGCAAGTTGTGAGTGAAAAGCAGGGAATCCACACCAACAGCCTAAATCGGACAAGTTGTGAGAAGTGCTCTCATCACCAAGAATATATATATATATATATATATATATATATATATATATATATATATATATATATATATATATATATATATATATATATATATATATATATATATATATACGGGCTAAATACCGTTGCTTAAATCCTTTACAAAAGGCGACAGACAGATATAAGTTAACACGTGTTCAGCGCTAAGCAGCATTGTTCTTGACTTCTGAATTATCTTGAATGCCCTCCCCTAAAGTAGAAGCGTCATTACTCTTCTATCTACATTGCTGCCAAGAGTATTCTTGTGCGAAGGTAGCCTCTTTGATAACCCATTTAGTTACTCTTGAGTTTTGGCGACTATTAGACCTTTACTGTGAAGCAGTGGCGGCAATCCGTGATAACCAACATGGCCCTCCACATTCTAGCTTCACAAACCAATCTCACTGGAGAACAATTGAAATGACCTAGCTTTTTTTTAAGAGAAAAAAGTAAAATAAAATATACTAAGACTACAGAAAAATGCCTCATTTGTTTTTCTCTAAAATAATTGTCTGCTTTACTTTTATATAAAAAACCGAAACAAAATTGTGTTCCCATATTCGTTCGCATTTGTGGTTGAGTTAATGAGGAGTTTGATGCAGCCTAAAAAAATTAATGAAAATTTAAACAAAAGCAGCGTAATTCTGGGATGTGATACTGTCCAAGTGGCTAGATGCTTGCTACCCGATGCAAAGTGATCGGTGTGACGAAATCAGTTGTGCACTTTTTATAACTCTCATCCACCCCGTCAATAGCGCTTCCTTTCTTCATTATTCTCACTCATCGTCTTATTATGTGGCATATTTATTACCCTTACATTCTTTTGCTGTGACCGCACCTCAGACGCATTTACATTCCGCCAGGTGAACCGTAACAATACCAGGTTAATTAGACCAGGTCAGTGGTCACGTAAGTCAGTCTTGCCACCTTTAAAGAGACGGCAGTTGTTTGCGCAAACGTGGTATCGCACAAACACGCACAGAAAGCCAGATTGCTATCTAAGGAAGCCGAATGAGGGACGGGCGAAAACACCGGTGATCATTAGATAATCGTTTCATCTGAGCCATCTCGGTATCAATATTGCCGATAATCTGTCTGAGGAAGACACTATTGGAAGGTAGCATCTGGACATCATATGAGTGCACAGATGGTGGTAATGAGTTTTGCACAATGTACAAACGGAAGTATTACATTAGAAAGAGGTCACGTGAAGGATTTTTAAAATGTAATATTTTGAAACACGCAGGGGGAGATTATGAATTTAGACACCCCTACAAAGATAGTACTAAACAGCTTATCATTGGTTTGATTTGAGAAGCTGGAATATACTTTGGTTCTCATTGGCAAGTTTGCCGGGAATTACAATCTGGGATTTGAACCGAGAATGAGAGATATAATCTAACGAAATTAGAGACACAGATCAAACTGCATTGCATCGTCAAATTAGCAACTCCTAGGAGCCAGTGAGACATCGGACTTAGAATTCTATAATTATAAGTGACAGATCGAGTATTTGGGCAGCTTTGGAACTTACAAGTAAACCTGCATATTTAAATATCAGACTGTGAACTCAAGGGACCAGGACTTTAGGTATTAAGACTAGAAACCTAAAGAATGGGATCACCCGTCATTAGATAAGATATCTCCAGACCGAGTGATTCGCAGAACACCCGTCATAAAAGGATTACTAACATTTCCCAGACCAAGTGACTCGCAGAACACCCGTCATAAGAGGAATTATAAAATGTCCAGACCAAGTGATTCAAAAGCATATAACCTAAATTGCTTGCGTCCATTCTAACCTGTGCGAGGAGATTGTATAACCCAATTGGAGTAAATGTAATATTTATTTTATAAATGTGAATTGCTAAGTGGATTTATATCTCGTATATATATATATATATATATATATATATATATATATATATATATATATATATATATATATATATATATATATATATATATATATATATATATATATATATATGTATGTATGCATGTATATATGTTGCTGGCACCTCAACATATGAAACTAGTTTATTTATGAACCACTACAGCAAGCAATGGTGATTGTTTCTTGCGAGTAGTGCGGAAACCCGACAGCAGAGGTGACCCCAGACTCCAAATGAAGCAGTAATATGTGATGATTACATCACATATGCCTGAAGTGTATAGTTCCATTTTGAGAGATCTATGTACTTTGTTAATTGTAATTCAGGCTCGCCATTATTCGCGCTGTCCAGACATATTTTCCCAGCTTAATACCCAGAAGAGTACTGCTGATTTTTAATCATCTTCCTTGAGCTACGCTGTGTACTCAAGAATTTAATTCTTCTGAGAGATTAGTATTGGTGGGTGGACAGCGAAACAATGAGGTTATTAAGCTTCCAACTCAGTGTTCTTTGCAGTAGCATTTGTCCTTTCTATTTTTTTCAGAATAGCTCGTTGTTACAAGCTATCTGACGGTTTGAAGTACTAACGTTACTACACCGCTAGTGTGAAAGAACAGCATCAACACTGACCGCCTACATTGGACGCGTTATGTGGAGAAGTGTAGTCATCACCAACAAGAAGTGACGGAAACCACGGTGACAGGACTCAACTAGAGTTAAGTTCTTGTAACAACAAAAAAAGGCACCAGCAAACGGACTTTTATAACTCCGCTATCAATCCGTGACAATCGGGATCAAAAACGTTAAAAAAGAAGATGTCATTAATTTCTTTTAATTACTATTTTTCGGTGGTCGCTTATTTTCAAAACAGCGCGTCATTTTCAACCATTAACAATATGCCTGGATCTGTCGGTTATATCAGTACGTGTTTTTTCAAAGTGTGATATGTATCCTGATTATGTATGATTCATACATGCATGTGCCTGGATCTGTCGGTTATATCAGTACGTGTTTTTGTAAAGTTGTGATATATTTCCTGAGTATGAATGATTGAATCATTTATTCCCCTAAATCTCCCTATGAGACATGAATCCACCAACCCAGCAGGTCTCCTGTAAACAGCCTACACGAAAACATACATGTGCTCTTGTACTGGTATTTTTTGTAACATTTAATGGTACAAGATCACGTGTCCAGTCACATGTTAGCATTATTCTGTATTATTCCTCCAGATTGTGTTTTTTTTTCACTTTGGTTGATGTTGTGTTATTTTTTGAGGTTATTGTGCCTTTCAGTAAGTTACTCCAGGCGTCATTTCTGGTACGGTGTTGTCTATTAAACAAACGCGCATTTACGTCAATCCTACATGTGTACTTATCAAATATCTCTTAGGTCATCGGACATCTTGGCTATTCTAGCGAGCCATATGGGACCACCGTAGTTTACCAAGTGGGATCTTAGTCTTTGACATATCATATCTGATAGTATACTACAATAAATATATAGCGATGTGTAAATATAGACAGCCAGGGTGAAATGTTAATCTTTTCTGCTTTCATTGTGTCTGTTGTCACAACCTTCATCCTATCTCATCCTGTGTAACATGGTCCTTCAGTTATCACGTGCCAAGCCCTTCTGGTCTGTGCCAACTGTCCAGGTTATCTCCCTGTCCAATTTTATTTTCAAGCAGATTTCATGTTGGTTTTATTATTGTTGGTTACCTTGCTAGTAATTAGTTATAATTAGTTTTCTAGTTGTAATTGGAGGTGAGAGTGCAGCAAGGAGATAAGTGTTCACGACACTGACATGGGCATCAAGTGAACACTTTTTGTGTTACGAGAAATAAGACACAATGAAACTATGATAGGAAACTATATACAGAGCGATCCAACAGGAGGCAATTTGATCATCAGAAGTGGCCCCCTGTCGATCAGGTTTTTGGCCCCTTAATCTACGTTACACTCTAAGGGTGGAAGGGGGGGGGGGAAGCTCACTTGGGTCATGACCTCCTGTTATAGTGTGCAGAGAATTAAACCCACCCCACCTTGGTTGAAGCTTTCAACATCATTCCTGTTTTCTGCCAGCTGGAGACAATTGTGAAAATAACCCCTATGTTGATAACAAATTACTCTCCCGAGTTCCATAGCCCTCTGCAATTATTCCACATCCAGCACGATGCCTTTTCCGCAGTTTCACTGATCATGCACTGAGGCAGCCACGAGACCTCTCGCACCTACTTCAACAGTAATGACACTTGCAGTGAACCCGTAGTGTCACAAGTCCATGACCAGATCATTATACTTGGACACTTTGCTCCTCCAATCTGGATTCAAGTGGCACGGTCAGCTCAATCATTATTATCTGAGCAATGATGAAGAATGCAGCACTATATTTTGCGGTCTTCAAGATCTTCTTATTCTCTCTGGATATGCCCTTAGCCAGCTCCCAGTCATTTGCACAATCAAGAATAGAATATAAACTGCTGCTTGGTTTACTTGGCTTGAGATATGCTGTTTTCCTACTCTCAGAAATTATGTATTTGCGGTACTCAGTCTGAGTTGGCGAACGCTGTTCGTCTTCCCCCTTGCCAGGTCTGTTGTAGCAGTCGGCTCATTTAATACTCTGTTGTGGCGCCATGTGCATCGTACAAGCTCAAATGACACCTTCCAAGCTGGGAGCACTTGTTCAAGTGTCTGTCTTTCATGGCACAGGAGGCTCTGAGCATTTTAAGACTTTCACTATCTCACAAGGTTTGCGGACGATGGCAGGAGGAAACTATAAATGGGAATTACAGTGTGCGGATGTCACCCATTACTAAACACAATATAGTGATTAACAAACGTGACACGTTTTTTTAAATTATGGAGAAAAAAAAATCCTCCATAATAAATGGACCACTTGACTGCTATAGCGGATTATAAAAGTAACTTGACTTGTCCCACAACACCTGGTCAATAAGGCACCAACGACAAGGGCTGGACACACTTTAGCATGAACAAATCTGCTTCTACTGTTCCAACGAGGCTGTGGTCTACCAAAAACAATTTGTCATTGTATCTAGCTTTACAGTTTTTCAAGTCAAAATCAAAATAACTCCTCGCGCAAATTGAAATGGGAAAAAAATACAATGGTCGTAGGCACGTTTGTCTGGGATAATTTGTAGCATCACGTGACAGGAAGACGTGACCTAATTTTGTTGAAGGTATATTCTCCCTGGGAAGCTGAAGGGTGATAAATAAATAATGAATGTTCAAGAGATTGTTGTAGAGAACTTTTTAGTGCTGAAGTCACATTGTGTCACCCACAACTTTGAGCTGTCTGTATTAGAATGGGGTGATCTCCCATTGGACTTCAGTAGTGTCAGAACACATATGTGTTCACAACTCTGTTATAGTCATTGTGTGTAACATTCAATAAAAAGTTGAGACAAGTAGAATATAACGATTATTTTAGCAATAAACAGATTGACTAAATTTACTAACCTATTTTATTTTTTACTGAAATGAAATTGTTGTTTGAAAATATGTATTTATTTCTATGAACGTGGTATTTATTATTTAGTATAATTATTTCCCTTGGCACAAAGCACTACACTTATACCAGTGGGGAAAAAGTGAGATATTTATAAACTGTACTGGTATTTCGTCATGATTAGGTAAGTATCTCAATTTTTTATTTATAAAGGTGTGAATCTATTAGAGCAGTGGCGGCGGACACATTTGTCTGGGTTGTTTTGTAATACAGTATGTTCAAGAGATTCATGAAGCGTGCTGTTTAGAACTGACAACACTGTGTGGTGTTCATTTTTATTGAGTTGATCTTAGTAACGTAGCATCAAGAGTTCATATCTCCGATATAGTCATAACGTGTATTTAAAAAAAAATATTATTGACAAAATCATCATCATCATCATACCTTTCCGTTCCACATGGCACATAGGGCCGAAACAGTTGCTCTCCATCGATTTCTATTCTGGGTTGTCTGTTTCAGCTGAAACCCAAGTCATTCCAATTTCGTTAGCCTCCTCTTCCGCTGTTCTTCTCCAAGTTCTCCTTGGCCTCTCCACTCATCTTTTCCCTTGTGGGTTCCAGTCAAGAGCACCTCTGGCTATGCGTGATTGTTCTCTTCTGAGTGTATGCCATATCCATCACAACCTTCTTACCTTAATTTCCATTTGTATTGGCATTTGCCCGCATCGAAAAATATTCACAACATTCTAGTAGACAACATTACATATTTTAACAGCTACCAGACTTACTACCATACCATAACTTTATAGATTTGTTGAGCAATGTTTAAAAAAAAAAATTATGTGGCACTACTCATTGACATACCGGTAGGAAAAATTTCGAAAAACTATATCTACCTGTCAGTAGAAAAAAGGTGTCAACTAGCTACCAACTGCAATGGAAAGACAAGAACACAGTTGCTAGTTAACATAAGGCTTAACTGACGATGGATATATACTTTCTGGGTACCTTCCTATTTTTATAATTATTGTTGATCAGAATCCAGATCATTACGCTCCGGGCAAACACATTAAGTATCAGTCTCCATCAGCAAATTTTGAAAGATATTGATGTTAATTGCACATGTAGCGCGCTGGTTGTGTACACGACGGATGCATCCTCTCATACGTCCATCTCTTATCGTCTTCCTTTTGATGCCAAGGTCCAACAATATTAGTCTTGTTCCTTTATCGATTGCAGTATCGTCTTCAGGTGATTATTATATGGCCGTAGAATCTCTCCTTTATCGATATCCAATGTTCCCACTATGGGGGCTCTCAAGGCACCTTCCTAATGTGAGCTATACATAAAGTTGACGATGAGCAAAGATTATGTCTAGTAGGTAAATACCTGCACGATCAAATGATCGTCCCAGTGTATTGTCATGACAAAAGCTAAAATCACAGAAAACTGAAGGCGTCTCAAGATGACAGAAAAGCTAGGATTTTTTGGCTCTAAACTGATGCATGGAATGAAAACTCGTACATTATAATTACTGCATATGATGCTATTGTTTTGTATTTTTGGAAAGTTCAGCCATCTATCTTTAGTATTAACAGACCCGGGCGACGGCATTTGAGGATTTTTCGTCGATGGGAATTGGACTGGATTAACTCGAGACGTGGCGAAGACATTTGAAGGAGTGTCGTCGACCAGGGATTGGCGGCTCCTGAGCCGACCCAGCTCTAATGGGTACCTCCGAAATCGGCGAGTATCTGCCTGAATGGCGAGGGACACCTGTCTCTGTACAAGAAAAGGGATACTCACGTAAAATCATTGTCAGGTTAGACATTAATAATAACCTGAGATTTCGCCTTGAGTATTAGCGGGCGTACGAAAAAAAAAAAAAAAAAAAAAAAAAAAAACAGACTGTAAAAGTTTTTAAAAAACATTACAAGGCATTTAGTTGCTCGTTTAGTATGATATAAAAACATCAAACTGACCATTTATTGACAGGTTACTTGAAGAGAAATCCGAATAAACTTGACCTTTGTCCTCTATATTATTATCATTATTTTCTTTTGTGTTCCTTGTGGAGCATGGAACCACCCCTACAGCTAGTACCCTTGTAGGACGCCTGGACCACCACAACAGCTATTACCTTTGTAGGATGCATAAACCACCACTACAGCTGGTACCCTTGTAGGAAGTCTGGACCACCACTACAGCTGGTACCCTTGTAGGAAGCCTGGACCACCACTACAGCTAGTACCATTGTAGAAAGCCTGGACCACCACTACCGCTGGAACCCTTGTAGGAAGCCTGAACCATTACTACAGCTGGTACTCTTGTAGAAAGCCTGGACCACCACTACAGCTAGTACCCTTGTAAGAAGCCTGGACACCACTACAGCTGGTACCCTTGTAAGAAGCCTGGACCACCACTACAGCTGGTAACATTGTAGGAAGCCTGGACCAACATTACAGCTGGTACCCTTGTAGGAAGCCTGGACAATCACTACAGCTGGTACCCTTGTAGGAAGCCTGGACCACCACCACAGCTGGTAACATTGTAGGAAGCCTGGACCAACATTACAGCTGGTACCCTTGTAGGAAGCCTGGACAACCACTACAGCTGGTACCCGTGTAGGAAGCCTGGACCACCACTACAGCTGGTAACCTTGTAGGAAGCCTGGACCACCACTACAGCTGGTACCCTTGTAGGAAGCCTTCACTAAACAGTCACGTGACTTTCGTAGTGGTCAGTCTATTGTAATTAGTTTTACATGATGATGTTGCCAGCCTCATGTACCACCTTGTGACGGGTCGGTGGTGGTGGTGTGGTTGGTGTTGCGATTCCTTGGTTAAGGTATTATTATTGAATAATAAAGTCACTCTTTAGACATAGCAATGTTGGTTACAAATGGTTAGCTCTGGGCATCAGAACATCCCTTCGACGTTCTGATTTGCATAGTCTATAGTATTTGATTTCCCTTGTGGGAGAGTTATCGTGCTGACAAAGGTAAACACCAACAGTTGTAGAACCGAACCCGAAACGTAAATAAAGGATCAAGCCTTCTGCTTAGAGTCCACATGTATTAAGATTCATACAAAACGATAATCGACATTCACAAAGGTTTCATGTACAGTTCAGCGTAACAATTGAATTCCAAATAATATCAGTAAGTATCCGTCCGTGTCAAAACAATGAGTCAGAAGAACATCGTGGCTATATACGTGCGCTGTTATAGTCAACAGCCAGAAGTGAGCACATGAGTTCTTGACATCTACAAATTGAATCATAATACGATTCTTCTTCCATTATTAGTTTAATTTAATTAATCTCATGCTTAGATTAATTTCCGAACTGACCCTGAAGTCTACATCGATTCATCTATAAAATATAGGCTATATACTCAGCCTTATTTCCTTGGAAGAAATACAAGACACGACCTTCTTGCTTGACGGATAGCGTAACAAAGGCTCTGTAACCAAGTCACCCGGCGTGACCTTCCCAACGCGAATGCGTCATAATCTCCGCATATATTTCGCGTTCACTATACCGTAAAATATCGACATATTCTATAAATATTAATGACCCCTAAACGTTGCGCATGGGTAAACCCCAGCAGACGCCATCATTTAAAAATAACACCGTAACAGATTTCCTGTCAGACGGGGGCAAAAAAAAAATCTATGAAATAGATTTTTTTTTTTTGAACAATATTAATCAAATTATCAAAAATTTAACAAAACCCGACGTATGACCTACGATGTTCTATCTAGAACAGTGTCGCGGTCATGTCAGTAATATATTATAATAAAATCAACGTCATATCATACATATACCTTATATTAAACAAGGAAATGTCACTGTCACTAACTAATTAACTAATTAATTTGTTGTATGTATAGACTAACTAATAATGTGAGGTGTTATTAAAATTATTCTAACTAACTAAAATTAAAATAATTAATTATAGTATGTACGTATGGTACTAGCTAATTAATATCTAATAGAGGAAAATGAGAAATAGAATAAGAGAGTAAAAGAAATAAAATTGATAAATACGGACAATTGAAAACCCAATATTAAAGTATACATTAAATTAGAATGCGTGTGAAAATGAAGTGTAAGGATAGATACCTAATTAAATTAACGCAATCAGAAGAAAAGAGCAGAAAAAATTCATACATTTTAACTATATATATGAAATGTCATAATGTAATATCTATTACCTTAATAATTACACTAATTAAAAGGTTTAATTGGTGTGATATTCTTTTGTTTCATCTTTTCTTAGTATATTTTATTTTTTTATTTCATCACACTTTGACTTTATTATCTATTATATACTAATTTAATAACTAGAAAATTTAATAATATTGGACATGAAGATCCAATCGTTGTTACCTCCTGTTGAATTGTATGAAAGTTCATTAAGACACAAGGTTCATATTATCAAATTATGATTTGATTATCCATTCATTGTTAGTTCCTTTATTAAACTTTGAAAGTTAATTGACTAAGTCATCAATGTATCTGTCCTTTCTACATCAGAGATTGTTCCTTTTTAACAGTTTTCAATCGAAATGAGTGATACTCAAAGTGGAATTGAAGTTCAAATTTTCAAACGATCCGTGAAACTTGATATTTTTATCACAATAGTTTATTTCGAAATGTCCTTATTTAGGTAGGAAGTCCAACTGAATTGTTGTATATTCTGACTTGATATCAATACCGTTCATTGCAAATGTAATGCTTGATCAGTCAGAACATTTTCTTGAAATTGTTATATTTATTCAGAATCCGTAGGATGTCTGGACAACGTATCGGCTATGACGTTGTCTGCGCATTAAGTTTCCTATAGTCAACACATAAACGTATGTTGTTGTCCTTTTTCCGGACAATGACTAAAGGAGAGGAAAATGGAGTTGTACTAGTCTCAATAATACCTAATGATATCATCTGTTCGAGTTCCTGAGATGTCTTACTTAGAAAATGTAGAGGTACAGAATAAGGATGAACACGAATTGGTGTATCATCGTTCAGAATAATATCGTGACTAATTACAGATGTGCAACCCGGTACATCAGTTAACACATCTGGGAAAGATTGTAGAAGATTAGCAACGCGTTGATGCTGTTGCGGTGTAATCGTAGAATAAATGGTCACATCATGCCAAGAATCAGTAGATTGGACAGTAAGTACAGGTAGAGGCATCTGCACTTCAGGAAAAGAAGATTCTTCCTCCTGTATAACAGATAGATTAGAATAATGACAAGTAGATACAGTATTTTCACCTAATTCATGAAAAATTGACTGTAAGTGTATAGGACGTGTATGAAATTGCTTGAGCATATTAATATGGAATATCTTTCTGTGTCCCTTGATATCTAAGACGTAATCAACGTCTGAAATTTTATCAGTAACCTTATAAGGACCAGTCCATGAGATCAATAACTTATTGTTATTGTGAGGGAGTAATACATAAGCCTCATCGCCTGGGAATAATTGACGTAATCGTCTAGATCGATTTTGTATAGATCGAGCTTTAGCTTTTGCAGCCTCAGAAGAAGCTGTTGCCAATTGGCAAGACTCAATAATATTATTTCGAAGATTAATCACATACTCATAAGATGACTGAGTGTCCTGAGTCATCTCTGCATCAATTAATAAATCTTTTATCAGTCCCATAGGACCTCTCGGAAGGGCACCAAAAACTAACTCAAAGGGAGAGAAGCCAGTTTGTTCATGTGGCACCTCTCGGTAAGCAAATAGGACAGCTGGGAGTGCTCTGTCCCAGTCCTGAGGGTGTTTAACCGTAACCTTATGTAAAAGTTGCTTAAGCGTACGGTTAAGTCTCTCAACTGCACCGTTACTCATGGGATGATAAATACTACTCAAATTCCTATCAATGTTCCAGGTTTTCATTACCTCCTTCATGGTATCGGATATAAACTGCGACCCATGATCAGATAATAATTTTCTAGGAAACCCTATTCTAGAGAAAATTAGATGTAATGCATCAGCTACATCTGTGGTAGTGGTTGTCTTCAATGGAATGGCTTCTGGCCATCGTGTGCATAAATCAATGCACGTGAGAACAAATCTATGTCCTCTCGCAGATGGTAGAAGTGGACCAATTATGTCTGTGGCCATCTGGTCAAAAGGTCGTACTGAGATATCGCAAGCCTGAATAGGCGCCGTGTGAAAAGCTCCACGTGTTTTCACTTCCTGGCACGTAGTACAAGAACGTACATACTGCGAAATATCTCGTGACACTCCTGGCCAAAAGAATGAAGATAATACTCGAGATCGTGTTCGAGTATATCCCATATGTCCTGCACACTGCGAGTCATGCGCGTGTTGAAGAATGTACCGTCTAAAAGCAGCCGGTACCATCACTTGTTGTTTTACCAGTGATTTATCACTAAAACATCTAATTAGTATATCATTTTTCATAATAAACCAATGTTTGTTCTTATTACCTGAAGGTAAATTATCAACCTTATTAACTAGGTTAAAAAATTTATTTAGAGATTTGTCATTTTTTTGTTTGTTAGCAAATGATTCCCTGTCAATAGGTGAATTGACCTCAGTATCCTCCTGTTTTTCTGCATCCATCTTATTATCATTGACACTTTCCATGAGCATAGTCTGAGCTCTAGTTGTCACGGCGTTTCCAGTGCATAGATTGTGTCTCTCCCATTCAATAATATCTTCTGGTGAACAATCCTTGCTGCCGTGTATGCGACCCACTGATAATTAACGACTTTTTTAGTGAAGGAGAATCCAAATGTTATATGTAATTAATTATGGTGAAGAAGGTGAGTGTGGTTTGGGACAGTCACTCACATTACAAGGTTACGCATCAGAAGCATCATAAACGGTTATAAACGGCTGATGATATTTTTAATCATGGTTTATTACAATTATAACATCACGTAGATCTAGACGAATACAGTTACATCGAAACAGGAATCTTCATAATGTAGTTAACACACCATACGGCCCTTACACATCCTGGCCTACAAAATCTCTACTCCTCACATCAGTGCACAAAGACTGCGTCTACGGCAGTTATATAATAATCATGGCCTACAAAATCTCTACTCCACATCAGTGCACAAAGACTGCATCTACGGCAGTTATATAATAATCATGGCCTACAAAATCTCTACTCCACATCAGTGCACAAAGACTGCATCTACGGCAGTTATATAATAATCATGGCCTACAAAATCTCTACTCCACATCAGTGCACAAATACTGCATCTACGGCAGTTATATAATCATCAAGGCCTACAAAATCTCTATACTTCACATTAGTGCACAAATACTGCATCTACGGCAGATATATAATAATCAAGAACACACACTATGGGGCGACCTCTCCAGATCGATGCCCAAAACTCACTGCCCACGGGAATACACATCCTCCCCCTAAAACAGCTACGAGCCCCGGCTGTTAAAAAACACCGTTCAGTCTCACTACTTGCACGGGCTAGCCACAAATAGCTAAACACCCGTATCTCAAAACAGTTCGGAGTGAACAAACCTCCACAATTGAACTGACTAGCGTTCACACGCTTTGTAACCTTACTTCTACTATTACAATTTAACATAACATTAAAGACAATCACGTCTTCAAGCAACGACAACCCATAATCTAATCTGCTCACCTAATATTTTCCAGATCACGTCCCCTTCCATTAAAATTACTGGTAACACCCACCATAAGGTCTGCTATTGGCTTTTTCAGCATGCATACCTTCACGTTACCTGTGAAAAAAGGTGTGTTAATATGGATAATAGCTGTGGGGTAAAACTCAATAGTTCCCCCAAAAGTCATGCAACGGATATATTCCCCCGTTGCACAGCTAGGATGTACTAGCGACTGTCGCACTCCAATGGTTGTGGACCCGAGTCTCTCAATACAGAAACTACAGAACTATTTACTATCCCTCTGTTAAAAATCAGAGAGCCTGTTCCATCATTGGCTGCAAGACCTACTTCTGGTGTAATGTGTCCGCAGTTTAGCACTGTCTCCTTTGCCTTCTGAAAAATAAGATTGCATTGTGGGCAACTATTTGCCACGTTATAATTTATAGCAAAGCATGCAGCAGAAGAATTCATTGTATTATCGTTAGGTGGAACCTGAACCTTAGGGGTGATATCATTTGTAACTGCTGCCCCGGTATTATGGTTATAATGTGAAGATCCACGAGAATGAGAACGATTACGAGAATAATTAGTTGAATTATCTCGTTGTCGTCTATTATAATTGTTATCTCGATGTCTCGAGTTATAATTATCGCTATTCTTCCAATTGTTACCATTATTATATTGATATGACCGATTATAACTTGAGTTACGTGGATTACTGTTGTATCTTGACTGAGGTGAATAATTTCTGGTTTGTTGTCTTCCTCTATTAAAGTTATTGTTAAAGTTATTCTGTCCCTTATGAAAATTAAAGTCATAGTTTCCTTTGAACCTACCTCTGTCCAGACTGTGTGTTCTAGGTTTGTTATGATTATGATATGCCATATTGGAGGCTACAGGAAGTGGTTCTTTTATCAACGAGCCAGAAATATTAGCATTCGGATGAGCTGTGCAGTAATTTAAAGAAATTTTTTCTAACTCATCAATAGATTCTGGTTTTCTTTCTTGTAGATAAGCAAAGAATGGTGGGCTGACAGAAGATAATACTTTATCCCTTAATAATAAATCAACTAATTTGTCGTAAGATTTGTTGACACCTGCCAGTTCAACCCATCTGTTAAAAGTATTGCGTATGTTAGCAATAAAACCTGTGAAATCTTTATTGTTATCTGGCAATAAACTTTTGAAACGTAATCTACATGCCTCTTCGTTCAAGTGGAAACGACGTAATAACAACGTCTTAATGGCCTCATAATCTGTGGCTAATGTAGGATCAATGTTTTGTGCTGCACTTGCAGGTTCGCCATCCAGAAATTCCTTAAGTTTAAGTGCCCATGCAGTTCTGTCAAGGTTATTGACCTTACATATATCCTCAAAGCGCGCCAGCCACGATGATAGGTCATCCACGTGTAACTTGAATGGTGGTAGTTTAAAGTAATAATTGCCCTTAAGTCGGGTGGATGAAGATCCAGATTGAGCATTATCATTTTGGCTTGCTGCAGCACTCTGCGAATTCAGTTTTGCTGTTTCCAATTTAAGCCGTTGCAATTCCATTTCTTGCTGTAGTATGATTTCTTGTCGTTTCAATTTATTCTCTTCTTCAATACGTAGGATTTCATCACTTGCCATCTTTCTTTCTTCTTCTTGTCTTAATTCTTCTCTCTCTGCTTTAGCAACAGTTTTCTTTTCAGCCTCTTTTCTTTCAAGTTCTTCCATCTCTGCCTTAGCAATAGCTTTCCTTTCCTCCTCTTCTGCCTTATATTTTGCAAATTCAGCCAATGCATAAGCCTCGAGAAGTTCTCCTTTTTTTCCAAAATCCTTACCATTTTTAATAAAATAGTCTAAGTTAAGCATCTTGAAGTTAATTTATTTAAGTATTCAATTACTTATGTATTGTAATCAACAATATAATCTATGTCGATAATTATAATTACTCAACGAATGAATAATTATTATAAGAAATTGTAATATTACTGTATTGTTATGTATAAGTTCCACAATCTATAATATTTTGGAAAAATATTATATATATACTCACTGATATCTAGTTATGATAGTTAGTTATATAAGCTGCTGAAATTATATCAAGCGCTTAATATTAATATTTAATAATTATATGTATTATCCCCAAATAATTAGTCTTAATTGTCACTAAGTTCACAATATAGTACTGAGAAAGTGTACTAATTTATATTAAATATGTATTAATATGTTATAAAGTTTTAATAATTAATCATTAGATATTATGCCTTAATCATGAGGCATAAAGTGCATTGCCCATTTCTAGGACCACCACTGCAAATATGTGCAAAGTCCCTAATTCCTCATCAAAGCTGATAAAAATTTAATCATATTCATCTATACTATTATTAATGAAGAAATTATGGCATTAATATTAAATTATAGAAGGATGAAATGAATACAAACAATACAATGGGTTAACCAAGGAGTACAGAACAGTAGCACAATACAAAAGTGACATTTTCACAAAAATAAATGATATTATAAAACCAAGTTTAGTAACAGGAAATGTAGAAGGGTGAAGGTTAACTGAAGGAAACGAACATATTTGGCACTAAGAATGATGACGTCACAGGACTCATTTGACGTTAATACAATACATTGAAATGAAATTAAAGATAGCTAGATCAGAATAACAAGATAGATTACGAACATAGGACTGTAAATGAATAAAAATAAGAACCAAATACATCAGAAAACAACAGTTATAACATGACTATACACCTAACATGCAAAGTGAATTAATGCAAGTCCGAACGAACCGATCACCGATAACGATAATTCGACGCTTTCTTCGCGAGGTGCTATTAATTCACAGCCTTAGGAACATTCAGAATGAATATCGACATCCTGAGAGCCATTTTATTCATTATGAACCGCCGCCCAACCATACCCGCTACATGAAAAGGACAGGAACAATATTTAACATGGATACATAGAAAAAAAGAACATGGCATTATTTGGACAAACAGGACAAAATATTTTAACCTTTAAAATCAGTGACTTATCTTGTTTTGGCGGTAATATCGTACATTATATGCTTCGCCGAGGACTCTAGAGCTTGTTTGTATCATTGAGAAAGTCAGCAATAGGTTTCATTTCATGTTTGAAAGCTGCAAATAAGTTTGTTTGACGGACATTGTCAGCTGCTGGCTTTTCCAACCGTTCTTCTGTCGTCAAGGGCATGACGTCACCGGTGTTTATGCAAATAATGTTCGTTTCGGCTCGAAAGGACAAATGTCTCATTTTTTTGTGGTTCGTTCTTCTGAAAAAATTCCAAAACCACTAATGGCCACCAGTTGTGACGGGTCGGTGGTGGTGGTGTGGTTGGTGTTGCGATTCCTTGGTTAAGGTATTATTATTGAATAATAAAGTCACTCTTTAGACATAGCAATGTTGGTTACAAATGGTTAGCTCTGGGCATCAGAACATCCCTTCGACGTTCTGATTTGCATAGTCTATAGTATTTGATTTCCCTTGTGGGAGAGTTATCGTGCTGACAAAGGTAAACACCAACAGTTGTAGAACCGAACCCGAAACGTAAATAAAGGATCAAGCCTTCTGCTTAGAGTCCACATGTATTAAGATTCATACAAAACGATAATCAACATTCACAAAGGTTTCATGTACAGTTCAGCGTAACAATTGAATTCCAAATAATATCAGTAAGTATCCGTCCGTGTCAAAACAATGAGTCAGAAGAACATCGTGGCTATATACGTGCGCTGTTATAGTCAACAGCCAGAAATGAGCACATGAGTTCTTGACATCTACAAATTGAATCATAATACGATTCTTCTTCCATTATTAGTTTAATTTAATTAATCTCATGCTTAGATTAATTTCCGAACTGACCCTGAAGTCTACATCGATTCATCTATAAAATATAGGCTATATACTCAGCCTTATTTCCTTGGAAGAAATACAAGACACGACCTTCTTGCTTGACGGATAGCGTAACAAAGGCTCTGTAACCAAGTCACCCGGCGTGACCTTCCCAACGCGAATGCGTCATAATCTCCGCATATATTTCGCGTTCACTATACCGTAAAATATCGACATATTCTATAAATATTAATGACCCCTAAACGTTGCGCATGGGTAAACCCCAGCAGACGCCATCATTTAAAAATAACACCGTAACACACCTCATATTAGTCACCTTGTACGAATTGTCTGAGCATAACGTTCACTCAAGTACAGGGTAATGAGTTCACTCAAGTACAGGGTAATGAGTTCACTCAAGTACAGGGTAATGAGTACTGTTTCCGTAGTTTCTCGAAAGCCAGTGTTAATATTTCTAACAAAGTTGTCACAAAACGGTGTGTGCGCTCTTATGTCTACTCCGGCAGGATTGCATTATATTCCTGTGCGAGTGATGTTGTTATTTTCATCTCCCCTATTCCTTATTTGCCAATACAAAGCATTCATCCGAATATGAATGTTTACATTACTTTCACACTTCAATTAACTTTAATTCTTCGGCCCATCCCTGAGGCACTAATTAGATCACAAAAACGTGACGGTCTCACATTTTATCCCAGGTAAAAGGTTAATGACATTGTTTGCACAGGATGGGCGTAATCCTTTACAATTCTACAGAATAATAGACTTGCATATTGGAGGTGTGGATAAACCACGAAATGTCCAGACCAGGCGGCTGAATTGCGCCGAGTCATAACCTGATAACGATTGTTGAATTACGTGGAATAGGCAAGTCAGATAATCGCCCAATCTGGGAGGACGTGTGAGAGACGTAGCTTGACCAAGTAATAATCGAATGTTTACCCCCATTTTTAGAAAAGTAACGTTTGACATTTTGCACTAGATGAATCATGCAAAATATTTAATCATAAATTTAAACGTTCAAAAACGATTAGCTGATACTTTAAGGCGCGAATAACAATTGCGTCGATTGGACGTTTGTCCCAACAGCCCTGAGAAGCGGGGGCCGAAAACTTGCAATATAATCTGACATTTTTTGTCTAGTACTCTGTGAGAATCGCTTGCCAAGACGAAAACCAGACTGCCAGAAGTTAGAATCAAGATTCTTATACCGGAACCATAGTTTGAGCAGTTTTGAGGACTTCAGAGCCCAAAATAAACTCTACAAATTAACAAGGACCACTGGAATCTGAGGAATCTAAAACACGGAGTAATAGTGGGAATTCATTGTTAACTAAAAAAAACAAAAAATACCCCAGAAACGTGTAAGAGGCTAGTCAAGTGTCTCTATTCCTCTGAGCAAACAGTCTGTGAGCCAAGATTGGATTGATGGTACCAGTGAGGGTACTTATCTCTGGAACAAAGTGAGGATAGAAGTGGTCTGACCACGAAATAGACACCAGTATCAGAGGGTCTTAGAGACGCGGGGCCAAATTTGCAGTTACACCTTGATCTTACTTGGAACGTGCTGCGCCATTAATCTTGACCAGAGATGCGAGAACTCCAGTGATTTTTCTGCATAGTACCCAAAAACCCAGCTGGAGGAGAAACTACTATTTGCAGCTAAGTCAAACCTAGAAGCTGCCAAGTGACTTCTTACATAAAACACCATACCATCACACGATGATTAGTATTTTCTGCTAACGATTATATAATTTTTTTAAACAGTTAAAATTAGTTGATTATTAAATCTGTTATTTGTAAATATAAAAATTTAACTTGAATTTAATCATTTTGTATGTACTGCATGTTTGTTTCAGTCAATTTAATAAATGCACTCTAAACCGAGCTATACCATACTAATAAGAGTTCCACTTTGTAAATCAGGGTGGGACCTTCAACGAGCTGAAATTAATAATTGCTTAATTCTGCATAACAGGCGGCGGATGAGTTATAAATTAACATTTATCTTATGAACACTCCCTTGAGATATAAGCATCTTTATCCCTCTATATACTTGTACAACTCTGCCAAGAGTTATCTTGTGCGAAGGTAGACACCTTTGAAGACCCATATTAGATACACATTGAGTTTTGGCCACTGTTGGAGCACCCCTGCAAAGCGTGGAAGGCAATTCCGTGACAAAAGTCAACAATGCACCATGAAAATAATGAAGAGAAAGGTATACATGTTCTTTAAGAGAGTGTTTAATTTACGTGTCACAGTGTTTAGTGTGCCGTTTCCTTATTTTCCCAAAAACGTGGCGCGATTGTTTCACTGGTTACAAACTTTCATTACGAAAATTAGTAATGTGGGGATATTTATCTTTTAGGTGTCCAAGATGCCATAATGTTGATTATATTCTAGGTCACATAGTGGAGAATTTATTTAACTATGTGATGATGGGTAGAAGAAAAGGAACGAACAAACAGAAATAACGTCACAAACAGGTTAATTAATGTGACATTAATAAAACACTATTTGGTCCATTACAACAATTTTTAGTCTAAGAAATTTTCTTGTTTGTGTTTATAAGAATACATTCAAACGAATTATTTATACCCCTTGATTCTTTGTCTTGTCAACCAACAGTTTTATTCTTGGTACAGTTTCTGACTCCAATATTTTTTTTTTCTTCTTTCTTGCTTCGGATTAGATTAAGAACTGGTCGTTCTCTCTTCATTCCACAACTTTGTTTATCACTAACACTACTATTTTTGGAATATTTCATTTAGATTATATACAGTGTGGCCCAAAAGTCTGGATTCATAGAGAATTCGGCAGCTACTTCTCTTTGTGAGGATCCCTGTCTTATGTACATGAGAACAATCTTTGTGCGTTCATCTGCTGCTAATGTCGAATCCATATTGGGACGGAAAAAATGATTATGTAAGTTAGAAGAGAGAAATAATTTATATGAGGCAAATTACCTACATTTCCACACGTTTAGCTAGCTTTGTAGCTATTTAGTAAATATCCTGCAGAACCCTGTGAAATGTTTGGCGTATCCTAATGTGGTAGGCGTAATTCAGGCTGGGAACTCCTGCTCTACATGGACTTAAAATCCCATCTTTCCGGTACGTAAGGCTATGCTATTAATTATGACGTCGATTTATTATATTGAAATGACTTTCTGGAGTGGAGTATGTGGAGCTAGGTAGACCATTCCTCCAGTTCCAGAGAAGCAAATAATCTGCATGTATGCAGCACTGTCATCGTAATGAATATGGGTTACTTTATAAATCATTTAAGTCGAGAATCAATGTATCCAAGTTGGAACAACACAGTATCTTAGAAGCAATGAATGTAGTAGCTGGCCGGTAAAACATCTCTTAGTGTTTGGAGAACCAACCAGTAAATTACGAAAGTCACTAAATAAAGTTGTCGTACATCCAAAAACAAAAACTTCATTACAAATGTGTTTTTCTGTAACAATGTGTCTCTTCCTTTGTCATATTTATGACTGTGAGTATGTATAATAGCGCTGGTCGTAGACCCACTTTCTGGGATGTATTGTAATACAGTTTGTTCAGACCGGAGTGGAACAGTCCTAGTTACGATGGTTTGGCCACGTCTGCAGAATTGGAGAAGAACGTCTGACACGACACATATGGGAAACCAACAGCAAAGAATCCAGATCTCTAGGAGGACCCAGAATTCGCTGGGAGGACAACATTGAGTGTGGAGGGGGGGGGGGGAAGGGGGGTTTGAGGGCGGGGGTTATAACATTATTAGTACTGAGTGGATCGAAAACCAAATTCCATGAAAAATATTCCTTGTACTGAGAACCAAACCTCATAGCCTCTCCGGCTACCAGGGTAGAACAGAAACCAATAAAGTAAGAAAATATGATTGGAAGATTGTCGAAGTGCGCTGTTTGGCGCGGATGAAACATTTTGGTGTGCGCATCTGCGACTACTACAGAGTTGTTCAACATCATAATGTCTTTGAAAGTGGCAGAGCACATAAGTGCTCACTACTTTAACATGTGCATTACACTCATATTATTTAAAGTTTTTTTTCATTCTCAACCCGGGAAACAAAATAAGTGTTTAACAATTTAACAAATGTACTAATAAATATAAGATAGTATTTTATACCTTATTTAATTTTGTTAAATTAATTGATAAAACTAAATAAGTAACGAAAACCTGTTATTTTATTTGATTTTTGTTGTATAGGTAAATTGTTTCCCTTTGAAAGTAAATAAGATACATTCCCCTAACTACTTTATCTTTTTTATTATCTGCAACAGTAAGTTGTCTTTGGTAAGCTCGTATCCTACAGTTAACTATTTAGTGTTTTTCAATTGTACATACCAAACGTACTTGTGTTCATAATGCCAAAGACGCTATATATTACAATTCTCTATCTATTTTACTACAGTCTGGTATGTAATATGTACATGTACACAGACAATATTATTTTTTGTACATAAAATTTACACTAAGACAGCAAACTTCACTGTTTAGAATTCTTCAAAAACATAAGTACGGCGCAGGGTGAAAAATAATTACGGAGTCAAAGTATTAAAGTATCACAATATTATTTTTATTTTTTATTTATTTTCACTTATTTCCGAGAATCGACATCCCGTCAAAACCTGACAAGAAGTGTGATCTAGATTGGAAGAGCAACATTTGTTCAAAGCGGCAAGTATAGTGATCTGGTCGCGGATCTGAGAGTCGATAAGTTCACTGCAAGGGTCATGGCTGTTGAGGTGGGTGCAAGAAGGCTCGTGGCTGCATCAGTGTATGATTTATTGAAACTGTTGGGGCTGAGGGGACAGTCGAGAACGAGGGCACTGAAGAGGCTTAGTGAAACTGCGGAAAAGGCATCATGCTGGCTGTGGAACAACCGCAATGGGCTATGGAACTCGGGACAGTAAACCCTGCGGTACAGAAAACATCATAAATTTATCTGTCCACAATACGTTGAGTTTTTCGGTGTACTGGTGACAGGGCTGTGACTGACGGGCAACACACGGCGGGTATTATAAGAGGTGTTGGACATAGAATAATACAGTTGCTAGCCTCGTCGGCTTTGCGCTGGTGCGTCAGTGTCTGTCCCTAGTTGTGGTGTGCGGCGGAACGAACGGAATAATGTGTCTTCTCTTTGTTACTTTCACAGTTGCCTCCACGGCTGGCGGGGTTGTGGATTTTAAAGTTGCTCCCAAAGTGAAGTGGGTTTATTTTCGATACAAGACAACAGGAGGCTGAGACACTTGGGAGTCATGACCCAAGTGGGCCCGCCCCCCTTAGAGTGTAAAGGAGAGTATACAGGTCCGAAACACTTGTTCTTCTTCTTCCTCGTTCGTCCTGAAAAGGACGTTGGTTGCGTTGTGTCTGACGGTTACGCCGGAGCTGTGATATCTGCGCCTTTCGGCCGACACATCCGACTTCAGCACGGCATTTTTTGGGACCGGGTTTGCCTTCCCTGAAACACTTGTTCGACGGGGGACTACTTCTGATGATCAGATTGCCTCCTGTTTAATACAGTAATCCTCAAGGGATTGATGAAAAACGCGTTTCAGCGTTGAGCGATAAATTTACACCGTATGAATTGCAACAAGGCGTTTATTATCATTGAAAGTAGCAGAGCAGATAAGTTTTCACTTCATCGTCATGTGCATCAAGTAAAACATTGTTTTAATATTTTTTAATAACAGCAAATAACAACATTCACAAATAGAATGTAACAGTTTATTCTTAAAGTCGGCGTAAACAAAGCACTTTTTGTTTTATATATTTTTGCATTTAACCAGATGCAGTTAACACTAAACGAGAATCTTTTGTTTTTTTATCATGTGTGTAATGGTTAAATTATTTCCCTTGAATTTGAAATTAAAGAAACAAACGAATAAGCTACCTCCCCCGCCCCCCCCCCCGCCCCCCCCCCCCCCACCCCCCCCCCCCCACCCCCCCTAACATTATATGTTGACACGTAAAGAAATATATGTATATTTACAGTATATTGTATGTTCCTATTGTAGGGTTCCCATTCGTCCCGTTTTTCCCGGGACAGTCCCGCTTTTTTAAAAATGTCCCGGTGTCCCGAATTTATTCAAAGTGTCCCGCTTTTTAATGGTCCTTCCTGAAAAAAAAATCTTTGGGTAAAGGATTTTATTCCGTGTTTTAGTAGTGTTACTTTATCAATTTCCGGTTACAGTGGAAGTGTTACAGAAGTCAGATCTCCTTAAAAAGGTTATTGCCATATCAGCAGATAATACAAATACAAACTTTGGTGGAAAGAAGAGAAAGGGACAGAATAATCTGTACTTCAAAATGCAAGAAAACACTGTGAACAGTTTAATTGGTATTGGTTGTCCTGCACATGTGATACATAATGATGTGCAGATTGCTACGGGGGTCTTCAGTTAATAATTAACAAGATTTACCAGCATTTCCACATTTATTGTGTACGAGTTGAGGAACTGAAATCATTTTGCGAATTCACCAATACAGAATATAAAACTGTTTTTGGTAATAGCAAGACAAGATTGCTCTCTCTCTCTTGCCTGCAGTCCAGAGAGTTATTGACATTTTCCCTGCATTGAAGTCATATTTTTTTTCCATTCACAAATGTCCTACCAGTCTCAAATATTTCTTTGAAAATCCACTTTCAATTACACTCCTGCATTTCATTGCCAGCCAGTTAAAAACCTTTTCTGATACCATCAAATGTGTTGAAAAGCAAGAGATAACAGTAATTGAAGTGAAGGATGAAGTAAACAAACTGGTGGAAAAATTAAACTACAGGAAGGCAGAAAAGATTCTTACCACTACTGTGAGAAATCAGTTGCAAGAATTAGAAAAAGAAGGACACATAACAGTTGAAAAGTTTCAAAGCTATGTAGTAGATTTCTATGACACCTGCATTGAATATATTCAGGAGTGGTGTACACCATTTCTTACGCCTCTTCAGTCTATGGATTGGATCAAATTGAAGGGAAAGGAGTCTGTGACTTGGAAGAACATCCAAGAAAGCTACATATTCATGAAGACAGTGTCACCAAATTTTACTGTGAATGAAGAGGACTTATTTGATGAGTTTGCATATGTGAAAAAATATTGTGAAAGCAAATTTGATGTGTGGAGTGAACTGAAGGATCAAAGTGTCAGTGAAAAATGGTGTGAGATGTTGGCTCATTTTACAAAGCAGGATATAAATGCTGAGAACCTGAAATGCCTAGTTAGTTTGTGTTTGGTACTGCTAGGATCCAATGCAGCTGTTGAACATGTTTTTTCATTAATAAATGCGCTTTGGACAGACGAAAAAAAACAGACTTAAAATTGAGACAGTGAAAGCTTTAACCATTATAAAGACCCATTTTAAGGATTTCTCTTGTGCTGAGTTCTATGTACAAATATCAGAAGAAAAAAAGAAAACTTCTTGAACAGGCCCATAAATCTGATAAATATTCTGATGAATCTGAAATATAAACTTGACTATTGTGTATTTTTTAAAGGTGCGATTTTTCTAATTAAGTATGTTTGTAATTTAGAATTCTTTTTTAAAGTGGAAGTTGTGTTAGTTAATGTGTGTATTTTTATACCAGTATCTTATTTTAAGTAAAACATATAATATGTAATAGATTTATTTGTGCTTTACCTTAATTTTTAACATGTCCCGTTTTTTTACAAAATGCCACGGGTTTTTTAGGTAAAAATTTGGAAATGTCCCGGTTTTTAAACAAAACATTATGGGAACCCTATCCTATTGGTCACCTTATTACTTTTTTTTAGTCCATCTACATTTTTGGCAAACATTGACCTGAAGTCATACATTGATTAATATGGATCATACACTCCACTTCCATAAACCATTATCCCGCTGGAACTACAAAAATGCCAACTGGAACAAGTTCTCAGCACTGACAGATGAATACTGTGGTTTTATAAACACCCAAAACAAAAGAATTGGAGAAATAGCTGACGGATTTAATAAAGCAGTTCTGAAAGCTGCCCTAGAATCAATACCACGAGGGGCGAGAAAAGATTATAAGCCGTACTGGACAGAAGAACTCAAAGAACTGGAAGAACAGGTAACAGAGGCCAGACATGTAGCAGAAAAGGACAAAACAATTGAGGCAAACATCGCCTAGAAAGCTATCTCTGCAAATTACAGGAAAACGTTAAACTGTTCAGCCAACAATAGGTGGATCAAAACAACAGAAAGTCTAAACCTCGACAAAGATGGAAGAAAATTATGGAGGCTCTCCAAAACCTTATATGATGAGAAATGCAAAAATAAGGAAATAACCCTACAACAAAATGAGAAAATGCTCACAAAGAAAGAAGCAGCTAATGTTTTTGCTTAAAAATTCTCACATGAGAGCCAGATAAATGTTCCACCTGACGGAAAACAGGAAATTACCAAAGAGCAAGAACTTTACCAATATATACCAACTGTTCCAGAAGAGCACATGACATCAAACCTCACCATGAGAGAGCTAGAGGCAGCCATTGTATCCCTTACACAAAGAAAGTCACCTGGAAAAGACGGGGTAACAAATGACATGCTTAAAGGGCTAGGGCCTAATGCCCAGAAAGCCCTCCTCAAGATTATGAACTATAGCTGGAAGTGTGGAATTGTACAACAGGCCTTTAAAGAAGCAGTACTAGCTCCAATCCTTTAAAAGGACAAAGACCGAAAGGACCCAAACAGCTACAGACCCATCAGCCTTCTAAGCTGCACGGGAAAGCTTATGGAGAGAATGATCAATACCAGATTAAGTTGGCACCTCGAAGACTAACAAATTCTACTGCACCAACAGGCAGGCTTCAGGCAACATAGGTCTACAGAGGACCAAGTCACCTACATTGCACAGGAAATCGAAGATGCTTTCGAAGAAGGAAAGCACACATTAGCGGTCTGGGTAGACATGGAGAAAGCATTTGATAAAGTTTGGAAAGATGGGCTAAGAGTTAAAATGCTTAAATATGGAGTCTGTGGAAGAATGCATAACTGGATTGGTCACTACCTAACAAACAGAACAGCTAGAGTGCAGGTGCACGGACAGTTAAGCAAAAAGACTACAATGGAACATGGAGTCCCACAGGGTGGGGTCCTTTCCCCAACACTCTTCCTTATTTATATAAATGATGTAACAGAAAACATCCACAAGAATGTCCACAACACCCTCTATGCTGATGACTTGGCCATGTGGACTTCAGAAGAATACATCACCACAGCAAGAGTGTGCATGCAGGATTCACTGCTAGCCCTTGAATGGTTGTCCAGAAAGTGGTTGCTCAAAATCAATGAACAAAAAAACAGCTCACACTATTTTCACCTTATCACATAAACCACAGCAAGCAAAGCTACAACTAAATAGCAGGCAGTACGAGAAGGTGAAACACCAACATACTTAGGAATAAAACTAGACCGCCGAATGACGTGGAAATCACAGATAAACAAACTACAGCTAAGGGCAAAGCTTCGCATGGCCATCATGAGAAAGTTAGCTGGTACCACATGGGGTGCTGATGAGAATATCCTCAAAAAGCTGTACACAGGCAGAGTCAGACCTGCTATGGAATACGGCATCACAGCTTAGTCGACGGCAGCAAAGTCAAGTTTTGACAGAGTAAACAGACTCCAAAACCAAGTAGCACGTATTATAGCAGGGGCCCTAAAGTCCACACACATCAACCATATGGAACGAACGAACTTTATTTTCGAAGGGTAATGAATTGGGCGCGCAGGCCCGTCTAACATTCTGCCCATCCACTCTCATTAATCTTGCATACTATATCCTTTCATTCCCACATGATGCTTTAAGCATTAATTTAAAGGCATGCAACATTATAAAGTTACCATAACAGCATTCATTTACAGTATGCAATCATAATAAAAAAATGAGTAGGTTTTTTTTTGTTAAAACAAACAAGCTAGTAATTGGGGGAAAAAAGTAATAATAAAATAAAATAAATAAAACAATAAATAAAAATAAATAAATTCTGTATACCGACACTTACTCATGCGGTCAATCCGTCTACAATTAATCTGTATTTTTGAATGTGTCATCAATCATCAATACAAAAATTACATAAACACATTCTCGCTTATGTCCATACATTCTTGGTGGAAAATGAAATAATAATAATAACACTTTCTTACGCACTTCTGTGGCAGGAAAAGTCTTTAAGCAGTTAAAAAAAAAAAAAAAATTGACATTTCTAAAATACAGTGGTATGCTGGTACATTCTCACGACTCACATTTCTAAAGTACAGTATTATGTGGATACATTCACACATACATTACATTATTTAATAATATTTTAAAGTGAATATAATAATGATATTACATGGATATAAAACAAATTATTCACACACAAAAACGAGCGGAAGAAGAAAAGAAATGTTGACCTATGGATGAGATGTTGACAGGCAAATGCTGTTTCTATGGGGGTAGATAATCAGTGTTGAGGAAGTGTTTGAAAAGTGCTTTGTTAAGGGGAGGGGCTACACTGAAATGCTATTTTCGTTATTAATTGCTGGATTTCAATGAAAATGCACAGACTTAACCTAGAAGTATATCAATACTAGATACGAAAAATGAAGAGTTTTATGGCACTGCACTACTGGTTGCCATAGAAACGGCGGCCATATTTGATTCTATTGTTCTATTTCAATTTGCTAAGGCTTTTTTATTTATTAAGCTATGAATACCAAATTTGAACACAACGTTTATCATTATATTTTAAAACTTTGCCATTGGTGGATTTTTGATAACTTTAATACAAAAAAAGTTGTATGACTTTGAATAAAGTGTCTAAAAAAAGTAACAAATTTTGATAAATTTTACATTACTTTTTGCAATAAATCAAAAGTTTGATCAGATACTCAAAATCCACCAATATAAAAGTTTTAAAAGATTATGGGCAACATATGTGCCAATTTTTATGTCAATTAACATATAAGTGTGGAAGTTTTAAGGAAATTAGAATGAGAAAATTAGATTTTGAGAAAATCGCATTTTTCTCCATAAATAGACCACAATTAAATAAGTCTGTACTATTGCTCCTGAAAAATTGCTTACTTGTCATTTAGAACATACTGGTAGCATAGCCAGCTTCCTCTGCAGCTTCCTATCTGGCTTTCTGTTGAAATTTGTGCCTAATTTCCTTCCTTGTCTTAGCGCAGTTTTCTGCCGTTTTAGAGCTGAGCAATATTGGATTCTTTGTTCTATTTCAATTTGCTAAGGCTTTTTTTATTTATTAAGCTATGATTACCTAATATGAACACAACGTTTATCATTATATGTTAAAACTTTTCCAGTGATGGATTTTTGATAACTTTAATACACAAAAAAGTTGTAGGACTTTGAAAATAATGTCTAAAAATAGTAACAAATTTTACTAAATTTTACATTACTTTTGTCAATTAACCAAAAATTTGATCAGATACTTAAAATGCATCACATAAAAAGTTTTAAAAGATCCTGGGCAATATATGTTCCAATTCTTACTTTTCCTGTGATGGATTTTTGATAACTTTAATACAAAAAAAGTTGTAGGACTTTGAAAATAGTGTCTAAAAATAGTAACAAATTTTACTAAATATTACATTACTTTTGTCAATTAATCAAAATGTTGATCAGATACTTAAAATCCAACACATAAAAAGTTTTAAAAGATTATGGGCAATATATGTTCCAATTCTTACATAAGTGTGGAAGTTATAAGAAAATTAGGATTAAAAAATAGATTATGAGAAAACCGCATTTGTATACATAAGAAGACAACAATTAAATAAGTGTTAATCTCTATGGTGTGTAGATTTGGATATAGAATGGTTGTATCGTGCTGTAATGTTATATCGCGAATGGGTGGTATAAAAGTTCGCCAAGGTGGACATCCAGGTTGTAGTGGAGACTTGTATCATAAGACGTAACGTACCAGTATGTGTGTGTGTCGTTCATCACATTGACAGGAGTAGATGTGGAGTGGATGTAAAGTTGATGTAGATAGTTCTTAAACATGTCACAGGTATGAAGTCAATAATGTGGGTGAACAACTGTGGTCTTTTTCTACCATTTATTAAAGTCACAGTCACAAGACAATGCAGACACATCCATATAATCTTGACATCGAAACATGGCGGACACGAAGACAGTTCACTTGAAATGTATAAGTTGTAAATTAATCAATATTCATATATGTCAGTAAATTGCTGACTCCACATTACTCATCATTCCAAACTCGTAGCAACACCTACTATCTGTTCATCCTGACTGCAACGTCAGATACCTTCTTACATATCGCTCCTTAAATCACTCTTCTTCAGTCGACCCCCAAACATGGCGGGTGACACAAGGATAACATGGTCCATCACTCTAATCGGACGTAGCGTGAAGATCTGTCCTTTCAACGATAGGCTTATAAAACTCCCCCATGTATCAGGCGAGTTTCTTTTTTCAACGTTATCGTAATAACAGCTTGTAAGCCATCCGGTCTTCCACTCCAGACGGGCATTAGGCCTCTGCGAACAGTAAACACTGAGAGTTCCCTCGTGTGCAGACATGGACGTTTAAATACAAGAGCTAGACATATCGCTAATCATGCGAGTCTTTAGAATAATGTTAGTCTCCTGGGTTTCTGTGCGTGCATATAGACTTAACAGTCTTAAATGGCTCCAACGGGCTTAATACATTGCAAATTCGTCCTATCAACCACAGTGAGCACACCTCACCGGTTGATCCAAAAATATATTCAGTTTGCACTGAGAACAAGGAAGTGTAATTATATCAACTCTACCTTGTCATAGAATCCGCACACAACTATATAGTAACTATCAATAAATAACACTGGGGAATTCTATAATATTTTGTGGAAGAAATTCCATCCCCGAAACAATGCAGAAACGTCCAGACATTTTTCGTCTGACTAACCCAGGTCACAACATGACGGCCTTTCTTGCCGGAAATCTGCTACGCACTCCTTGCAAATTTGCCCATGCGCCGTACGCATCAACCTCTGACCTATCCGTCAGCTGGTATAAATTCAATATAGGACTTCAGGAGCAGGTAACTAAATATTTACCTTTTCCAAAAGTCAAATTTAGGTATTCGCCCCTTAAATTAGGGTTCCAAATAAAATTACTTTAGACCCGAAATCTTGTTACAACATATTTTCATACATAACAGGTATACAGACAAACTTATAATTTTAGATAGCAAAGACTGCACGTAACAATAAGTATGTAATACTACAGCAAAAAAAAATTTACTTGTCATTCAGAACATACCGGCCATATATCCAGCTTCCTCTGCAGCCTCTTGTCTGGATTTCTGTTGAGATGTGTGCCTAATTTGGTTCCTTTTCTTAGTGCAGTTTTCTGCCGTTTTAGAGCTGAGCACGAGACGTTTACGCTTTCTTGCTCCTGCCTCAGCCTCCATCACACCTGAACTTCCTAGAAAGAAGAAAAGGTATGAATTAGTAACAATTAAAATAATGATGTAAGCAAACATTGAACACTTTCCTTTACAATGTAGAAGCAAATGTAGTACAATGGAAGCAAAGCAAACACATATAAGTAATAAATTATGTTACTAAAACTGATACTTATGGAGAAATTAAAATTAGAACAGTTTAAATTTTTAGACAAGGAGAAGGAGAAATCAAAAATAAGATTCAGAAGTAAATACCTTTAAAATTTATATCACATCCTTGCTTCACATGCTCCTCTTTCCATTTGCTGAAGTTTCCCGGGGCTTCCTTCTGGTACCAAGAACCAGTTGCAGCACATGTCTGACAGTATTTTGAAAGCACATGGGCATCTATAACAAGACCTGTCAAGATCTCTACAACACAACCATTTCTATGTATTTATTTATTTCATTATTATTTTTGTATGTTTTAACGTGTTTAAGTGTACAAATGAAAGTGTGAGTATGCGCGAGTGTTCATATGTAATATATAATATACAATGTACTCGTCTTGTATTTCATGTAAAATATACCTGTTGTCTGTAAAGTGAAAAGAAATAAAAATAACAGTTAAAAAATAAAACAGAATTGCAAGTATTAAAGTTGTGTAGTTGCGAGAACTATTTGAGAGTTCATTCTGGCGAACAGGCTACTGACAGTGGTTGGTTTAATTGTATGGTTCAAAGTGAATCTTATAGACAGTTAACAACGTGTCAGTAGGGAACACAGACATAGGCGGAAATCTCCACCCCTGGCGGTTTAGGCAAGTCTTTCCAAGATGCGCCATAATAGAACCTACTAACATGGAAAAAGAACCAGACAAAGTAGGAAAAGAAATGTCTACTATTGAATACAACAAATTATAGAATGAAGAGTTTTCAAGGACAAAATAACAGTTCTCGACAAGAATGGTTCTGCTGCTATCAGACGGTTTGAAATACTAACGTTACTACGTCACTAGTGTGAGAGAACAGTATCAACACTGACCGCCTACATTGGACGCGTTATGTGGAGAAGTGTACTCATCACCAAAAAGATGTGACAGAAACCACGGCGACAGGACTCACCTAGAGTTAAGTTCTTGTAACAAAAAAAAAGGCACCAGCAAACGGACTGTTATAACTCCGCTATCAATCCGTGACAATCGGGATCAAAAACGTTAACAAAGAAGATGTCATTAATTTCTTTTTATTACTATATCTCGGTGGTCGCTTATTTTCAAAACAGCACGTTATTTTCAACCATTAACAATATGCCTGGATCTGTCGGTTATATCAGTACGTGTTTTTGTAAAGTGTGATATATTCCCTGAGTATGAATGATTGATTCATTTATTCCCCTAAATCTCCCTATGGGGCAAGAATCCACCAACACAGCAGGTCTCCTGTAAACAGCCTACACGAAAACATACATGTGATCTTGTAGTGGTGTTTTCTGTAACATTTAATGTTACAAGATCACGTGTCCAGTCACATGTTAGCATTATTCTGAATTATTCCTCCAGATTGTGTTTTTTTCACTTTGGTTGGTGTTGTGTTATTTTTTGAGGTTATTGTGCCTTTCATTAAGTTACTCCAGGCGTCATTTCTGGTACGGTATTGTCTATTAAACACGCATTTACGTCAATCCTACATGTGTACTTATCAAATATCTCTTAGGTCATCGGACATCTTGGCTATTCTAGCGAGCCATATGGGACCACCGTTGTTTACCATGTGGGATCTTAGTATTTGACATACCAGATCTTAAAGTATACTACCATAAATATATAGCGATGTGAAATTATAGACATCCAGGGTGAAATGTTAATCTTTTCTGCTTTCATTGTGTCTGTTGTCACAACCTTCATCCTATCTCATCCTGTGTAACATGGTCCTTCAGGTATCACGTGCCAAGCCCTTCTGGTCTGTGCCAACTGTCCAGGTTATCTCCCTGTCCAATTTTATTTGTAAGCTGATTTCATGTTGGTTTTCTTATTGCTGGTTACCTTGCTAGTAATTAGTTATAATTAGTTTTCTAGTTGTAATTGGAGGTGAGAGTGTAGCAAGGAGATTAGTGTTCACGACACCGACATGGGCTCCAAGTGAACAACTTTTGTTTTACGAGAAATAAGACACAATGAAACTATGATAGCAAACTATATACAGAGCGATCCAACAGGAGGCAATTTGATCATCAGAAGTGCCCCCAGTCGATCAGGTTTTTTACCCCTTAATCTACTTTACGCTCTTAAGGGAGGCGGGCTCACTTGGGTCATGACCTCCTGTTATCGTGTGCAGAGAATTAAACCCACTTCACCTTGGTTGCAGCTTTCAACTTCATTCCTGTTTTCTGCCAGCTGGAGACAAGTGTGAAAATAACCCCTATGTTGAAAACAAATTAATCTCCCGAGTTCCATAGCCCTCTGTGATTGTTCCACATCCAGCACGATGCCCTTTCCGCAGTTTCACTGGTCATACACTGAGGTAGCCACGTGACCTCTCGCACCTACTTCAACAGTAATGACACTTGCAGTGAACCCGTAGTGTCACAAGTCTATGACCAGATCATTATACTTGGACACTTTGCTCCTCCAATCTGGATTCAAGTGGCATGGTCAGCTCAATCATTATTATCTGAGCGATGATGAAGAATGCAGCACTATATCTGGCCGTCTTCAAGATCTTCTTATACTCTCTGGGTATGCCCCTAGCCAGCTCCCGGTCAAGAATAGAATGTAAACTGCTACTTGGTTTACTTGGCTTGAGATTTGCTGTTTTCCTACTCTCAGAAATTATGTATTTGTGGTACTCGGTCTGACTTGACAAACGCTGTTCGTCTTCCCCCTTGCCAGGTCTGTTGTAACAGTCGGCTCATTTAGTACTCTGTTGTGGCGCCATGTGCATCGTCCAAGCTCTAATGACACCTTCCAAGCTGAGAGCACTTGTTCAAGTGTCTGTCTTTCATGGCACAGGAGGCTCTGAGCATGTTAAGACTCACTGTATTACAAGGTTTGCGGACGATGGCAGGAGGAAACTATAAATGGGAATTACAGTGTGCGGATGTCACTCATTACTAAACACAATATAGTGATTAACAAACGTGACACTTATTTTTTAAATTATGGAGAACATATTATAAATCCTCCACAATAAATGGACCACGTGACTGCTATGGCTGATTATACAAGTAACTTGACTTGTCCCACAACACCTGGTCAATAAAGCATCAACGACAAGGGCTGGACACACTTTAGCATGAACAAAACTGCTTCTACTGTTCCAACGAGGCTGTGGTCTACCAAAAACAATTTGTCATTGTATCTAGCTTTACAGTTTTTCAACAGTCAAAATCAAAATAACTCCTCGCGCAAATTGAAATGGGAAAAAAATACAATGGCCGTTGACACGTTTGTCTGGGATAATTTGTAAAATCACGTGACAGGAAGACGTGACCTAATTTTGTTGAAGGTCTATTCTCTTTGGGAAGCTGAAGATTGATAAATAAATAATGAATGTTCAAGAGATTGTTGTAGAGAACCTTTTAGTACTGACGTCACATTGTGTCACCCACAACTTTGAGATGTCAGTATTAGAGTGAGGTGACCTCCCATTGGACTTCAGTAGTGTCAGAACGTGTAAGTGTTCACAACTCTGTCATAGTCATTGTGTGTAACATTTATTGAAAAGTTGAGACAAGTAGAATATAACGATTATGTTAGCAATAAACAGATTGACTAAATTTACTAACCTATTTTATTTTTTACTTAAATGAAATTGTTGTTTGAAAATATGTAATTATTTCAATGAACGTGGTATTTATTTATTAGTATAATTATTTCCCTTGGCACAAAACACTACTCTTATACCAGCGGGGAAAAAGTGAGATATTTATAAATTGTACTGGTATTTCGTCATGAGTAGGTAAGTATCTCAATTATTTATTTATAAAGGTGTAAATCTATTAGAGCAGTGGCGGCGGACACAGTTGTCTGGGTTGTTTTGTAATACAGTATGTTCAAGAGATATATGAAGTGTGCTGTTTAGAACTGAAAACACTGTATGGTGTTCATTGTTATTGAGTTGATCTTAGTAACGTGGCATCAAGAGTTCATATCTCCGATATAGTTGTCGCACAGAGATTTATGATCAATAAATTTTCTATATATTCTTTCTTTCTTCCACCCGTGTCCTCTATTTTATTATCACTCTTTATCCTTTTCCTGTATTTTTCGCATTCGTTCGTTTGCGAAAAATATTTTCTTTCCCATTCTGACTTTACCGTTTTTCTTTCTCATACTGATACGCACTCTATTACGTAGATGTCAGTCAGACGAGAAACTGTGAATATTCATCTATCTTAGACATAGGAGCAGACTTTTGGCTAGCATTTTCATCTGACACGAACGTTTCTCCGGCGCGAGGTGTGATAACCGACATCTACACGCCGCAGAATGAGACATTTGTCTGGTATTTTCCTCTGTCACAGCACTCTCGGCCAGTTTCGTTAGCAGTGAGGTGTCAAGACGCGAAGTGGCAGTTTATGACAGGTCTTCTGGTTATGGAAAGTGTTAAAGACGGAAAGGGGAGATTATTTCGGATTTTGCGAAATAACGTGGGACCTCTTTGTCTGTTTCCTAGATAAAATCAGAGTTTTAAACTTGATTCATTCATTCTCCTAAATTTGCAATAGACGGTCGCTCGTGCTAGTGAAAGAAGCTTGTATTGCGAAGTTCTTAGTGCTCGTCAAAGTTTGCCGAGCTTCTAGAATATCTATCTAGTGAATAATTCTAGTCGTTGCGATCTGTAGTTCTGTGTGGAGGTAAATATTATATTAAGTATCTAATATTTTGTGAAGTTATTAAGTGTTAATCGACTATTTCATTTTAACTAGTTTCTTTTGTGCAGAAGAAATTAAATTATAAGTCGGTTATATTCTCTAGTGACGTGGTTCAGTGGAAAGCAAAATAAATTGAAATTTCTAGCTAAACCCATTCGGCTATTAATAAATTTGATTTAACTGCTAATACTCAGGCGAGAATACTTTAAAACTAACTTATAACTGCTACATCATTGAGTACTGACGGAATACGTTTGTATTCCTAATTCATGATGACTGATTTTATGAATATAACTACTTCACGGGAATTTAAACGACAAGTCAAGCGCTACGCTTGCAGTTTAAAATGCAAGTTATAACAAGTACATAGTATGTATAATTATTTTATATGTGTTTTTTTCCTCTATTTAGTGAAGAAAACTGGAGTTAACCCAAACTTTGCCAGCGTTGAGTACATGAACATTATCTGTAAAGAACTAAAACATTTTCATTTCAAGTACTTTACAAGTTAAACGAAGTAATGGGCCTAGCGCGCCGGCTTTAATTCTTCCAGAGTAAAATCTCTGGTGCATTTTCAGCCTTTGTGGCAAGTAAGATATTACTATCAGTAACTTTTGTTCGACATTTTTGACCAAGTGTGTGGTGAACCAAGATTATCTGTTGAGAGAGATTGTCCACCGGTCATCTTTCTAATTAAGGGAATCCTCGTGTTTCTGACACAGTGTGCCGCTGAACCTAACTCTCACCTCGTGACTAAGTGACACTAACATAAATCTGAAAAAAAAGAAAAAACGATCGCATGAAGAATACGCTCCCCGACAGATTGAACGAAGAGTACACTAAGGTTGCGCAAGACGGCGAACAACAGCACGATTGTAGGTAAGGTTGTGTGAGTCAGGGCCCTGATGAAAGAGCCGAGTGAAAGTAGACTGAGTGATGGTTCTGTGTTTGATTCAACCACTTGGTAATTCCCGTTATGCAAAGTGCTGCTAACGCAGGTATAATTTTTTCCTTAGGATAGATCATACTAATATCTAAGTCTGTTCATGCCTTTAAAAGGGGAAAATCATTAGACTACCGCAAATATATCCTTGGCTCCTTGGGTCTATCACTTTCTTCTAACAGGACTGTGGGCATACCTTGAGGGATAAGATCATACTGTGGGTCTATCATTCTGGTAGAAAAGCATTGATTTTATGACTATGTGTATATGTTTCCTGATGTAATTTTGTGTGTTGTGATGAAATTTTAGATGATAATTAAAATTTCTCTTGAACTTAATCAGCGCGTTGGTCAGCTCGTTCCAAATTATCTGTATAATCACTGTTATAGTTTTTCCCACGTCTGTGCGTCTAACTGTCGTCACTCGTGTGTGTGCACGTGAGTGGTACGTTTATATATATTAATATATGCTGTCACTAGACTGTCTGACTCCTCTAAATCTGTTCTAGAAGATAGGCTGAGAAAGAGAGAAGATTCTCGAGTTCTTAGGGACAGCCTTTATTGATTCTACCATCTCACTCGTGGAAATCTATTTCTGTTATTATCTCTCACTGTGGCTATCACGTATTCTAATCTAATCAGAAGGGACCAGCCCAAGTCTTAATCCCCCTATCAAAAATCTACGTCAAATGGGGTCTCGTCTATCGGTATTTTGAACTTAATTTTCTTTATTCTGATATAGAGTAAGAGTGTGATGTCTTGTGAGTTGTTATATCTTAAAAATAATTTATCCCCTAGACAATCGATCTTTTTATGGGCATGCTGACCACACAATTAATAAGAGTTTTTCCACAGCATTTTGAGTAATATACATTTGAGTTACAGGTTGATTTTGTCGGAATATATGTTTATTACTGATTTTGTAATACTTAACGCTGGTAAAGATTGTGAGTGTATAACATACACATGGTTCTGAAGCAGAAAGGTGTTTTGAACCAAGTTAAGGAGTGCGTTTCGGAGTATTTCGTCCAGATTAATTGCCTCCCTTACCCTAACTGTCTTCAGGGGTGAACTTGTAATGGACTAAAAATTTTAGGTTTTTTTTCCTCCCTAAATTGTTTTTCAATAATTATTTTGTTTCCACTGTAGCAACTTATTTTTCAGTAGTAATCTTAACTACCATTTATTTGGCGTAGTCGTCTGCATGGAAACCATACTTAGGAGCTAAAAACACAGCAGGACTAATGGAGAAATATAGAGAATATATGACACTCAGAACAGAAGCAAAGAACAAGGTGCTAGCAGCAAAACAGAAGTCCTTCGAAGAATTTGGAGAAAAGCTAGAAAAAGATGCGCAAGAAAACCATAAATTGTTCTATAAGACCCTAAAGAACACGAGAAAGGAAAAACAATCCCCTCTCAAATTTATAAAGGACAAGCAAGGCAAATTGCTTACTGCCCCGAAGGAAGTAATGGAAAGATGGAAAGAATATTTCTCAGAACTCCGGGATGGTGAGCATAGTGAAGCATCAGAAATGATAACCACTAACACAGAAGAGAAAACCAATGATGGTGAAGATGACATAAAGATGGAAGAACTGAAGGCAGCACTGGAGAAAATCAAGATGGGCAACGCAGCAGGGCATGATGGTATAACACCAGAAATGGTTAAGGTCATGGTAGCATCAGGCGACCTATTACTCTTAAGGGTTTTACAGGCAGCGTGTTACAACAAGACCATACCAAAGGATTGGGAGATTGCCATCATAACACCAATTTTCAAAAAGGGTGACAATCGACAATGTGGGAACCATAGAGGCATACCCGTTCTCAGTGTCCCTGGTAAAATCTACTCTAGAATCCTAGAGCAGAGACTCCGACGCCTAGCTGAGCCACAATTGGATGAGGTCCAGTGCGGATTCCGAGCAAACCGAAGTACTCAAGACCTAATCTTCACACTAAGACAGCTCAGTGAAAAGGCCCTTGAGTATAAGAGTGAGATCCATCTTTGTTTCACAGATCTGGAAAAGGCGTTTGACAGGGTCCCCTGGAGCAAACTTTGGGACTGTTTGGCAAGGAAGAATATTCCAGAACCTCTGATTCATGCTATACAGAGCTTCTACAAGTCTTGCAGAAATTATGTGAGGACAGCAAACCATAAGTCAGAAGAGTTCAGGACCACCACTGGGGTAAGACAAGGTGATATCCTATCACCTCACCTCTTCATACTCCTTATGGACGATGTCATCAAGGCATGTAAGGAGAGAACAAGAAAGTATTCAGTGGGGTGCTGGAAGATGAGACAGGTCTATATTTCAGAGCTGGCATTTGCTGATGATGTTGCCCTGATCACTAAATCAGAGGCACATCTCCAATCCAACCTGCAAGTCTGGAAGGAAGAGCTGGAGAAGAGATGGATGGTCATATGCAGCTCTAAAACAAAATCCATGGTGATATCACGAGAAGAAAGAAGACATCAGATTAAGCTGGGAGAACAGGTCATGGAGCAGGTCGACCACTTTAAATACCTTGGAACTATTATAGACTGAAAGGGAGGCATCAAAGAAGAGTTGGCCACTCGAAAAGCAGCAGCTGGGAGACTTTTTCTGGCCATAAATCGAGGATTCCTCAGCAAGAGAGAGGTTGGTAAGAAAACAAAGATGGCTGTATACCGCTCCACCTATGTCCCAGTCTTGACATATAGATGCGAGTCATGGACAATGACTACAACCCATAAAAGCCAGATCCAAACCTCAGAAAGGAGGTATCTGAGGAAGGTGGTTGAAGTAACAAGAAGAGACATGGTACGCAACCATACGATACGTCAAGGCCTTAAATCCTACCCCCTGCAGACCCAAGTAGAACAGTCCCAATTAAAATGGTTTGGCCATGTCTGCAGAATGGGAGAAGATCGGCTACCACGACAAGCATGGGAAACAAAGAGACAAGGATCCAGACCCCGAAGACGACCCAGAGTACGCTGGGAGGACAACATTAGACAATCTTTGAAGGACCAAGGACTTGAATGGAACCAGGCCAGGAGGAAGACAGCCGATAGGATAGTCTGGCGCTCTCTCTTCCAAACCTCTACACCTCACGGTAGAAGGGGAACGACTAAGTAAGTAAGTAAGTCTGCATTAGGTGCTTTATTGCCGATTAATAGCAGCAATAGTTAGACACTATATTTTTGGAGGTGGTATCCCAGGTTAAAGTATATCATCTTTTGTTTTGGTGTTTCTCGTAAGTTGTAGGAACCAGTGTATCCTTTTCTTCCTTTCTTTCTCGAACTAGTCTCAGTCAGCTATTTACTATGGCAGAGAGGGAAAAGCTTAGGCAAATCCTCAGGGACGAAGCGAGAGAAGAAGGTTTGGACGGAGAAGAAACGTAAGCTTTTGTCAGAGACGAGCTTGAGAGATATGATGCGGAGCAGAAGGAAAAAGCAGCTGAAGCTAGAGAGCAGAAGAGGATTGACGAGGAAATGGAAATTCGCTGGATGCAGCATGAGAAGGAGAGGGAGGAGAGACAGCATGAGAAGGAGAGGGAAGAGAGACAGCATGAGTTGGCTCTTAAGGCTCTAGAAGGCCAAAGCCGTGGTGCTTCCTCTACCTCCAGCAATGGAGAGTCTTCTCCTCATTCTTCCTTAACTGACCCTTCCAACACTCAATCTCTTCAACTACACGCTATGTATATCACTCTAGAATCCTTCCCTTGTCCTAATGAGAAGATTGACACTTGGCTAGAAAAATTTGAGAAAATTGCAACTCTGTATGGTTTAGACAGGTCGCGTTGGAATATGAAGCTTTCTCAGGCGTTGAAAAGTAGTGCGTATGATGTTTACGCCAAACTGGAAAGCAGCCAACAAGACAATTACGACTTGTTGAAGAAAGCTTTACTTGAGCGCTTTGAAATGAATGCGCGAAAGTTTTTGCAACTGTTTCGCAACAGCAGGAAGGACAACTCTGAAACTTTTCAGCAGTTATCATCTCGTTTAAAGGGATACTTGACAACGTGCCTTGAGCTCTCGCAGTTCCCCTCTACCTATGAAGGTCTTGAGGAATTTGTTATAACAGAACAAATAAAGAACACTTTGTCTGCTGATACCCTGAATTTTCTAGCTGATCAGGGTGCAGAAAAGCTTGAAGACATTTTGGAAAAGTCGGAGCGATATCACAATGCACTGGCTGAACTACCGGCCACAAAACGTAAACCGACAGAAGAGCATTTTCGAAAGAATAATCTAGACCAATCTTCTCATGCTTCTAATCAGAATAACCACAGAGAAACTGGACCTCAAAACCCCCCCTCCGGAAAAATCCAAGTTCTACAAAAGCAAGTACCCCAACCACAGGAAACAGTCTGATCAACCCGACCGCCCTACGTGGCAGCGCAGCCAGAAAGGACAAGGTGTCAAAGGGAAAACACCTGAGCACGGGAAAAATGATCAGAGCAAGCACACAGAGCCTAAACGCATCGGATGCTTGCTAACAGTCTCGCAAGGCGGAATTATTGACAGTGATTCCCAACCTGTAGAAGGAGAGAGATCTTCTACGCGAGGTACTGTTATATTGAACGGTTCTCAAACGGGGCTTTCTTATGATTGCATTGTTGCCAGAAACCTGGTTAAACCCGGTCAAGAGACAGGAGAGACCGTCCAATTTTGTGGAGTTTCTAAGAGTGATGCACCTACAGCGCTTCCCATCGCACTGGTGGAGATCCACTCTGAGTTAGTCAGAGGCGTGATCAAAGCGGCTGTTATAGATGACCCCATCTACCAGTCATTCTTGGTGGTAGATACATGTTCATTAGAAAACCGGAAGAGCAGATTGTTGCAGCAGTAACTACAAGAGGGCAAACCAAGAAGGAACGGGAGCCTGCGCCTAATTTGTTACCTAAATAACTTAAAGAAGCGCAACAAAAGGACCCTACTTTGGCAGCCTGCTTTAGGAAACTGCCCATGGCTAAGGAACCCAGACAGCACGAGGACATTATTTCTAAGGATGGCGTACTTTATCGCAGAAAGGGCAAGCCTGACGAAGGTTATAATCTGCTCCTAGTACCGAAACAGTACAGAAGCCAAATCCTCGAAATGGGTCACTCTCTTCCCTTTAGTGGACATATGGGACAGAACGCCACAAACCAACAGATAACCACTCATTATTGGTGGCCAGGAGTAAATACTGATATTATCAGGTATGTCAAATCCTGTGCCCAGTGCCAACGGGTACCACCCAAGCAACGAACACCCCCAGTCTCTTTGGGCGAAATGCCAATAGTGGGACGACCATTCAAACGGGTTGTGATCGAAATTTAGAAAGGACTAAAAGAAGGAACAGGTTCGTCCTGACCTTAGTCGACACATGCATGTTATGGGCAGTAGCAATCCCGCTAACATGCGCAGATGCCAAGCATGTCGCAGAAGCCATAGTGCAGATTTTCACTCGGTTGGGATTCCCTCAGCAAGTGCTGACGGATAACGGATCTATATACCGGAACCTGTTGATGGATGAGATCGTTATATCTTGAGGGACCAGCACATCTACACAAAGCCTTATACTTTGGCCGGAAGTGGGTTAGAAGAGCGTGTTAATGGAAACCTCAACATGATGTTAAGTAAACTGGCACAAGTGAAACCTGAAGATTGGGATCTTTGTATTCCTGCATCTTTATTTGGCTACAGAGAATCTCCTCATACTTCTACAGGATTTCCGCCAGCTACGCTTTTATTCGGTAGACCTATCAAGGGGCCGCTTGAAGCCTTACTCAGGTCACTGAGAGACCAGAAGGCTGATGAGACAGTTGTCTCAGCAAGTAAATATGTGTCGGATTTAAAGGAAAGGTTGAAACTAGGATTGGATCTTGCAACGATTTACTTTAAGCGAGCACGCGCAAAACACGCTAACCGATACAGGAAAGTCGCGAAAGAGAGAGAACTACAACCAGGAGAGAAAGCTTTGGTGTTACTCCCTTCCGGGAACAACAAACTGAGGATCGTATGGCAAGGGCCCTTTACCGTCCTGAAAAAAGATTTCTAAGTCTAACTACCAGATCTCTATTGAAGGAAATTAGAAGGTTTTCCATTTAAATCTGTTAAAGAAATTCTTGGAAAGACCGGTGCCGACCTCCAAACATCTCCTGACGATCGCCAAAATTGACGACGATGACGATAGTGGCAGGGAAATTCCACTGCACACACACGAAATCTTTCAAAAATGTCAAAAGCGGCGAGGCTCTTACAAGCACGCACGGAAGACATTCCAGAGAAAGGAAAATTTGGGAGTAGACGTGAGTAGGAATTGGAGAGAGACGGAGGGGGTAGATCAGAGGGAAGAGAACAGACACCCTGAAGCTACGGATATAGGAAATTTATTTCCATAACGTAGACATGGAGTGCTTCCATATCTTAAAGGGGGGATGTTCTGTCGCATAGAGATTTATCATCAATAAATTTTCTATATTCTTTTCTTTTCTGCCCGTGTCCTCTACCTTATTATCGCTCTTTTATTTTTTCCATTTTTTCGCATTCGTTCGTTTGCGACAATATTACTTTCCCATTCTGACTTTTGCCGTTTCTTTCTCATACTTGCAACGCATTTTATTGCGTAATATGTCGGTCCCTGGATGTGAACGAAATAGTGTGAGAATTCGTTTTCGTCAGACATAGATGCATACAATCGTCTCACTTTTCTCATGACACGGTGCTCTTGGTTAAGATTTCTCGGCGATAGGCGTAAGGTGAAACACACGCATCGCTCAGAAATGGCCATAGTTAGCAGTAGGTGTGAAGACGCAAATTGGCAGTTTATGGCAGGCGCCTGAGTAAACGTAAGTGTTAAAGACGGTGGGTTTTAAAAGAAGAGCGCATCCTTTGTCTGTTTAAGATATAAACCAGAGTTTTAGACTTCATTTTTTCAGTACTCCGCAGTCAAGACTAGAACGACCTACGTTCGATTCCTAAGATCTCTGTTGATAGAAGCATCATTTAGTTGGTCGATTGCCACCTAGCTTTCGATTCCTAAAATCTCTGTTGATAGAAGCATCATTTAGTTGGTCGGAGTGGATTTAGTTCTTAGTAGTTCTGTGTTGAGGTAATATTATATATCTAGTATTTTGTGAGTGATTTAAGTGGTAAATAGCCTATTTTATTTCCACCAGTTAGATTTCTGTGCAGAGAGATTAAATTATAAGTCTGTTATATTCTCTAGTGGACGTGTTACAGTGGAAAGCAGAATAAACTATAATTGCTAGCTTAAACTCATGCAGCTAGTATCCAGTCCGAGTATATTTTAAACTAACTTATAACTGCACCGATTCATCATTGAGTATTGACGAAATACGAGGGAAGGTCAAAAAGTAATGCCTCCTATTTTTATGTATGTAAATACTGCATCGGTGTGCATTTGTAAATTTAGCAGGATTCCTCAAACACTCTTCTGCACTGTATAGCATTACCAACCTGTTTCAGTAACAGGTGGCACCACTGTAACAGTTTAAAGATGGCTGCCAAAGACGTTCGGTTAAAACAACGTTATGTCATAGAATTCCTCAATGCTGAAGGCGAGACCCCAATTCGCATCCACGAACGTTTGAAGAATGTTTATGGAGATTCAACAGTGGATGTTAGCACTGTCCGACGTTGGGTACATCGTTGTGACGAAGCTGAAGTAGGTCAATCCTCAGTGGCTGACGCAAAGCGGACTGGCCGTCCGTCTACCGCAGTGACTCCACACAACATTCATCGAGTTGATGGCATCATTCGTGGTGACCGTCGGGTAACACTGGATGAACTTTCTTCCATGTTGTCCATTAGTAAAGGCAGTGTCCAGAACAACATTAAAGACCTGGGTTATTCAAAAGTTTTATGCGGGCAGATTGTTGAACTTAGCTGAAGATGCCTTCATTGATTCTTCTTCCACATCTGCGGATATTGATCGGCAGCTTGTTGGTATTTTTACTGATGGGTGGTCATCCGACACACTTAAATTGCATTTCATCCGCAAGGATCCTCAGACTGTCACAGATGCGATTCAACGGGCCATCACAGAGGACAATGTGAAGAAACGCTTTACCAACCGTTTCGGTAGCGAGCCTCGTCTTGATCACAGAATTGATGAAGAACCGATGGACGTTAGCCATTGCCGCCACTCTTGGCAGCAACCTTCGAGATCGCCACAGCCCTGCTCTAATGCTCTGATTACCACCATCAGTACCAACCTCGACGCCTTCACCATCCACCAGCGCCACAGGTCCATCAAGTAGCTTCAGTTATATGTTGTAACGGGCACCAGTGTACCCTCTAAACATGTACCCGTTTTACATACTGAGTAAAGTTTATTTTATATTTTTATATTTTCTCTTTTTTTTCTTTTAATATGTGTTTCAGAAGAGTCATAAACGAGAATACTGGTTTGGTTCACCAGAGGTATAAATTCTCTTCGATAATTTACGGGACCCATGTTTTTATTGATTCGGTTTCCTTGGACTTTGAGTGACATATAATGTAGTACTATCCATTACAAAGGATCCAACTGAATTCAGAACTTTAAAAAAAATTCAACGATCCAATGATGTCCGCAATAAACCATGGTAGAAATTCAAACGTTAATCTTTATTTTACAAGTCCTCAATTTACACAGTTGTTTTCATCAAATACCTTGTATTTGTAATGTCGGTTGCAGATTAAAATTTCCTACTCTATTATATTACGTTGGAAACTGGTACCAAAGAGTATTTGGTATTATTCCAGTTTTGTATGTATCTGTTATGTAGTGCAAAGTGTCATCGTCAAAACCAACTAAGAAGCTGGTGTATTTTGAACGATGGGAGAGTGGAAGACAATTAGGGAGCTAATCTCCAAAATAATATGTTCAAAAACCTAAATCTAAAATGTTCGTTCTTTAAAAATAAATGACTTTGTCATTGTTGTATGTATCTAATCGAACGAGTCCATACCATTTCTGCATCAAAGCAAGAATACACTGTCCAATGTCAGGGGGTAAGCCAGCTTGAGTCTATCTAAGTCCACTTCAACAACGGTCTGTCTCAAAAACACACCCATCTTGTTGCAAGGTCAGTAGCTAAAGACTGCTTAACATTAGTCTTCATAACGGATGTCTTTTAGTCCAAAGAATCCATTGGCTAAAACCACTGGTTACAATCATTTGTGCACCACTTATGTATATGCCGTCGTTACTACACTAGTTAAGTTTACGTCATTATGTCGTCAATTGCTATTACTGTCTTTGGTGTCTATGTTACGTTTTTTTTTTTAATAGATTAATTATGAATAACGTCATCAGTCTCCGTTGATCTTATGTTCGGTAGAATTTAGGGTATCTTTCATATAATGTCGTCATCAATCCGTTCACAATGTAACACTTGTGGGCAACGGGGACACGTCTCGCGCAGCTGTTTTCAGCGGCCGCAATACAGTCCACAGACTCAAAGTAATCCCGTGCCACAGCCACGACATTATCAGAACAGGTCAGGACACTGGAACACACTTAATAAAAGGAAACTTAGAATGGCAGTAAGGAATTTCATTGCCGAGATAAAAAACAGAAAGATATGGGAAATTAACAACGTGGATTTAAAGAAAACACAAGGGTGTCTCATAATAACAGAAGATGGACTAAGAGCATATATAAAGCCAGTAAAACAGTGGAGAAAAAACTTTAACAGACGTTATCGTTCCTGTTCCGCCTCTAAAGGTCCTATCCCTCCTCCTGAACTGTACTCTCGTATCCACTCCCGTGATGCGCGTATGGCTGAGTTACCCTCCATTACTCCGGGCCCCTCTCATGCTTCACTTCAGCAAGATGTTATTGTACCTCCTCTTACAGCAACTACTCCTGTCGTTACCTCCCCTCCTCCCTCTGTTCAGCTCTCTTCTGACCCCGCTCTTCCTCCCTCTGGTTATTTTCCTCCGCTTCCCTGCGACCTTGATACCGCCCCTGATTCCGACTCTTCTTATGTTAAACCTGCTCTTCCAACCTCTGATTATTTTCCTCCTCTTCCCTCAGACCTTGATAGTCCCCCCGATTCTACTTCTTCTGATACTGAACCTGATGTTCCTCCTCCCCCAGCTCGTTTTCCTTCTAAACGTCGTCATTCGACATCACCTGGCGATTCTGCTCCCCTTCCTAAATACCTTCTCCAGCAGGCCGCCCATGTGCGTACCCGTTTTTGTCATTCCCGTAGTTCTGTTTATTTTCCTCACCGTTGTCCCTCCCCTCCGCCTCTGCCCCCCCTCCCCCCCCCTGTCACACCTCCGTCCCGTAGATTACGTATTCCCCTCCGTTGTCCTCCTACCATTCCACAGCCTCCACCCCGACACTCCCGTTCTGTCCCGTCCACTCCTGTTGTCCATGGCATTGTTCCTACCTCCCAACCTATACAGTACTATCCTCGCCTGTCATCCCAAGCCATTGAAAGATTGGAAGCAATGAACATTTTTGCAAAGATGTTTACAAATTGAACTATACTTACCTCCAGATGCCAACTCTTGTCATGTTGACATTTCCTGCCCTGATGTCATTTTCAAGCATGATGTCAAACCCTGTTTCTCGTGTCTTCCGAAGCAAGTCTCTTACAATATGCTCCCACTGCTGAATTGATTGATCCCGATGCTACAGTAAAGACCAACCGTTACGCAGCCTTGGACATCTCGGTTACAGACTTTACGCACTTTTCCAGTTCTGCTATGAAGTCCAAGAATCGCTATTTATGGAGAGCTGTTACATTTTTGTCCGCGAGAAAGACATTGCCGACTCTGCCAGTTTATGAACTGTTACCCTCGCGGCCTCATTTCAACCACTGCTGATGGAGACCTCCCAAACTCAGAAGAATTGTATAGTCCTAATATATTGTAGTTAATGTATTTCCCTTTCACACCGTTAGCGTCATTAAGTCACGTTATTTTTGACTGATCTAACATTTGACCATCTTTTATGTCCCTTTGTTTTTATTGTTTTTTTAGCGTCATTAAGTCACGTTATTTTTGACTGATCTAACATTTGACCATCTTTTATGTCCCTTTGTTTTTTTTTGCTATGCTTTTGACGTAAGATTTTGCCTAGATTTGAGTGTTCAGTTTGTTCTGTTGTACCTAATAAAAGTGTTTAACTAATGTACATCTTCACCCGCCACTAATGTTGTCATCATTCACGACTTATTATGATAATGACTCCATCTTGCTTTATGGTTGTTTGAATTTCCAGTTATTGTTACACCAACACATGTGATTTAACTATATTTGCCCATTTATCCATTGAGTACCTTAGTCAGTTGATTACCAAGTTTCGATTCCTTGCATCGTTTCCGGTTATAGTCATTTTTTATTATAAGACTTACCCATGTTTCCCATACCTTGCCACCAAGTTTTGTGGTTTTATTTCCATTTGTTCCATTAATTTTATTTCATCACCCACTTCAGTTGAAGTGTAGGGTGACGGTCATCTTGTACATCCGCCATTTTGGGCACCCGCCATATTTTATGGGCACTCGCCATTTTTTTCCATTCCTAGTTGTCTTTTTCGAAGTTAACCCGCTTGTCGTGTTCTATCATGTTTTACAATTCGCGTATGTTCGAGAGATATTGATGACTATCAACCCATAAAAGCGGTTTGCTAGTTCGTTGATGATTGTTCAGTTACTGTTCTATTTTTGCCCATTATTACAGCAAGTTGTTCCTACCATGTCCTCCCCTGTCCTTCCATGTGTCCTTTGACTATGTCTATCAGTCCCTACCCATTCATAATTACTTCTTGAAATGTTAATGGTATTGTTTCATCCATCATTCCCATCTATTGATTGTTGTATTCCTTCAGACATGATTTATGGTGGGATACATGAACTCCTTTATTTTTAGGGATTAGTCATTTTTTAGGGACTGAAGTGTCTCCCTACGGGATTCACTTTGGTGGCCCCTGGGCGTATGTAACAATGTGGCCTACTACGTCGCTACAACTGTTAGCCTTATAGTAAAGTACTTATGAATGACTAGTTAGAAATAAAAAAAAACACTAGTCAAGAATCAATGACATCATCAGTCATGGCACACATGAACCCATGATGTCATCAAACTTTGTGTGGCCTCCATACAAGTCAGACCGGAAAACATCTAGTGTGGCCGGGTAGTAGACTAGTTCAAGGCACCAGCTTGAAATAAGTTTGTGGCCGTACTGGTCCTCATTTTCATATTGAGGTATTATTAAATGATTGACACGAGATTTAAGATTTGTGACTTATTACTGGCTTGAAGCCCGCCAGAGGTGTTGAATTGTCTCACTCTTTATTTAGGGGTCCAGGTTTATCCGTAAATCCTTCTATTGCTGGTGTTAATGTTATTGAGCAATTTTAGTCGTGATCATATTATTACTGACATACACATCCACATTTTCAATGGCAAAATAATTTATCAACTACTTGATCCAATCAAGAGGAATTTTCCTTTACAACATATCTGCAGTCTTTCGGTCGACAAATGACTTCACAATCAGGTTTTTTGTACATGCTTCAGCCAGTCCATTGGTACCACCACGCGGAAAATTCAAACATTATCAAATTTCTCCTGTTCGAGCGCGCATACAAATTCTAGGAATTTTATTTACAACATATTTTATGTTAAAGTCCATCTCATTTATTTTCTGTTCCACAATTCGAAGTTCTTATTTCCACAATAGTTCTTCTCTTGAGTGGACATATCAATGCATATTTTATCTTATGGCAGTTTTGTTTCAATCTTCTTAGAATTTATTTTCCAGACATTTAATCCTCCATTTTGTTACGTTCTGCCTCTCCTGAGGTGATATGGGTTTTCATGTTTCTTAATTTACACATGATATAGGCAATGAAAATTTGAGAGTATTACTTACCGCATCACGAAAATAAAACAGAATCACAAATCATGTAATGCACAACTGCATTGTGAATATAACTGATAAACCTCAGATATATTCTGTCTTTCACTGACAGCTAGACATGGGTACGTCTTTCTAGTTCACATACTTCTGCTAGACTCTAATTAATTCTGCCGGCAAAAGCTTGGCTTCGCTCAGATCAGCTTATAGATTGGATATAAATATCACGTGACTCCCGCTAAAGGATAACCTGCATTTATTTTCAACGCCCTACCGTTTCATTTTCTCTCTTCTATGTCTTTTTATTTTAGTTAAGATTTATGGTCTGTTTCTAACTAAATGTTAGTTTTATTTTATGTTATATTTGAGCTTTAGTTACAAATCTATCGTCTGTTTCAACCACAATGGTAGTTTACTTTTATATTGTATTTGATCCCTAGCAATGAATGAGGGCTGTTGGTAGTCATACGGCCACATTAGATTAGAGAGAACCTTGAACAATGGTTGGTCATCCTCACTTAGAAACAATAATTTTAGACTAGACGTTTCGTAGTTAGTTAGGTTAAAGATTATTTCAACAGTCAGCTAGGCCCTAAAACCGAACATAAGAAGGTTTCCGGTCTTAACTCCAATAAGAAATATTTCATCCGGCAAGCCAGAGTACCGGACTAGTCTAAAGACTGATGCATCATAGTAACCAGTCAGAGCTTGAGACAGTTATCTTAGAGCTAGAGTCAAACCAACAGGCGTTCTCTGTCGAGGTGTGGAGCAACATGGCGCATCCCCTACTGAGAACACAAAGCCTTTGACTCATACGGTTAGGACAAGTATATAACCGTCTAGAGATCCACTACCAACCAAGGTTATTTAGTGAACCAGCACTAACCCTTGCTACAATTATAGTGTGGTTTACTCCACTTTTCGTAAGTTCGACCTAGTTTTAATCAAAGTTTCCTTCGAATTTTAATTTAGCTAGGATTTCCACAGTGTATAGACATGCCATGAAACGACTACTGAAGAGCCGTAAGCCTTTTGCCATCGAGGCTAAAGCTGGCAGTTTTTCTTTCCACCCCCACCAGAAATAAGCTTGGAGCTGCCACTTTTTACATGGAAACAAAATGAAATAAAAGATATCTTGTATAACTACTGAGACTTATCAAATATACTGCACTATTGAAATTTCCCTTGACTGTTAAAGTTGCAGTTTATAATCAACCCTTCATGTTCGGTTATAAAAACCACAAAAGGCCCTTACGAGTATTCCTGATTACCTGGGTTGTTCCTCACTTCTGGGAGCAACATCTCTGGTGTATAACCAGTCTTCCACAGCAGAATTACAGTAAAGAAAGTCTTGTGAATATTTCCCTTTTTTCTTTTAGTGGCTCTCTCGCACCTTCAGCCCTACTGCAATATCATTTCTTCTTCATTTTACTCTCTGATCGCTTATTATTTTGCAATTTGTGTGCCTTTTCATTCATTATTTCGCTCTATGCTGGATCTAGTAGTGTGAAGACTATAACACTCCATTCTCCTACGGAAGTATCTGCTATGGGACTATCTTCATCTCTTACATTTTTGCTTTACCACTCCTCAGACATATTTACGTTCCGCTTGGTGAAATGTGGTAGTATCGTAACAATACCCGGTCATTATCACCGATCAGCGGTAATACGTTTATCTCATTCTATCAGCCGGGCTACCTTTGATCAAAAACGATCCTCATTTTACAACAATATTGTTTATCTGAGTGGTCGGCGACTCTTTTGTTTGACTGTCTGAAAAATGGCACGAAATCACGGGCGATTAAGAGGCAATCGTTTCCGTTGGGCCCCGGTCTGTATCATCATCACATAAATAGTGTCTGGGTAAACAAACTTTATGGAAGGAACTTAGACTGGTAACAGTTCACACATTTGTTTGTAGGTAGTGCACAAGATGTGGCCGGAAATATTACGTCTTATTATAAAGATGTCACGCGTGGGGATATTAAATTTAATATGTTAAACACGCGGGGGAAATTATTAATTTAAACACCACAACCCACGTAGTGCGAAAAGAGCTCATAATTGGATTGAAGTGAGAGCAGGAATATACAATGAATCTTATTGGCAAGTTTGTCAGGAAGTACAATCTGTGATTGAACTGGAAACTGAAAATAAAATCTAGAGAACTCAGAGACACAGAACAGACAGCTTCGCAACTTCAGACAAGCAATTGGAATTGGATCACCCGTCAAAGAGTAATTATTACAGTTTCCCAGACCAAGTGTATCACGTCATAAGTAGGAGTTACTATACTGTCCCAGACCAAGGGTTTAGCAGATTCACCCGTCACAAAACGGGAATAAAAATATCGAGACGAAATTGATTCGAGAGCAAATGCACCGTCATCGGTCATGTCCACCCGAAACCTGTGCGACGAGATTGCGTATAACCCAAAATTTAGGGGTAAGTTGTGGACAGTTCTTTTACAAATGTGAATTAACATGATTTCCTGTTAAGTGGTTATATATGAGGCTGGCAACCTCAACATACGAAAATAGTAAATTCATAAACCACTGAAAACCCGACAGCAGAGGTGACCACAGACTCCGTCTGGAGCCGTGATGAGTGATGATTTCATCACATGTGCCTCAAGTGTATCAAATTTTTTGGTGAGATATATGTAGCTTGTTAATGTTAGTTCAGGCACAAATCATTATTCGCGCTGTCCAGACACACTGTCCCAGTTAATACCCAGAGGAATAGTGGTGATTTATATTCATCTTTCCTGAGTTACGCTGTATATACTCAAGAATTTAATTCTTCTGAGAGATTAACATTGGTGTGTGGACAGCAACAGGATGCGCCTGTTAAGCATCCATTTCAGCGTACTTAGCAGAGGCATTTGTCTTTCTTTTTTTTCTAAAAGTACGTGGTTACAAGCATCAAACGGTTTGAAGTACTAACGTTACGATGCCGCTTGTATGTGGAGAAGTGCACTCATCACCAAAAAGAAGTGACGTTTACAACGGCGACATGACTCACTTAGAGTTAACACATTAACTACCGAATTGAAAAACACACTGTGGCCGAATTAAATTTTTTTCCTATTTTCATCCTGTAGGTGTTTGCACAAAGTAAGCTGTAGTTTTCGTAATTGTTTACAGATTTTTATGAATTACACGTCATTTTAAAGATAAATGAATGTACTATTACAACAAACACCGGTTGTAACTCTAATAGAGGTTGTTGCTATTTAACGGCCCTCCGATGGCCGAGGACTTGCAATATTTTCACAATTATAACTGCTTGCGCCCCATCTCTATCAAAATCACAATTTCAATCAATGTGCACACCGTTTTCACTCTTGTCCTCGTCGCTAGATCTATCAGTCAATTATTGAAACACGTTTCTATCCTATTCAGCCGTTAGACGAGATGTACACGCATTTTTTGTAGTCCTATCACTAGTTGCTACGTAAACAGTTTTACATGATTTGGTAACTAACCCAAAAAGCTGAAAAATATGAACATAATATCAATTTTCCAGTGTTCTACAACAACCATGCTTTGGGAATTTGTTTTCCTGTTGCAACTTAAAATCTCGAACCAGATCAGAGAGTGTTTTAGTACATTTTTCATTCGTTTTATTACTAAAATTAGATTGGCGCTCTGAGCGGCTTGCTGTCCAAATGTAATTATTTTGTGAGCCGCTGACAGCGGCTTGCGGTAGTTAATGTGTTAAGTTGTCGTGTAAAATAGGCGATAGCAGCGGATTTTGATAAATCTTCACCTTCTCAGTGACGAAAACTTTTGTGTACAGCAAAATTTCACCAATCTTTCCTAGTATATTTTAACTGTTACAGACTAATTCATTATTAAAATGGTTAGATGTTGTTTTACAGCTAAACAATCATAGTCGCTTCAGTTTTTATATGTATGAAAGCAAACGTATATATATATATAATTTTAGACTAGAGGTTTCGTAGTTGGTTAGGCTAAAGATTATTTCAACAGTCAGCTAGGCCCTAAAACCGAACATAAGAAGGTTTCCGGTCTTAACTCCAATAAGAAATATATAAAGAAGGTAAAGGATCCCGTTACACGCCCATTGAAGCATATTGGGAATATGGTGTTAGGCCAACATTTTCTTGACCATCGGCACACTAGGGGTGAAGTGGTCAGCATCACGCCGGCCGCCTTAACCTTCCCAGAAGTGGCTTTCGTACCCAGTTGGGGCTGAATCGACCCAGGAGCCGTTTGCGGCCTAAAAACATCCCACCTCATCTGGGGATCGAACCATAGACCACTGAGCTAGAAACCTAGTGCACTAACCACTATGCTACTGCGGCTCCCTATATATATATATATAAATATACTAGGAAAGATTGGTGCCATTTGAATCCAGATTAGATGAGCAACATTCGTTCAAAGCGGCCAAGTATAGTGATCTGGCCGCGGATCTGAGACACGATGGGTTCACTGCAAGGGTCATGGCTGTTGAAGTGGGTGCAAGAGGGCTTGTGGCTGCATCAGTGTATGATCTATTGAAACTGTTGGGGCTGAGGGGACAGTCGAGAACAAGGGCCCTGAAGAGGCTTAGTGAAACTGCCGAAAAGGCATCAGGCTGGCTGTGGAACAACCGCAATGGGGAATGGAGATCGTAACAATAAACGCTGCGGTACAGAAAACACCAGGAATTTTTCTAAGTCCACAATACGCTGAGGTTTGTGGTGGACTAGTGAACGGGCTGCGACTCAGGGGCGACAAGCGGTGTATACTATAAGGGGTGTCAGTATCAAAAGTCCAGTGGGGAACGCGCAGTGGCGACTCGTTGACTTCGCGCTGGTGTCTCAGTGTGTGCGACGGAACGAACGGAATAATTTGTCTTCTCTTTGTTACTTTCACAATTGCCTCCACGGCTGGCGGAGTTGTGGAATTTAAAGTTGCTACCATAAGTGAAATGGGTTCATTTTTGATGCAAGACAACAGGAAGCTGAGACGCTTGGGAGTCATGACCCAAGTGGGCCCGCCCCCCTTAGAGTGTAAAGGAGTATATAGGGCCGAAACACTTGTCGGACGGGGGGACTTCTTCTGATGATCAGATTGCTTCCTGTTGTATCGCTCTGTAAAGAGTTTCCTATCATAGTTACATGGTCAAACCAGTGACAATCGGGAAAAGACCGATTGACTTCTGGAAAGACAGATAACACTGGGAAAGACTAGAAACCGGCTGACCGGGTTAGCACCCCGTAAGCTGTATTCAATTGCTATAGAACCCAAAAACGATAGATGCCCCCAGGATTCACCGAAAGGGGGGGAGAATGATGAATCCACAGGCGCCTCATTGGAATCGACCAGACCCGTTACACGGACTTCGAGCTCTGAACAACGGCTGGAGTTTCCATGTGCCTGTGGTAGGGAATTCTCTACTCAGAGAGGAATGAAAATCCACAGAACGAAAAAGGGGTGTGGGAGGTCATCAGGGGGAGATCAACAGCGCTCTGTCTCGACGGATAAGACGTTAGAAGAACGCAGCCAGGAGTCAATCCACAGTGCTGAGTACATTCAAGTTGATCTGCCTGATGATGATCTCACACACTTCTTGGACGGGAACAGAGATGCAATCAAGTTTCCACCCGCCAGTGCAAAAGGGCTTTGGGAACAGCTGGACGAAGCCTTGGCAAAAGAGTTGGATAACAACCTGAAGCAGATAACTTTGGAAAAGAAGCTGGAAATCTTCGGCGACATAATATATCTGCACTGTCGCAAAGTGTTCGGAGTGAGGGAGGCAAGGGAAAGTAACCCACCACGAAAAAGCAGAAGACAAATTAAAATAGAAGAAATCAGAAAACAGAAGAAGCATGCCCGAAAACTGTTCAAAAACGCAGTTGCCGCAGAGAAGGAAGGGTTACGACAGGTTTGGGAGCACCTGAAAGGCCAACATAATGCCCTTTGTAGAGCAGAAAGGTTGTGCAGGAAGAAAAGGAAGACTCGAATGGATAGGGAAAGATTCTTCAGGGAGCCCTTCAAGTTTGCCAAAGAACTGTTTGAGCAGCCACGGTCGGGTACGCTAAACATCAGGAAAGAAGACCTGGAAGAACACCTTGGAATGACATATTCAGATGGTCGCAAAGATGAGCCGCTCAGCAGCATGGCAGGCCTTAAATGGCCGAGTAAGCCAGGAGCTGAATTTAACACCAAGCCCCCAACGGTGCAAGAGGTAGAAAGCATTGTCCAGAAAGCTCGATGCAAGTCAGCTCCAGGTCCTAATGGTGTTCCATATGTGGTGTATAAGAGATGCCCTGAGGTGCTCAAACGACTGCTTCGTTTACTGAAGAGTGCGTGGAAAACCCAGCTTGTAAGCAAGGAATGGAGAAAGGCGAACGGAGTCTACATCCCGAAGGAGCAAAATTCCACAGACATCAGTCAGTTCAGGCCAATCTCACTACTCAATGTGGAAGGGAAGATATTCTTCTCAGTGATGGCGGAAAGACTCACTACATACCTCCTGGCAAATGGGTACATTGACACTACCATTCAGAAAGGAGGTATCCCAGGTACACCAGGATGTCTAGAGCATGCCACAATGATATGGGAAGCAATCCAAAAGGCAAAGTCTGACAGAACAAACCTCCATGTAATCTGGTTGGATTTAGCGAATGCTTATGGATCCGTTCCACACCAGATGTTGTGGCAGGCCCTAGAAATGTATCATGTTCCACAAGAGATTGCAGCAATGCTGAAGCTGTATTTCGCAGGGTTTGCTGTCAGATTTTCAACCAGAGAGTACACAACGAAGTGGATTGGCCTTGAAGTTGGAATTGCGATGGGATGTACCATCTCTCCGATACTATTCGTGATGGCTATGCAGGTAATCCTCAATGCGGCTGAAGGAATGGCTATAGGTCCAAAGCTCGGTGGAATGTGTGTCTCATGCCACCGCTCAAAGCATTCATGGATGACACAACAATTCTGACATCAGATGAACATCAGGCCCGGAGGATGTTAGCACGCCTGGATGAACTAGTCAGCTGGTGCAGAATGAGCTTCAAACCCAAGAAGTCGAGAAGCCTATCAGTCAGGAAAGGGAAGATAGCAGAGGTCATATTCACGGTTTCCAACCAAAGAATCCCTACTGTCATTGAGGAACCTGTTAAAAGTCTTGGCAGGGTGTACGATGCCTCATTAAAAGACTCAAAGGCAGTGCAACAGACAATAGAAATGGCAGACAGAGGGCTACAGATCATAGACCAAAGCAGACTCCTGGGGAAGTTCAAACTGTGGTGCCTCCAGTTCATGTTGATACCAAAGTTGCTGTGGCCACTGCTTATATATGAAATAAGCACAAGTACAGTGGAAGCCATAGAGCAGAAGGTCAACAAGTTCATGAGAAAATGGCTAGGAGTACCACCAGGTCTGTCAGATGTAGCACTGTACTGCAAAAAGTCAAAACTTCTGCTTCCTTTCAAGTCAGTTGTTGAAGAGTACAAAGTTGGAAAGGCAAGGCTTGCAATGATGCTACGCGAGTCAGCTGATGACGTGGTTAAGTCCATTCAGCCCACACTGAAAACGGGAAGGAAGTGGAAAGTGGAAGAAGCTGTTGATGCTGCCCAAGAGTCACTCAAACTGAGGGAGGTAATCGGATACACACAAACGAATAAACGGGGATTTGGTCATGGAGACATCCGCTGGTGGTCCAAGGCATCAAGCAGGGAGCGCAGAGACATGGTAGTTCAGGAGATACGAGAAGCTGAGAATGATAAGAGGTTGCAAAAAGCAGTGCAGCAGGTCCAACAAGGCCAATGGACTACATGGGAAGGAGCCCTGCAGAGGTCCTTGACATGGAATGATATATGGCATATGGCACCTCTTAGGCTCAGCTTCGTTGTCAGATCACTGTATGACCTGCTGCCATCGGCCACCAACCTTGTGAAATGGGGAAAGTCGGATGATGAGCAGTGCCCCCTGTGCCAGGGGAGGCAGACACTTGAACACGTGCTCTCAGCGTGTAAGGTGTCATTAGGGCAAGGGCGATACACTTGGCGCCATAACAAAGTGCTAAATGAGCTTGCTGCGACAATAGATCTGGCAAGAATGAAGGCGAATAGCAAAGTCCGGCCAGACACCGCAAACACATACTTTCTGAGGGCAGGAAAGTCAGCACACCCCAAACCGAATAAACCTGGTAGCAGTTTACCATCTCTTCTTGATTGTGCAAATGATTGGGAGATGGCGGTAGACCTACCTGGACGAGGGGCATATCCAGAGAGTATCCGAAAATCGCGGAGACGGCCGGATATAGTGCTTCATTCTGCAGCAACGCTTCAGGTCATACTGATTGAACTGACCGTGCCATTTGAATCCAGATTAGATGAGCAACATTCGTTCAAAGCGGCCAAGTATAGTGATCTGGCCGCGGATCTGAGACACGATGGGTTCACTGCAAGGGTCATGGCTGTTGAAGTGGGTGCAAGAGGGCTTGTGGCTGCATCAGTGTATGATCTATTGAAACTGTTGGGGCTGAGGGGACAGTCGAGAACAAGGGCCCTGAAGAGGCTTAGTGAAACTGCCGAAAAGGCATCAGGCTGGCTGTGGAACAACCGCAATGGGGAATGGAGATCGTAACAATAAACGCTGCGGTACAGAAAACACCAGGAATTTTTCTAAGTCCACAATACGCTGAGGTTTGTGGTGGACTAGTGAACGGGCTGCGACTCAGGGGCGACAAGCGGTGTATACTATAAGGGGTGTCAGTATCAAAAGTCCAGTGGGGAACGCGCAGTGGCGACTCGTTGACTTCGCGCTGGTGTCTCAGTGTGTGCGACGGAACGAACGGAATAATTTGTCTTCTCTTTGTTACTTTCACAATTGCCTCCACGGCTGGCGGAGTTGTGGAATTTAAAGTTGCTACCATAAGTGAAATGGGTTCATTTTTGATGCAAGACAACAGGAAGCTGAGACGCTTGGGAGTCATGACCCAAGTGGGCCCGCCCCCCTTAGAGTGTAAAGGAGTATATAGGGCCGAAACACTTGTCGGACGGGGGGACTTCTTCTGATGATCAGATTGCTTCCTGTTGTATCGCTCTGTAAAGAGTTTCCTATCATCATATATATATATATATATATATATATATATATATATATATATATATATATATATATAAATATATATATATATATATATATATATATATATATATATATATATATATATATATATATATATATATATATATATATATAACGGGCTGATCACCCGTTTGCCAGTCACTTAGATTACGGAAACAACAGCAAATGGGTTGATTTGCCGTTGCCCTAAAGACGCCACTAGGCGTGATGGGAAACAATGGCAAAGAAAACCTATCTGCTGTTGCCCTAAGACGCCACTAGGCGTAATGGCCACTGACTGCTTTGACGGTCGGTGGCTAAGGACGGAAGAAGAAGATATATATATATATATATATATATATATATATATATATATATATATATATATATATATATATATATATATATATATATATACATTTATTTACCTCTAAACAGAGCTATACTATTATAAGAGGAATTCGCTGAATTAACTCAGCTGGGGGTTTGAACGGGCTAAACTCATTGCTTAAATCCTTCACAAAAGACGACGGGCATATATAAGTTAACCATTGCTTAGCGCTATGCCGCATGGTTCTTGACTTCTGAATTATCTTGTGAATTTTCCCTTCGGATAGAATCGTTATTACACTTCTATCTACATCTGAGCCAAAATTAATCTTTTGCGAAGGTTAACACCTTTGACGACCCAGTTTAGATACTCTTGAGTTTTGGCCATTGTTGGACCACTACTGCAAAGCAGGGTAGGCAATCCGTGTCACTTCCTTGTCAACCAGATCATTTCCTTCTATATTCCCAAGTGCTAAGGTATCCACGTTAACAGTACTGAACTTCTTCTATTACTTAAGTATGCAGAAAGTTGCAATATTTATTCCACTACTGACTACATTCGTGTCCATTTCTCATTACCGTAAGTGTTGATGGTGAGTCAGTTAAAATTGTTGGTTTTTGATTGCTTACCTCTCATTTTTTTTTCAGTGTTCTTGCCATTGCCAATATTTCTTCAGTAAAGACAGGCTGGCTTTCAACCATACTATATATTATTGACACATGCTGTGGGGATAATGCTGTCATATGAATTAATCCTCAAAGATGCTTGCCATCTTCTTATACCATAATTGACACATCCATTCATGAGTAAACCTATCAACACCAAAATGTAGTCCCAAACTGAACACTGTATTACGGAAATGTCATGAAATACAAATATTATATGAAATACAGATATCCCAGGTAATAATTCATAATTCTTCCTTCAGAATTAAACAACAAGGTTCAGCCTTAACATCTAGCCATCTTCTCTCCGCTCTACACGCAACCTTTCAGTTAACCTTCCAGTCAGAAACTAACCACCTCGCACAGTGCACTATTCTCCAGTATTTTGACCCCTAGTCTCGCACGAGGCAAACTCACGTAAAACCAGACTGACCACTTTTCATTCGCACTTAACATACCCACAGGCCTACGCCATTTACTGTTCACGCAAACAACCTCTCTTACTTTATCATTTGCTTACACACGCTCACACTGACCATAATCATCATCATCATCAATATAATATACGCTTGATAATAGTATTACACTGATATCATCATCATCATTACAACAAATGCTCGATGTCTGTATTTACTGACATCATCATCATCATGTGACTTCTACATTACACTGATATCATCATCATCATTACAACAAATGCTCGATGTCTGTATTATACTGACATCATCATGTGACATCTACATTACACTGATATCATCATCATCATTACGACATATTCTCGATGTCTGTATTATACTGACATCGTCATCATCATGTGACATCTACATTACACTGATATCATCATCATCATTACAACAAATGCTCGATGTCTGTATTATACTGACATCATCATGTGACATCTACATTACACTGATATCATCATCATCATTACGACATATTCTCGATGTCTGTATTATACGGACATCATCATCATCATGTGACATCTACATTACACTGACATCATCATCATCATGTGACATCTACATTACACTGGCATCATCATCATCATGTGACGTCTTTATTACACTGATATCATCATCATGTGACATCTACATTACTTTTATATCATCATCATCATTAGAACATATGCTCGATGTGTGTATTATACTGACATCATCATCATGTGACATCTACATTACACTGATATCATCATCATGTGACATCTACATTACTTTGATATCATCATCATCATGTGACATCTACATTACACTGATATCATCATCATGTGACATCTACATTACACTGATATCATCATCATGTGACATCTACATTACACTGTTATCATCATCATCATGTGACATCTACATTACACTGATATCATCATCATCATGTGACATCTACATTACACTGATATCATCATCATCATGTGACAATTACTGTACCAAATATTTTCGCATTCTATTGTAAAGCGATCAGTATGTGCTGGTAATCAATCCATGGTTATTATTTCTGTGAACTCCATCGTTTTATTGTTGACACTTTGTAATTCCTCTTTTTTATTAATTATTTGTACAGTTAGCTTTGCGAGAATTAGCATTAGCAATTAGAAATGGTGATAATTACGAGGGTTATGGCTCTCGTATAAAAGTAAAAAAGGGAGGAAGTGTGAAAGTCTATCAGTTAAAAATGAAAAATACTGTTGAGCCTAAGGTACATCCTGAATACAAGGAATTTAAGTAGAGACCTGGGTTGAACTTGAAGAAGAGAAGAGAACCAGCTTTGACTAAGGTGTAAACTAAAACACAGAATGTGTCAGTTCAAACTGAGATACGAGATGGTGCTGTCCAAACAGATGACACATGGCATGACACTATATTTCCATATGCGATGTCATCGAAACTAACTGGAGTCAAGCTACCGGATAAGGTAAGAATAAATGATGAATCAGTCAAGAGTAAGGTAATTATAAGACCAACATAAAGGTCTGTTTTCAGGTACTTCCTTATGTGTTATAAATGTTTAAATACAAGACCACAGGAAGGAAATCAAAGGAGTGCTACAAAGACTACAGAGATAACTATCAAAGCATCCAAGGAAACTGACTGTGTTCCAATCCCTCCTATACATGAGGAAGGATGTCATGCATTACAAAAAGCTTATGTACCAGGGAGTGGTTAATTATCTGACACAGATCAATGAGATATAGACAAATTGATTCTGGAAGAAAGAACCTTTGAGAAAAAATGTCAAATATTACCTTGTAGAAGGAAAATAACACACTTTAAATATCTCGGAGCTATTATAGACCGAAAGGGAGGCATCAAAGAAGAGTTGGCCACCCGAAAAGCAGCAGCTGGGTGACTTTTTCAGGCCATAAATCGAGGATTCCTCAGCAAGAGAGAGGTTGGTAAGAAAACGAAGATGGCTGTATACCGCTCCACCTATGTCCCAGTCTTGACATATGGATGCGAGTCATGGGCAATGACTACAATCAACAAAAGCCAGATCCAAATCTCAGAAATGAGGTATCTGAGGAAGGTGGTTGAAGTGACAAGAAGAGACATGGTCCGCAACCAGACGATACGTCAAGGCCTAAAATGCCACCCCCTGCAGACCCAAGTAGAACAGTCCCAACTAAGATGGTTTGGCCATGTCTGCAGAATGGGAGAAGATCGGCTACCACGATAAGCATGGGAAACAAAGAGCCAGGGATCCAGACTCCCAGGACGACCCAGAGTCCACTGGGAGGACAACATTAGACAATCTTTGAAGGACCGAGGACTAGAATGTAACCAGGCCAGGAGGAAGACAGCCGATAGGATAGTCTGGCGCTCTCTCTTCCAAACCTCTACACCTCACGGTTGAAGATGAACGACTAAGTAAGTAAGTCAGAAGGAAAATATAGTGCTGTTAAGGAAAAATTAGAATATGAATTCAAGGATATTCTTCAAAGAATGGAGGATGAATACAACGCTGATAATAAATTAATAGATAATGAATACAATGCTGAGACGTGTTAGATACTGTGGTATATATTATGTTGTAAGATATTTGATAGCTCTATGGAAGATAGTACAATAGACGAATCATGATAGACAATGGAAATGTATTGCCCTGGTAGTCAAGACACAGTATGCGGGGTTAAGAACATGCTACTTTAAATTTATCCCACAGTTCATGCCTCATTATTTATATATGGTTACCACGGAAGGGAAAGTTTAAGTGGTATGGACAGTTGAGTATAATGTGGCATGAAAGGAAAGAATGCATTTTGGGAAAGTAGCCAAATTTGCTTTTGTTAATCGTGAACATCATTTTATTTCCAGAATTTATGTATTCAGTAGTTTAGATACGACTTGGATTGACACTACTTGAAGCTTATTATGTAACCACTGAGACATTGGCTTGCCATGGTTATCAGTCATCAAGTTGCTGAGATGTTATACAGTCTCTGTTCTGAAGAAGCTATCCCGTAAGGTGATCATGGTTACAGAGTACCTGATGCCGGAGCGCATTACTTTTTCACTGGTATGATTAGTTATATAGTTTAGATTATATTATATACTTGAAGTTTGTAATATTGAGTGGTTAATTTATGTTGAACATGATATTAATTGACTATATACATTTCACATTGTTATGGTTGTTAAGTTTATTAAAGATCATCTGCATGTATACTAAATAAGAAACTATCTCGTAGGGTTAATTAGTTGTGTATGGCATTCTTATTGCATGACACTTATGATTTAATTAATGCCTATGAGATAGCAATGTGTAAATCATTTACAAAAATTGTAATGTATGAGACTAGTGTGATAGTCTTCTTTAGTAAAGATTACAATGAGTTAGAGGAATGTGGATACCACATTTGCTTTCCTAAGAGAATCAGGTTGCTGGAAAACTCATTCCCCATATGGTCATAGTCCTAGAAATTTAGGAAGCAGTGGAGCAAGAACTTTCATTATGTAATAGAACTCCACAGATACAATTTTGACCAAGCAAAGTTTTGGATTGAGAACTTGAGAAATGTGGTAGGAATTGTTAAATTTATCTTTGTGAATCAAACTGATCTTAGTGAAGGAAAAAAAAATATTCTAAGAATGGATTAGGAAGAAATAAAAACCTTAGTGTTAAATAGTAAATAAATTACACCCATCACGTTAAAATTGTTAACAATTGTGGATTATTCATATCATTCATTGAATAATGCAATGTGTTAAATGTTATGCGACTTGGTTATTACATTAAAAATATGACAGCTTTGGTTGTTATAATTGAATTTTTGTTGTTGTTATATTAGAGAATAACGCATTGTGATAAAGCAACGTGGTTTGTCGTGTAATTTTTATTTCTTGTAGTGTACCTAACTGAGGAACTCCAGTTGTTAAGATTTAATATTTTTGACAATGAGGTGTAGTACATTTGAGGTGCATGTAAGAAATTGTTGATAATTTTCTTTCGTTGTGACGGTATTGCCTCCCCTGCTTTGCAGTAGTGGTCCAAACGTGGCCAAAACTCAAGCGTATCTATTATAGCCTTCAATGGAGTCTATCTTCACAGAAGATTACTCTTGGCAGAAATGTCGATAGAAGAGTAGTAAAGCTTCTATAACATGGGAGTTTTCATAAGATATTCAGATAAGCGAAAACAATGATGGCTGTTGCTGTGCACGTTAATTCTATAATCTGCCGACACTTTTATTAATAATTTTGCAATGGGTTGTTCTAGCTCGTTAAGACCACACCGCTTAGTTAATCAGTGGAATGTATTATTATAATAAATATAGCTCTGTTTAGAGTGAGTATTTAGTAACTTTGACTGCGACAAACATGCAGTACATTTAAAAGGATTGAATCAAAGTTAAATTTTTAACAGTTGGAAAATAATTTGAATAGTTATGGAAAAGATTTCTTCAATTGGATGGAATTTAACTAAATAAAGGAGGTCACATCTGGCAGCGGATATTTTCACTTAGCTGCCAATGGTGGTTTCTTCTCCCGCTGGGTCAGTTCCTTTCCACTCTGCTCTCGCTCGTCTCTGATCAAAATTCAGGCACCGGACGTTCCCAGACCGTCCATGGAGTAACGACTAAGTTGGTTCTGCGTCTGTGTCTAAGATCCTCTTATGATGGCGTCTCGCAAAACATCAGTCCACTTCTACCTTCACTTGGTTCCAGCGATAGTACTTTCTGCTGGTACCACCAATAAATGAAATAGAAGAAGAAACGAAATGCTCGTCTGAGTATGGCGTTTTCCGACACAGTTATGTTGCCCCCATCCCCCCTCTTCTATTCTACCCTTCCATGTCAGAATTTACCCTCGATGAGAATTAAATTTAATCCCTCGGGATAAAACTTCCGTTAAATTTAACTGAATAGCTTCAGCTTTACATTACATTTAAATGAAAAGGTTAAACGTACAGGTATAATATGTTTGACATTTACATCTCCACTGTGTGAAAAGTGTTCACAATATAAATTCATTTATGTTTCATTTATATTTACACTTGTTGAAAAGTTTGAAACTTCGATTAATTTAAAATGAATATTTTGACATAGGCATTTACTCTGGTTTAAAGCTTGAAAACATTAATTTTAAAGTGAATATGTTTATAAAGACATTTACACTGCTTTAAAAATGTAATTATTATTTTTAGAATGCACATCATTTCCTTCATCTTTCCCTCCCTGCTCCATAGGGAACCTGGAACTACTTTATGCTTTTAGTGCTCTTTACGAAACTATCAATAAATAATCACAAGCCCTTGCAGTTGTGGTTCATGAATCATCGTTCTAGATACTGAGGTTGCCAGCCCCAAATGACTTTAACATCCAATAGCGAGTTTCACACATTAAACTTCACAGAGTAATATATACATACATATGTTAGTTCACATGTTAGTAATAAATTTTATGAAATGTAAATCACAACTTACGCCAATCCTGGCTACAGCCTTGTTTGCTCAGATAAATAAAAGAGACGAATTGTTCTCTTACATGCGTCTGGGATGTCTTTAATTTTACAATAGATTGCTCCCTCTGACTCCGTGTTTCTTCAGTTTCCTACTCCCGGTGTTCCTTTTTAAAATGAAGAGATTTCCTTTGCTTTTGCAAGTCTTTTCTGGTTCTCCAATAAAAGGTCCGGTTAACAAAAAGAATTATGAATCTAGGCTTCACTCTGGCGAGGTCTGAAGTCTTGGCGAGCTTGAAATTCACAGTCAGATAAAACTGCGAAAACGGTCACACTATATTCCCCACAATGTTGTTATGAATCTAAAAGAAAGATCCAATCATTTCAAACAGGTTGGGTGTGGCACTTTCAAAATATTTCCTACATGGAAACATTTTGCAAAAGGTCACGTCTCCCATATATGGTAAAATGATGTCTTGTATACACTCTCAAAAACACATTTGTAGACTCATATTGTCTAAAATGTAATAAATACAGAATTACTTTTAACCAAGTGACCGGGAGCGATTATATCACACTTGTCTGCCCACAGGTGTCACGCAGATAGTAATCTTGTTATCTGTCGTATGAGTACGCAAACTCCGTGTCTTATCGTAGATATAAGCCGATAGCGCTGAAAAATGTAGGGTTTCATCTGCCGCGCCTATAACCACATTTCTAGATAGCACTCCTTGCAAATGTGATATTTATCACCTACAGGGTGATTTGATAAAATTAAATATCTGCTACTTAGCAGAAAAACAAAGAAAGAAAGACAGAAAAGTGCGATAATTGACAGCACCTAATAAAAGTCAGAACCACAAATGTACCGATACTTTCGGAGAGAACCAAAGATCGATAGAGGGCGTCCATTTCGTAACAATTGATGTATTTTTTAATGGGAAAAAATAGCTCATAGTTAATGGAAGAGTTGTTCAAAATTGTTATGTAATTCAATCAATCAATAACCTTTAGCTCCCCACGGATCTTAGGACTTCAACAAGCACATGCCAAATCTTCCTGTCCTGTTCCATCCGCTCAAGTTCTTTTCATGTTTTCCTCATAATTTTCCCCTATGTATCCAGTTCTCTTCTCCTTGTGGTTTTTGGTCTACCTCTGCCTCTCTATCCCTGTTGATTCCAGAACAAGGATTGCCTTGTAATGCTATCAACAGGTTTCCTCAATGTGTGTCCTATCCATCGCCAGCGTCTTCTTCTCATTTCTTGTTCCCCTGGCGCTTGTCTGGTTCTTGTCATCAATTCCACATTTGTGACTTTGTCATACTATTTCAGTCCTTCTATTCTACTATATTATGTTATGTAATTGTATGCATCTATATCATTTATTTCAATTTGTTGAAATGGAAGGACAGTATGTTTTAAGTATTTGCTCCATGTGATTGGAGGTATTGTAGATAACTGTGGAATTGGTTAGAGTGTGATTCACGCATTGACGTTTTGTTGTGTAAATGATTCAGTCACAGCAATATGACAACTTGTTCAGTGAGACAATATGTTTGTATACTATCACGAGTTGGTACATGTGGCATTCTGTAGTATGTGCGCAATTCTTCTGTGGAAAACTCCGTTTAACATCTGAAGAGGGGTTATGTCATAGAACGGTTTCATGTGGGTGAATGATGGAGTGAGTGAAAGTAAAGGTCACTGTGACGTACGTCTAGTTTGACAAGTGAATTTTCCCTGATATGATGGATGATTTAAAGGGACATTTAGCTTTTCATAACATTAGAACCCCTGAACATTTGTTGTAACTTTTCGTTTGCCAGAACTCATTCCACCGGGACTCATTTAGTATGCGGCACGAGATCAAAGAGACAGACTGAGGGATTTCAGGGGAGACTATCGGCGCTATCAAAGACAGTAGTGGTCCCTGAAACGATTTCGCATCTCGGTGTTAAGCACGGAACCGATCGCAGCCAGAGCGAACGGGGAAAGCTGACGCAAGCAGCGAGCGAAGATACGAAGAGGCCAGGGGCTGCTTCTCTCTTTGGATTTGGCGGTCAGATCCCCCAAAGTTCATGAGATCAAAAAAGCTGTCAAAGTTATCATGTCCCACTCATCTTGCATTCCAGTTGTAGATATACAGATCACTTAGAAATACACTTCATCATTCGCTGGCCAGAACTTGATAGAAGCACTAGCGATATTTGAAATCTTGCTAGACCATCCCATGGATTTTATACATATTTGCAGTGAATTCTATTCTGTGCAAAGCGGTAATATATATATTGTGTAAAGTGATCAGTGGTCGAGTTCATTCAATATATTTCATTGGATTTTGTGTTAATTTAAACCTATTAAATTAAACCGACTCAATAGTTCCAGTTGTAAATATAATGATCTATCTATTATATTATTTCAAAAGATAATAGATGCTTAAATTAACTTTTAAAGTCGCGAAGGAATTTATAATTAATAAATTAAGTTAAGTCCTAGTTTTATAGGTGTGTGTTTTTAACCACTAGAACTCGCGCAGTGTTTATTAAATACATAATTAAATACTCGAGTGTATAATAGGCTTAACGGGAAATTTATCGCGCACTTAGAAGATTATTTGATTTTTAAAGTATGATTATGTTGTTATGGGTTTTCTATCTTTTTCTCTAGATTGATCACCTTTTGCAATCCCAGCAATAACGAAATCTTACAGAGTTTCCATACTCGGTTCTTAAACTTCCAGACAGTTTGATGAGACATTTTTTTAAAGTAAATCTTGTGGTGGTCCGGTACGGCCTAGCTAACATAATTACATGAAAGAAAGCTTACCTAAGATCATTTGATTATTATCATCAAATTAAATCTGTAAGATAAACTGGAAGATGAACAGTGCCAGAAGCGTCTTTGTCTAATACAAGCGGGAAGGGCTTAGTCGATACCAATCTTCTTCACCCCCTCCCTACCTTGATATTTGCATTTTTCTGTACTTATGATAAATTTATGTAACACTTGATATTGTTTTTTTGTGATTTGATCTTTACGGTAAATAAACATCATAAACTTAAATCGGACTGTGTTGGAATACCCAAAAGCCTAAAATTCCCTATTTGTTTAATATAGCTGTATCCACGTCGTCTGAGTGCTTGAAGCAACAAATCAGTGAGAGCGCAGACGTGTGTCTGGAAAACTGGCAAATAATTGTTTGACAAGGAGAGTGGAAGAGAAGATTGAGAGAAGCGATTTGTCGTAAATACGTCTGTCTTTACTCTCCTCCAGCACTCTGTGGAGCATCATATTTAATCTATACATTTATATCACTGAGTTTTCATCATCATTCTACACTTTAAACCGGACTACTATTTCTAGACTCTCTTTTCTCTCAAAATAAATTTACGACAATATTTGGCTGGCTCGCCGGGATAATTTTGAGATACATTTGATGCACACATATTTGTGGGCTGGTTCTGGGATCTTGAGCTACATTTGAGGCAATCGCATAGCCGGGTTAAAGATATTTTGAGTCTGATTTAGTCTGGGTCTAACTAGGTAGACTGTGAATGATTTGTCTTTGTGAATTAGGGAAATAAATAAATAATTACACCCCTAGACAAACGTCCTTTAAGTATTTGGGTTGTCCACACAGCATATTTACAGGTTGTTTTCTCTCCACAGCAGTAGAAAGTACAGATAAACAAAAATATTTGCTATTATAATTATCCTCTGGCGGAGATAATTCAATTTCTTTCTTTGTAAGAGTTGCTGGGATTGCGTGATTGTTTTACAGTCACTAAGGTTTTTGAAGTTAAAAAGAGTTGAGCTTAGCTAAAGACGGATTTTTCTGATTTTTAAAAAGTAAGTTAACAACGTCTCATCTCAATAATTGACTTTAGGGACGGAGTTTGTTGTCAGAGATTTAAAATTTAGGGGAAATTTTTTTTTTTCCTTTTAAATTGTTTTAATATAAATTTTTCTCGACTGTTAGTAAAAGTAGATTCTTTTCCAGTGTAACTTACCATTTAGTGGCATAGTCGCTTGCGTTTAGAGCCTTAATTGCCAGATAATAGCAGCGATAAGTTTGCACAGTACAGGTAGGAGGTAACACAGGTAAATTTATACTTGTGTTTTTTTCTCGTAGTGGTTCAGAGTTCCTCCCTTTCGCGTTGCTTCTTACTAGTTCTCTAGGCATACTTCATCTTATTCTTTAACAATGGCAGAGAGGATAAAGATGAGGTCCATCTTGAGGCTGGAAGCGAAAGAGGCAGGATTAGATGCAGAAGCTGCAAACGCGTTTATTAACCAGGAATTGGAAATATATGAAGCGGAGCAACAGAGAGCCGAAGCTGAGAGGAAGGCGGAGCAACAGAGACCAGAAGCTGAGAGGAAGGAAGAGAAAGAAAGAACAGAGAGGAGAGAAGCCCAGGAGAGGGCAGATAAGAAAGAAGCGGAAGAACGTCTTTTGGAACAGAAGAAAATTGAAGCAGAGATGGAAACTCGCAGAGAGAGAGAGAGAGAGAGAGACAAGGAAAGACAACATGAACTGGCGCTTAAGGCTCTAGAGAGTCGGGGCGCCTCTACTTCGACTAACGGAGAGCCGTCTTCGCCCCAGTCTCAATCAATGGACCTCTCCAGTACTCAATCTGCCCAATTAACTGCAATGTCGTTTTCTTTAGAATCTTTTCCTAGCCCTAACAAAAAAATTGACAGCTACCTAGAAAAATTCGAGAGACTCGCGAATCTTTATGGGTTAGAGAGTACCCGCTGGGCGCTCAAATTTTCAACGTCACTGAAAGGCAATGCTTATGAAGTGTACACAAAGCTGGGACCGAATCAACATGATTACGACATGTTGAAGAAGGCCTTACTACAGCAGTTTGAGATGACTGCCCGAAAGATTCTGCAGTTGTTCAGAAACAGCCGAAAAGAGAGCACGGAAACATTTCCCCAGTTCTCTTCACGTCTCACGGGTTATCTGACAAAGTGCATTGAATTATCTGACCTACCTCTTTCATATAAGGGACTCCTCGAACTTGCTCTTGTGGAGCAGATAAAATCCACTTTGTCGAATGAAACTCGTAGATTTTTGGCTGAACAGGGGGCAGTCAGGCTTGAAGACATACTCCATAAAGCCGAACGCTATAGCAATGCAATGGCCGAACTTCCCAGCACTAAACGTAAACCCACAGATGAGCCATCTCGAAAACAGAATCTAGAGCAGTCATCCTATTCTTCCAATTCCTTTCAACATTTTAACCAACGAGATAATAATACCCAGAAACCTCCCCAGGAAAAATCGAAATTCTACAAAACCCGATTTCCCCCCCCCCCCCCCCCAACAACAATTCTGATCAACCCAACAAGCCTACGTGGCAGCGCGGCCACCAAGGTCAAGGAAAATGGAAGACCCCTACACCAGGAACGTCTGATCAGGGCAAACAAACCGGTGCAAACCGCATTGGATGTTTGCATACAGCCTCGAAAGGTAGAGTCAATGTCAGTGATTCTCAACCTGAGGGGGACCGACCCTCAACTCGAGGAACTGTAATTTTGAATGGTACCTCTACTACTTGTCTTTTTGACACTGGATTAAGCTTTAGTTGTATTGTTGCTAGACACCTAGTCAAACCAGGTCAGGAGACAGAGGAAACCGTCAAACTTAGTGGAGTTTTCACGAGTGATGCACCCAGGACGCTTCCTATCGCATTGGTAGGAGTTATTAAAGCGGCCATAATGGATGATCCGATCTACCCAGTTATCCTGGGATGTAGATATGTGTTCATTGGGAGACCTAAGGAGCCGATTGTGGCAGCGGTAACCACAAGAGGGCAAGCCAAGAAGGAGAGGGAGCCTGCGCCAAATTTGTTGCCGAATGAACTGAAGGAGGCGCAACAAAAGGACCCTACTCTGGCGCGCTGCTTTAAAAAACTGCCCATGGCTAAGGACCCCAGACACAACGGAGACATCTTTTCTAAGGATGGTGTATTGTATCGTAGAACGGGCAACCCGGACACGGGGAATAACCAGCTCCTAGTACCGACGCAGTACAGAAACCAGATCTTAGAAATGGGGCACTCTCTTCCCTTTAGCGGACATATGGGACAAAACGCCACTATTCAGCGAATAAAAAACCACTATTGGTGGCCAGAAATGAACTCTGACATTGTCAGGTATGTGAAATCCTGCGCCCAGTGCCAACGGGTAGCACCCAAGCACTTGACACCCCCAGTACCTATGGGGCAAATGCCAATAGTAGGGACTCCATTTGAACGGGTTGCTGTCGACATTATTGGTCCTCTGGAAAAGACCAAAAGAAGGAACAGGTTCATCCTGACCTTAGTTGACACTTGCACAATGTGGGCCGAAGCCGTACCGCTACCATGCACTAATTCCAAGCATGTCGCAGAAGCCCTTGTGCAAATTTTTACACGGATGGGATTCCCTCAACAAGTTTTGACGGACAATAGATCCCTATTCCGTAGCCTGTTAATGGAGGAGATCTTTAAGATCTTGAGGGCCAAACATATCCACACAAGTCCCTACCATCCGGCAGGAAATGGGCTCGTGGAACGTTATAACGGTACCCTCACCATGATGTTACGTAAGCTGGGTCAGGAGAAACCGGAAGACTGGGACCAATATAAATCGGCTGCCTTATTCGCCTACCGAGAGGTACCCCAAGCGTCTACGGGTTTTGCTCCAGCTACACTTTTATTTGGCAGACCTATTAAGGGGCCCCTAGAAGCCTTACTTCGGTCCCTGACAGACCAGGAGGCTGACGAGACAGTCGTCTCCGCAAGCAAGTATGTATCGGAGCTTAAGGAAAGGCTAAAGCTAGGATGGGATGTAGCTACTACCAACCTTAAGAAAGCCCACGCTAAAATTACTAAAAGATACAACAAAGCTGCAAAAGAGAGAACTACAACCAGGGGAGAAAGTCCTATTGCTACTTCCAACCGGAAGCAATAAACTTCGCATCGGACGGCAAGGACCGTTTACCGTCCGTAAAAAGATCTCACGTACCAATTACAAGATCTCCATCAAAGGAAAGGAGAAGGTCTTCCACATAAATCTGCTAAAGAAATATTTGGAAAGACCGGTGCCATTCTCAGAGCATCTCCTGGCATTCGCCATAGCAACGGAAGACGAGGAAGATGATGATGGTTGCATGGAGTATCCATTGCAACCCACAGAATCCTTTAAAGCTGTCAAGTTCGGCGACAATCTCTCACCAGAACAACAAACAGAAACCAGGGCTCTACTAAAACAGTACAGTGCAGTCTTAACGGATGTACCTGGTCGAACAAATCTCATTGAATTTGATATGAAATTAACAAACGAGACCCCTGTTCGAACCAGAGTTTACCCCATCCCGTACGCTGAAGCGGATGCACTTCGCGGAGAAATAGACAAGCTGCGTCAGGCAGGAATTATCAGTGATTCTACATCTCCTTACAGCTCGAGCGTAGTGCTGTTGCAGAAGCCCAATAAGGAAGTTCGGCTGTGCATTGATTACAGGTTGCTAAACGCTGTAACGGAATTCCAGCCCGAACCTCTCCAAACTGTTTCTGAGTTGTTCACCAAGCTCAGCAAAGCAAAGATCTTCTCCAAGATTGACCTCAGCAAAGGTTATTATCAAATACCAGTCAAGGAGGAAATTAAACCTTTGTTAGCTTTCAGTACTAGTGAAGGACATTACACATTTAATGTGATGCCGTTCGGTTTGCATAACGCACCAGGAGTATTCACCAGGATGATCAAGAAGCTTCTAGAACCTTTGCAAAGTCCCCATATCCATAATTTCATGGATGACATCTTAATTGCATCGGAAACCTATGAAGAACATATTGCTACGTTTGCTATGCTCCTCAGGAGACTACAGGAAACGGGTCTCACAGCCAGACCTAGCAAATGTCTCATCGGGTTTGAACAGTTATACTTCCTGGGGCATACTATTTCTCACGGATGCAGTTGGCCTATTAAGAAGAACGTGGAGAAAATAGCTGCAGCCAAAAGACCCCGAACGAAGAAAGACGTACGTTCCTTCATATCGCTATGTGCATACTATCAGAAGTACATCCAGAACTTCAACGGACTGACGGCACCTCTGACTGACCTCACAAAGAAAGGTTGTCCTGATAAGGTCATATGGGATCAAAAGTGCGAACACGCGTATAGCACTTTGAAAGGACAGTTGTCTGCATACATCATTTTGAGTTTGCCTGACCTCAAGAAACCTTTTGTACTGAGAGTCGACGCGTCAGGTCAGGGCATCGGGTCAACACTGCTTCAAGCCGATGAAAGTGACCTGAACATGCTATTTCCAGTTGCCTATGGCAGTCGGAAATTAAATAAAGCGGAACGGAACTACAGCGTAGTTGAAAGGGAATGTCTTGCTCTGATTGACGGTATCAGACGCCATCATGAGTTTCTTTATGGTACATCTTTCACGGTGCAAACAGACCACGCTCCGTTAGCATTTCTTGGTGCCTATAAAGAATTTAACGCTAGGATCATGCGTTGGGCCCTCCTTTTAAGCGTGTATTCTTTCAAAGTGGAATATATTCTGGGAAGACAGAATGTAGGGGCTGATTTCCTGAGTAGAAACTGGTCTACAGAGAAAGAAGAGCAAACTGAAGATACCACTCATCCTAAAATCACCAATCAGGTCACCTCCATTGTCAAAAAATGAAACATGAAAAATAGTTTCATGTCTAAAACTGGGGACGATTGTGACGTACGTCTAGTTTGACAAGTGAATTTTCCCTGATATGATGGATGATTTAAAGGGACCTTTAGCTTTTCATAACATTAGAACCCCTGAACATTTGTTGTAACTTTTCGTTTGCCAGAACTCATTCCACCGGGACTCATTTAGTATGCGGCACGAGATCAAAGAGACAGACTGAGGGATTTCAGGGGAGACTATCGGCGCTATCAAAGACAGTAGTGGTCCCTGAAACGATTTCGCATCTCGGTGTTAAGCACGGAACCGATCGCAGCCAGAGCGAACGGGGAAAGCTGACGCAAGCAGCGAGCGAAGATATAAAGAGGCCAGGGGCGGCTTCTCTCTTTGGATTTGGCGGTCAGATCCCCCAAACTTCATGAGATCAAAAAAGCTGTCAAAGTTATCATGTCCCACTCATCTTGCATTCCAGTTGTAGATATACAGATCACTTAGAAATACACTTCATCATTCGCTGGCCAGAACTTGATAGAAGCACTAGCGATATTTGAAATCTTGCTAGACCATCCCATGGATTTTATACATATTTGCAGTGAATTCTGTTCTGTTCAAAGCGGTAATATATATATTGTGTAAAGTGATCAGTGGTCGAGTTCATTCATTATATTTCATTGGATTTTGTGTTAATTTAAACCTATTAAATTAAACCGACTCAATAGTTCTAGTTGTATATATAATGATCTATCTATTATATTATTTCAAAAGATAATAGATGCTTAAATTAACTTTTAAAGTCGCGAAGGAATTTATAATTAATAAATTCAGTTAAGTCCTAGTTTTATAGATGTGTGTTTTTTAACCACTAGAACTCGCGCAGTGTTTATTAAATACATAATTAAATACTCGAGTGTATAATAGGCTTAACGGGAAATTTATCGCGCACTTAGAAGATTATTTGATTTTTAAAGTATGATTATGTTGTTATGGGTTTTCTATCTTTTTCTCTAGATTGATCACCTTTTGCAATCCCAGCAATAACGAAATCTTTCAGTTTCCATACTCGGTTCTTAAACTTCCAGACAGTTTGATGAGACATTTTTTTAAAGTAAATCTTGTGGTGGTCCGGTACGGCCTAGCTAACATAATTACATGAAAGAAAGCCTACCCAAGATCATTTGATTATTATCATCAAATTAAATCTGTAAGATAAACTGGAAGATGAACAGTGCCAGTAGCGATAGTTTATATACTGCTCTATTGTGAGAGATTACCGATTTACCTGAATGTGACCGAGCCTAATTTTTCCTCACTGGATTAAAAACTTTCCCGGTCAGTGGCTATCATCACGCAGTGAAGGATTATACCATCACCTCATTTTTCACCCCTATGTCGAACTACGTCAGTGCCATCCCATAGACTCGTTTCTTTATAATAAAACACAAGAACTCTTAGAACTTCAAGTCCGGCGATAAGCGGGAATATTTGCTCTCAGTGAATCCTCGCATTATCTGGGGCGGGACATAGAAGGACTAGACAGTTGTCATACGTCAAGAGTTAATTATTGTGTTTATCATTCTAAGGGATTGTCTGATGCTGCAAATCGGTAAGTGTGTGGTGTATATGAGTGTGGATCCGCACAGAGTGTATGAATGACAGGAGATTTATTTTTTTTGCAAAAACCATTTGTTAAATTGCCTACCGGGTAATACGTTTTCTGTATACCCGGCATTGTTCCTTTAGAAGGATAATTTGTTAACTCTGTTTCACCCCCCCCCTTTTTTTTCTTTGCTTAGGAAAGGAAGACACCAGTTGGGATAACAGTAATTTTTGTCTACCACCATAACTAATATTGTAACACCCCTTTCAGAGTAATTAAATTCACTGTTTTGTTACATTACCTATGTTCCTGATAACTATCTATCTTGAGACTGGGTTTATCTTTGTCTAATACAAGCGGGAAGGGCTTAGTCGATACCAATCTTCTTCACCCCCTCCCTACCTTGATATTTGCATTTTTCTGTACTTATGATAAATTTATGTAACACTTGATATTGTTTTTTTGTGATTTGATCTTTACGGTAAATAAACATCATAAACTTAAATCGGACTGTGTTGGAATACCCAAAAGCCCAAAATTCCCTATTTGTTTAATATAGCTGTATCCACGTCTGAGTGCTTGAAGCAACAAATCGGTGTGAGCGCAGACGTGTGTCTGGAAAACTGGCAAATAATTGTTTGACCAGGAGAGTGGAAGAGAAGATTGAGAGAAGCGATTTGTCGTAAATACGTCTGTCTTTACTCTCCTCCAGCACTCTGTGGAGCATCATATTTAATCTATACATTTATATCACTGAGTTTTCATCATCATTGTACACTCTAAACCGGACTACTATTTCTAGACTCTCTTTTCTCTCAAAATAAATTTACGACAATATTTGGCTGGCTCGCCGGGATAATTTTGAGATACATTTGATGCACACAAATTTGTGGGCTGGTTCTGGGATCTTGAGGTAGTCAACACTTGTTTAAGTGTAACTCAGGGACTGAGTTCATGTCTAACTTCATGCCAACATTTCGTGACTTGTGGGTGCACATGGAGAAAGCGCGTTTAGTGAACACAAGTGTGGTGACCGAGAGAGTTCTCGACTGTGATTAGAGGCAGTCTGTGATTTGTGGTCGAGCTCGTATTCTGTGACAGTGGGAAACCACAGTTATGATGGAAATAGTGATTGTAGTATAGGTCTTACATTTTGTTGTAGAGGCAATATCTTTCCGCCTAGGACTGTTCCTGGAGGAACTTTGGTAGTGTTCGTGGAGAGCATGTTAAGGCGATGAGTTGGTCCCACCAAGGACTGTTGCTGGAAGAATGTTGGTAGTGTTCGTGGAGAACATGTTAAGGCGTTGAGTTGGTCCCACCTTGGACTGGTACAGGAGGAACGTTGGTAGTGTTCGTGGAGAGCATGTTAAGGCGTTGAGTTGGTCCCACCTTGGACAGGTACAGGAGGAACGTTGGTAGTGTTCGTGGAGAGCATGTTAAGGCGTTGAGTTGGTCCCACCTTGGACAGGTACAGGAGGAACGTTTGTAGTGTTCGTGGAGAACATGTTAAGGTGACGAGTTGGTCCCACCTTGGACAGGTACAGGAGGAACGTTGGTAGTGTTCGTGGAGAACGTGTTAATGCGATGAGTTGGTCCCACCAAGGACTGTTCCTGAAAGAACTTTATTAGTGTTCGTGGAGAACATGTTAAGGCGTTGAGTTGGTCCCACCTTGGACAAGTACAGGAGGAACGTTTGTAGTGTACGTGGAGAACATGTTAAGGCGACGAGTTGGTCCCACTTTGTACAGGTACAGGAGGAACGTTGGTAGTGTTCGTGGAGAACATGTTAAGGCGACGAGTTGGTTCCACCTTGGACAGGTACAGGAGGAACGTTGGTAGTGTTCGTGGAGAACATGTTAAGGCGACGAGTTGGTCCCACCTTGGACAGGTACAGGAGGAACGTTGGTAGTGTTCGTGGAGAACATGTTAAGGCGATGAGTTGGGCCCACCTTGGACAGGTACAGGAGGAACGTTGGTAGTGTTCGTGGAGAGCATGTTAAGGCGATGAGTTGGTCCCACCTAAGACTGTTGATGGAGGAACTTTGGTAGTTTTCGTAGAGAACATGTTAAGGCGATGAGTTAGTCCCGCCTTGGAACTACTGTGGGGTAAGGCGTTGTGTATTTTCCGCCTTGTAGTTATTTTTTAGTAAATACAGGCTTCGTCTGTTTCCCACCTGATAGCGATTCTTATAGAATCTATATGGCGATGTTTCATACCGCCAACCACTTGTGATAAATGATTCACACTTAGATGGTGAATGTAATGATGCGAGGGATGTATGCCGCACATAAGGAAGTTTTGTGTAGTGGTAAGCCGCTCACGTCTGTTGTTTTTCTGTTGTCTAGATTTCTACCTTTTTATTTCTCACGAGTGCCTGAAAACATACCTTTATGTTTGTCTAATATTTATTTACTGTGTACTGTTATTGTGTGTCGGTAAAGTCAGTTTGAACATTGTAGTTAAATCTATTTCTTACAGGCAATGTTAGCCTGCGTATAATGTCCGTGTGCTTGACACTGTGAGTAATATTCAGGATTTGTGGAACCATGTGAATAAATGCAACGGAACTGTGCTATTGGTGTCAAAATATTTAACATGAGTCATTGTTGTGCACCATCTCACACGACACCCATAATATTAGGTTTCTTACACTGGGTTTTCTCTTCTGTGCTGTATCATGCTTTCTGTCAGTATGTGTTCGTATTTATTTTTTCACCTCAATGTACATTGTGTGTTTCATATTTAGCTGCTTTAATCTTGACATTTCTGTCTGCGGTTCCTTCTGTGTCATGTTGATTTTAGCTTTATATTTATTTTGATGACAACAGGATTGTGATTTTAATTTATGTCTGCTCCAGGATACGCCTACCACTTGTGACACTGTTTTTAAATCTTTGTTTGGTCATGATAAAGTCAATTTTATTACATGTTATATCTCATGGGCTTGCTTTTTCCATATGTATAATTTCCTTGAATGGTGTATACAAAACGTGTTATATATAAGTAGTTGGTTTTCTTCACAAAAATGTAAAAGCCTGTCTCCTCTATATTTTCATTTCCTCAATCCATATTTCCTATTTGTGCATTCACGTCTCCCATTACTTTCAACCCATCTGTAGATTTAACTGGTTTAAGTGTGTATTGTAGCAATTCATAGTATTCCTCTATTGCGTCTTGGCGGTGTTCTTTGGTTGGTGCATATGTTTGTAAAATTGTGATGTCAAATGGTTTTACTATCATTTTAAGTAACATAATTCTGTTTTATTGTGTGTCCAGTATCCACACACATAATTCTGTTACTGTGTGTCCAGTATCCACATACATATTTCTGTTACTGTGTGTCCAGTATCCACATACATAATTCTGTTATTGTGTGTCCAGTATCCACATACATAATTCTGTTACTGTGTGTCCAGTATCCACATACATATTTCTGTTACTGTGTGTCCAGTATCCACATACATAATTCTGTTATTGTGTGTCCAGTATCCACATACATAATTCTATTATTGTGTGTCCAGTCTTTAAAATTGAAAAATAACACTCATAATCATTGTTCATGTTTCTCCTCAAGAGTGCATTGATCTCTTTTTATGTAACATGTGTCTATCAATCTTGGCTCTGCCACTCCCAGTATATCGAGTTTCATATTGGTTGCCTCTAAAATTAGATGACATAGTTTCCCAGCTCAAATTAACGCCCTGAGATTCCATATGTCTATGTTTAGGCTCTTCCTACTAGTTTTTGTGTGGTCTTTCTCACAATGCTCCCATTCACCGAATTTGCTGAACACTCATAACTAGTACTTCCAGACTTAAGAGAGGAGTTTAATCTTCCCTGTTGTTTTGTACAATAGATTCCTCCCCAGGGGTCAAGGCGTTCTATACATAGCTGTCTGTATATTTTCGTTGTAACACCATTCATTTCTGTAGGTTTTACGTGGTTAGGCCCCAGTCTCTTTCACGGTGGCTAGTGGTTATCTCTTTGTGTGCCTTGATTGGCCTTTAGTATGCCAGACACTTTGCTGTTTCCTTCGTAAGCCGTTGATCTATTTAGATTCTTCACCTCACTCCCTGTCTTAGTCTTTGTGTACTAGGGATGGACATTCCCTTAAGTAGGAATCCTCCTAACTCACTCATGTAATTTTGCCAGTCAGCTAATACTGTTACCCGGAATGTGGTCACCGCCGAACATAAGCGCTGTCCGTGGAGCCATACATGAGCTAGATAAAGAGAGGGAAATCAAATAAGATCCTGACTAGTCATGAAGGTTTAGGCTGTCAGTCACAGTGAGGTACTATATTTCTCTCTTTCCCTGCGTCCATTTTTTGGTAGATAACAAACTTAACGATGTGTAGACCTCTGTAATTGTATTATATATCAGTGAATTAAAACACTTGAATACAGGACAGTTGAGACACTTTACTTGTTTCCCTTACATCATTGTTAAAAGTATATGTACGTGGAGAGCTAAATGGTATTAACAGAACTAGAGAAGATGTTAAAGAATGAAAGAGAAGAAATACAAAACCTTTCGCTATTTGTTTCTTAAATTTTTATTTTGACTTCGGTCGAACATAAAAAGGGACCCACATAATTCGTCAGGGTGTCCTCGACTGTTAATGTGAAGGCTTCTTTATGTCGCGATCCAAGAAGACAATGGCCAGCTTAAAATAATACAATAAATAACGTTCTGTAAGTTAGTAAAGTCATCAGTATAAAACTTTTCTACAGTGATGTCAGATGTGTTTGTATAGAACATTTTTAAATTAGATATGTCTTTTCCTTTCCTCAAGACCTGAGAATACAGGGTAGAATCGTGGCTGAACAGAACGAAGCTTACATGACAACAATCTCCTGCATGATAATGGAGGTAGAACCGGCTACTGCAGCTCTGTGGCGGCTTTCAGAAATTCCATCAACCAAGGCAGTTATTGTATCAAACTCTCGGTACATTCTTCGTAAGGTATACAATGGATATCTACAGCATGAATGCACATGGCATTGATGGAGTTGACAGACTAGCTTCGAGAGCACCCATAGTGAGGACACTGGATATGTATATGGGATAGATACTAACGATAATAAATGTTTGCCCAGAGTGCTATAATGTTGATTCCAAAGAACAGTAACAATTAAAAAAAAACTGACATTTATATAAATAACAAACATTTTTGCCTAGAAACTGTTTGTCTGTCCTCAACGAAATATATTTGTAAATAAATGACAGTAATATACATTATAAATGGTCTAATTGTTACATGACCTTTCATTAATCTGGATATGTTTTGATTTGTATGTTTCCTTAGTGCTTTGTCTTCTTCTTTCTCTGCTTTATTTGTGTATTTAAACATTGAGATTTTTACTGTGAGACATGGAGAACAAGACACAGGATGTTACAGACTTTGATAAATGACTTTGATAAATGACTTTAATAAATGACTTTGATAAATGACTTTGATATTGTAGACAATATAAGAATTTAAATGCTGCTGTAAAATCCCAGTTGTGGAACCAATGATAAGAGGCAGACAAGTAACACTTGAACAAGAGATGATAAGAACACGCTGACAATGAATAGGATATATACTGCGTACATCTGCATATAGCATTACAAGGCTGGCCTTGTGGTGCAATCACTTAAGCCACAGAAGTAGAGGAAGATTTTTAAAAATGGAACTATGAAATGTGAATGGTAAATGATACACATAAATGAGTCTACATAAAATGGGTAAACAATCCTACCAGCTGTTCTGTAATTATGTTTCTAGAATTCACTAGACACAGTAATACGGTACTGATGTTGTGTTATCTGGCGTACACAGTTACGTGGAGTGGTCGTGCAAATTACCACAGTCCACAACGCACTGTCTTTTGTGGCGCTTAGTTGGCAATGTTGGCTAATTATGATTCACTTCTGTAGCAAAGTTGTGGTACAGTTTTGATGATCCTGGGTTTTGAGTACTCGGTAAGCCTATCATTACTGTTTGTCTAGTTTTCTATTTGTTTACATCTGACCAGTGACTGCTTGTAGATGCGGCTTTAGGAATTTTTCTAACTGGTGCGATGTCTGGCAATGGCGTTCCTTCTCCTTCTCCCCCATGGTTACATGCAGGACTGTGTGTTCCCCTAGGACAATCCATTTTTATGTCACCCACTTGGATCACTGTGTTATCTATGTCACCCACTTGGATCACTGTGTTATCTATGTCACAGAGTTGGATCACTGTGTTATCTATGCCACAGAGTTGGATCACTGTGTTATCTATGTCACAGAGTTGGATCACTGTGTTATCTATGCCACAGAGTTGGATCACTGTGTTATCTATGTCACAGAGTTGGATCACTGTGTTATCTATGTCACCCACTTGGATCACTGTGTTATCTATGTCACAGAGTTGGATCACTGTGTTATCTATGCCACAGAGTTGGATCACTGTGTTATCTATGTCACAGAGTTGGATCACTGTGTTATCTATGCCACAGAGTTGGATCACTGTGTTATCTATGTCACAGAGTTGGATCACTGTGTTATCTATGTCACAGAGTTGGATCACTGTGTTATCTATGTCACAGAGTTGGATCACTGTGTTATCTATGCCACAGAGTTGGATCACTGTGTTATCTATGTCACAGAGTTGGATCACTGTGTTATCTATGCCACAGAGTTGGATCACTGTGTTATCTATGTCACAGAGTTGGATCACTGTGTTATTTATGTCACAGAGTTGGATCACTGTGTTCATTATGCCACAGAGTTGGATCACTGTGTTAATTATGCCACAGAGTTGGAACACTGTGTTATCTATGTCACAGAGTTGGATCACTGTGTTATCTATGTCACAGAGTTGGAAAACTGTGTTATCTATGTCACAGAGTTGGATCACTGTGTTCATTATGCCACAGAGTTGGATCACTGTGTTAATTATGCCACAGAGTTGGAACACGTGTTATCTATGCCACAGAGTTGGATCACTGTGTTATTTATGTCATAGAGTTGGATCACTGTGTTCATTATGCCACAGAGTTGGATCACTGTGTTAATTATGCCACAGAGTTGGAACACTGTGTTATCTATGTCACAGAGTTTGATCACTGTGTTATCTATGTCACAGAGTTGGAACACTGTGTTATCTATGTCACAGAGTTGGATCACTGTGTTAATTATGCCACAGAGTTGGATCACAGTGTTAATTATGCCACAGAGTTGGAACACTGTGTTATCTATGCCACAGAGTTGGATCACTGGGTTATCTATGTCACAAAGTTGGATCACTGTGTTATCTACGCCAGGGAGTTGGATCACTGTGTTAATTATGCCCCAGAGTTGGATCACTGTGTTAATTATGCCACAGAGTACGATCACTGTGTTAATTATGCCACAGAGTTGGATCACTGTGTTAATTATGCCACAGAGTTGGATCACTGTGTTAATTATGCCACAGAGTTGGATCACTGTGTTAATTATGCCACAGAGTTGGATCACAGTGTTAATTATGCCACAGAGTTGGATCACCGTGATATTCGTTATAGCATATTACAAACAAAATTATGTACTGATGTCTCAAAAACCTTATGGTAGGTCAATTTTCTTTACTCAAGTTGAATTATAGTCTGCACTACAATGTGTTTTATTTATGTATTTATGTTCATGATATGAGAGTATTTCCATCAGGGACAATTAACGTAGTGTGACAGTGCCATAGTCATCTCGCCTGTTGTCCACCGCCATTTTGTCGTTAAATGGCAGCCATCTTTGTTTACATCTAAAATAGCTACATTAGTAATGCCGATACGGATAGCAGCCAATCAGAGAAGAGAATCGCCCAGGCGCCAGCGTCACTTGAAACATTCTTTATCATTCTTCTTGCCGGTTGCCGAGAGAGAACAAGCCTTGAAAGCTGAAGTCTAGTTCAAGAACATGCCTAGGACTTGTAAATAGATAAAGAATTATTCTCCAACATTCTAAAGTCTTTACAGTGTTAGAAAGGATATAGGATATTAGGTTTACCATCTTTGTGCCGTAGTATTTTAAATAGGAAAATAATTCATTCTGTGGTGTTGTATTTCGCGTGCGGTTGATGTTATCTAAATCTCTTCGAAAATGGCGTGGGTCCATGTTCAGGAAATATAACACGTGGCAGGTCCTAGAACGAGCTTATGTAAATCCGACATATAGTTGGTTTGAATAATATTTAATTGTGGCACGATTTAGACTGTTATATTTATTAACTACGGTGCGGATGCCGAAATAGTTTATTTTAGTGTGGCGAAAGCTGCAATTTAAAATGTTACAGCTTACTAGAAAAAGTCCTGTGCTTCTTCAGTAATATTAGACTGATAATGTGGTGTAAGTAATAGTAAGATCGGCTATAGCAAATTGGTGTTAGCTTTCTTAGTTTCATAGTCCTTTTTACAGTGTAAAATCTCAAATAAATTTGCTAAGTCATTATTTCTATAATATTTAGCATTATAATGTAATGTTACTATAGAATGTACAGCCACGCAGCTTAGCTGGGTGTTAGCGTGGCTGTATGCCGTTCTCGCAAGATGGCGTAACCATAGAGCGCGTGGTATGAATGGGCTGTAGCTGAGTGATCATTGCTGACTGTGGTGGGCGCATGTTTTCTGAATGATAAATGTTATTAATTATGCTATTGAATTTCACTTAGACATTGTTTTTATATATTGTTTTTCAGAAAGTCTACGAACACTGTCTGGGTGTTCGGTAGTATTAAATGTTGATCTGTATAAGGTTTTGTGTTGCTTGAATTGCTAAGTCTGCTGCTGAGAGGGTTGCAAGCAACCAATAATTGCAACTCCTGTCAAACGATCCTTAATAAATTTTCTTAGTGCACGGGTCTTGGGTGTGGACACCTAGCCCCTGTCACAAGTGGCGTCGTCGGCAGGATTGACAGACAGCACGCAGTGAAGCAACTCTTCAGCCTTCAGAGTAACAATAGCTGAGACAGTAGAACACCCAGTTCAGTACAAGACAGGGAACACGATCATCCAGCTTACCATTGTATTCACTCAACTTTACTAGCCACAAGATGGCGGCACGCAACACACGTGCTGCTAGTAGATTGGATAACGAAGATGCAGCTGAAGTGGATGACCCTGTAAAGGAGCTAGAACGTCAACCAGAGCGAGTGCGGTACATCATGGTACCTACCCACAAGAAAGTGCGGGACTTTGGGGAGCGCACAGGCCCTACGGCTGAGGAATATGTCAGAGAGGTGAGAGCTGCCTGGAGGGTAGGGATGATGAGTAAAGAGGACCAGGCAGATGTTATTCTTGACAGTGTGACCCCAAGTGTCCGCAGGGAGCTGAGGATTCAGGCTGATGACGATGACCCAGAGGCAATGCTACATTCCATTCTTAGGGTGTATGGGGAACGTCGAAGCATCCCAAAGGTAATGGCAATTTTCTACTCTAGCCCGCTATCGAACGTTACCCCAAGATATTTCACCCTGTCTTACATTTCAACTTTTGCCCATTTCTGCATGAGACAGCTCCCAACCTTAGTCCTACCTAGCTAAATGCATTAATTAGTGATAAACATTAAGGTTAGGTTTAGGGATCTGTGACCTAATTGTCCTGAGCGTCGTCCGATTGACAGAGTTGTTAGAGCGTGGATCTTTCGTGGTAGAGGTGCCTGGTTTGATTCACGGTATTGACCCGCTCCAGTCTACCCAGCTGTAAATGGGTACCTGACTTTGCTCTTGAGTTAGGCACTTGATATACCGCAAGAAAGGCAAATGGTAACCCCCAACTTTCGATGCTGGACCTATTACAGTCAAGTCTCGAACACTTAACAACCCTGCAGCGGTATCTACTAATGGACTACCTTTAAATGTTTAACATAACCCTACACTGTAACGTTAATGGTAACGCTAACGATATGGGCCATTTGTTTCTGTGGCATGGAAGACCTAACCCTACACTGTAACGTTAATGCTAACGCTAACGATATGGGCCATTTGTTTCTATGGCATGCAAGACCTAACCCTACACTGTAACGTTAATGGTAACGCTAACGATATGGGCAATTTGTTTCTATGGCATGGAAGAATACGTCCCACTGTTCTTCTTTCAGAAGAAAGCAATATAATTACGGAAATGCATAACAAGAACAAGTTACATACTTCTTCTATATGAGGTGGCCGATTCTAAGCAGTTTCCATATTGTCAACCGTCAACGATGTGATTTCTCCTGTAAACATAAGAACATTATTTTAGAAAGAGACTCAATACCAAAATGAACATTTAGTTAAGTTTGTGGAAAGTTTGATGTCAACATCAACGTGAACAGAGAATTTAAAAAAAAAGTTTGTATACAGCACAGTAAATAGTACAATATATTTCTTATAGGCTGCAATTCCTGATATTTGCTAAGTTGAATACAGAACATTACAATCCAAATTATAACCTATATTGGATTAAACCTGCTATTCCGTACATCAGGAACACCATCTTCCATTGCATATGCAAAAAAACTCAACTTCTAGAGTTTGCCTTTGTGAACAATGTTGCACGTGACCTCTCGAAATGTCTCGAATAACTTTAATAAATAACTCTGTTATAAGTTTACGTGTCTCCTATATCTTCTTTTTCTTTTTTCACCTTCCAACTCCCAAACAAGCAGAAGCCTTCAGCAACTGTTTGCCAAGTCTTCCAGTCACGTGCCACCAGGTCAAGGTCACATGTCTTCTTCATCGCCTTGACGTCACTTCTCTTTTCGTGCTTTGGTCTTCATCTTCCTCTCTTACCCAGGGGATTCCAGAATAGCAACTGTTGTGACCGCTTGGCATACACTACAATTAATACGTGTTAAAAACCACATAATGAGAATAACAACGTTAAAAGCAGTTAAGACATTTGTGCACAAAATACAGTGTCATGACAAGTTTACGACTTCGAGAAAAACTGTCCCAAAACAACAAGATAGTAAGTGCCTGTTTATTGAAAGGAAAAATTTGGGAGAAGTTGCAAGTCTTGGGTTTTTTCCGTTGCTAAAGTCGAAATAACAGAATGTCGTGTGCAAAAATGTCGAAAAGCTGAGAAAAGCGTGTGCAAATGTTGATGTTTGGTGCCGAGTGAAAAATAAAGCATCGTGTGAAAATTGGCGGGAAAAAAGAGTGGGCTGTATATAAAGCAGAGACGTGGGCGATTGACAGGGATCCAGGACTTGTACAGATTTTAGGAGTCGTTAGGCGAGAGAATTTTTTTCAGATCTTCGTCTTTGAGATTATCAAGACAAGTTGTTTTTTAACTTGACAAGTTTTTCAAGTTAGACTAGTATATTTTAAGTAGACAAGTTTGTGTTTTACCCTGTTAGATAGATTATTCCTGTGGATTTTCCATTTTCATTTTGTTTTGGATATTCACTACTTTGGGTAAGAAAGAAATAAGTGCTTCATCATTGTGTCAATAACATTGCTGTTCCACATTACGTTAATAAAAGATATTCTATTTTTCTACATTGCTGCGTTTTCCTTGAAATATTACGGTTGGATTATTTGACTAAACCACTATCAAAGGACATTGCTTTTCACTAACCATAAAAAAGGGTACGAACGAACTTTGGGAAGGAAGAATAAAACAAGGTGAAGAATTTCCAACTCAGGCGGACAGACCTGTAACGACTTGAACCAAGAAACGTACAAGAGTTAGCGCACTTCAAAATATTTACCTGCGTTCAACACCATTAACTGAAATGACCCGATCAGCTGACGGACACACACACATTCTTTCATTGATGATGTAAACACAGCCCGGTAACACGATACTATTTGATGCCGCGACCTGCGCACAAATAGTTGCACTGCCACACATAACTCTATTTGGCGCCGTGACCACCCCTTTTTCGTTTGTGAAAGCATACTCATTCTGGCAAGCGAACATCCACCATTTTTTTTAGTGATAGCAGACAGGCCTAATCACTATTAATCACTATCATGGATCCACAAGCATTGCTACAGCGGCTTGACCAGCAACAACACTTAATTAATATCCAGCAACAGCGCCAACAACAACACTTAATAAATATCCAGCAACAGCAACAGCAATATGATTTTTAACCATACAAACCTAAATGGGAAAGAGACACTGTCCAACAACGAGTAGATTGTAGGAGCAGTTTACATAGAAGACATCAACGGATAGCTGTAAAAAATTTTGTTAGTCAAATCAAGAAAGGAATGACACTGCACATAACTAACATCAACAGTGGGAAGTGTCAGTTAACAACCGAGAATGGTTGGATAATGTATGTACAGCCGGTATTTCCTATGCACAACCTTCTCCAACCACAAAGCAAATATACGGAAGAAGATCGAACAGACAACTTCGACATCTTACAGGAACATATGAAAGACCCGGAAGTTGTTACACTAATGAACCAAATTACAGAAACACCAGCAACAGTCAAGGATAGCAACACAACTTTACAGGCAGAACAAGCACAGAAGTACTGTACTTCAAAGCAACCGGAACCCGGTACTACCTGTCACCAGTCACATTCGCCTACACGTAGCGAAGACAACATTCCTCATAACATACAACCGGAATGACTACCCCAACAACAGCAGACTTTACCAGATGCCAACACCCATCTACCTACACAACTATCTTCTGATACACAGTTTTCGTCTGCCTCATTAACTGAACGAAATGCTTGCGTTCCCACTTCCACACAAGATGAGTCAGAGTCAAAGTTTATACACCCTCCACAAGAGCGTAAAAAGCTGTACACGAAACGTTGAGCTAAACCAAAGAACATCGCACAGCAGAGTGCATCAACTTCGCAACACCCTTCCTCTTACACTACATCAACCGTCACTGCTGTAGACACTGAGAAGAAACACGATAGAAGATTGTCTACGACAGACGCTCTGTACAGGAAACGTTCAACTAAGCGACACAACTTCGCACAGCACAGTGCATCAACATCGCAACACCCTACCTGTAAAACTTCAGCAACCGTCACTGCTGTAGACACTGAGAAGAAAATTAGTGTAAATGAGATAAAGAAGGCAATTAAAAGTACCCTAAGAGGACTCGATCTTAACAACTTGACAGCAAGGCAGATGATGAAAGCGCTAGAAGTAAAGTTTGACACGGACTTATCAAAAAGGAAACAAGAAGTGCGCGAACTTTTGATCTGCTGTCTAGAAGAGACGCTCTATTAGAGATAGCCAGGTTGCTCTAGCCAGGTCTACTCTAAACCATTTTCCTTGTCCGAGTACGATAACAGATTTGCCCAGGAGAGACAATGCTATATTTTAGAGTTACTCCAGTTTGCTCTGGCTGGGTTATCCTAAAAGGTTTCATTTTCATTGTCCGAGTACGATGGCAGATTTGTCCAGGAGAGACAATGCTATATTTTAGAGTTACTCCAGTTTGCTCTGGCTGGGTTACCCTAAAAGGTTTCATTTTAATTGTCCGAGTACGATAGCAGATTTGTCCAGGAGAGACAATGCTATATTTTAGAGTTACTCCAGTTTGCTCTGGCTGGGTTACCCTAAATGGTTTCATTTTCCTTGTCCGAGTACGATAGAATTGTCTAGATGAGTCAAAATATTTTAGAGTAGGCCGGCGTGCTCTGTTGGCTGCTCTGAAATGTTTTTTTGATGATGCCAGCCACCTTCTATGTCGTCCAGTTGATGCTATCAGCGGCAGTCATAACCGCCAGTGAGGAGAAAAATCTGCAGAGGCACAACTCTATTCAACATGCACAGTTACAGTATTAAAACCGTTATATTTTGTATTGGAAGATTTAAATTACATTTTGTTTGCACTTTGAAATATATGTGTTGTTGTACATTATACCAGTACTTAACCAAACACATGCATGTACTATTTGCCACTAAGGAAGAATCTCAAGGGTTAAAGAAGACATTGTTTGATCGTAAGACAAGCACATCAACCAAAACGGGCGATTTTGCCGTTTGTAGGCAATGCGCTACAGTTTTGTTGGCACTGCACCCGACCGCAAACTATGACAGTTTATGTCATAATATTAAGACTTTGGCAGAAAACCAAAACATTATTACACATGTGATTAGCTGGAGCATCACAAATGTTGAACGATACTCAGAGCATTTTTTCTCCATTAACACATTTTTCTACTGATCTGTTTAGGAGTACTGAAACTAGACATATGCTATGGACCGATTTTATGATTACTTGTTATAAAGTGGTTGAATTTCATGAATATCGCATAAACAACTATGTACTATGTATCATGTCTTTTTTTAACAAATTATTGTGTTGAGACACACAGATGTTGTACTCGTCCAGTACAAATTATCTAAGCTCTAATGCGTATATAAAATGTTGACCCACACCTCTACTCCCTTTTCCCTACGCGCAAACTGTCCACACGTGACCTTAACACCACCTCGCTGTTTTTCGCTATGTCAAATCTAATCTTCGTTTTCACCACCTTATCTTCCCCCCGTGTCGATTTCCCCATGCGAGTTCTTCTTTTTTTTTCTTTACCTTTCTCCCATGCCTCGCGTTCATTCATCCATCCAACAAAAGAACTACTTTCTCTACTCCCCCCAGCTATTTCATTGTACTATAAACCCCCACCACCCCTCCCTCTCCTTCAGTTGACGCCCCACTGTGCAGTCAATGAGAGTTCAAACATCCAATGTGACCTTTCACCGCTCCCGTTCACATTAGCGAAAGTCATGGTCACAGGTAACCAGCTATGGTCAGTAACAATTCAGATGTAAATATTAAGATAGGATTCACTTATTGTCCTGAGTGTTGATTAACACTCGAGTTTTGTTTGACATGACCAAACCTTATATGTGTCGACTTTAAATAAAAAGTTCAATAAGTTTAACATTAATTATGTATATTTACTATCATAACTCCATGTTTTTATGTATTATTATTAGCGTGTTAAGTAAAGATGATATAAGTATTGTATTAATACATGAACAATTTACATTGCGTATTGCACAGTGCTATCCATATCCCATAGTTGAATGACATAGTGTATTATGTCTCCCCCGTTTTACGCAATATAATTCTACTGTGTCCCTCGTTTTACAAAATAATATCCCCCCCCCCTTTTTTTCGGCTCACATGTATACTAAGATCTTGTAATACATTTTTAAGTTAGCTTACAGGTATACTGAGATCTTGAACAAAAAAAAAAAAATAAAATAAAAATTTTTTTTAGCTCACATGTATACTAACATCATAAAATTAAAAAAAAAAAATTTTTTGGCTCACATGTATACTGAGACCTTGTAGTTTTTTTTTTTCATTTTGGCTCATAAATATATGCCCCCAGTCAATGACTTATACAAGTCACATAAATTTTTCTCAACAATTGTCCATTGCCAATTGCTTCATAAATATATGCCCCCATGTCATATTTTGGCCCAGTACGTATGTTAGGGACTTGATTTTTTTTTAGTTGATAGGACGAAAATGTCTCCACATGGGATACATTTTTGTGGCCCCGGGACTTGTGTGACCGCTTGGCATACACTACAATTAATACGTGTTAAAAACCACATAATGAGAATAACAACGTTAAAAGCAGTTAAGACATTTGTGCACAAAATACAGTGTCATGACAAGTTTACGGCTTCGAGAAAAACTGTCCCAGAACAACAAGATAGTAAGTGCCTGTTTATTGAAAGGAAAAATTTGGGAGAAGTTGCAAGTCTTGGGTTTTTTCCGTTGCTAAAGTCGAAATAACAGAATGTCGTGTGCAAAAAGGTCGAAAAGCTGAGAAAAGCGTGTGCAAATGTTGATGTTTGGTGCCGAGTGAAAAATAAAGCATCGTGTGAAAATTGGCGGGAAAAAAGAGTGGGCTGTATATAAAGCAGAGACGTGGGCGATTGACAGGGATCCAGGACTTGTACAGATTTTAGGAGTCGTTAGGCGAGAGAATTTTTTTCAGAACTTTGTCTTTGAGTTGTTTTTTAACTTGACAAATTTTTCAAGTTAGACTAGTATATTTTAAGTAGACAAGTTTGTGTTTTACCCTGTTAGATAGATTATTCCTGTGGATTTTCCATTTTCATTTTGTTTTGGATATTCACTACTTTGGGTAAGAAAGAAATAAGTGCTTCATCATTGTGTCAATAACATTGCTGTTCCACATTACGTTAATAAAAGATATTCTATTTTTCTACATTGCTGCGTTTTCCTTGAAATATTATGGTTGGATTATTTGACTAAACCACTATCAAAGGACATTGCTTTTCACTAACCATAAAAAAGGGTACGAACGAACTTTGGGAAGGAAGAATAAAACAAGGTGAAGAATTTCCAACTCAGGCAGACAGACCTGTAACGACTTGAACCAAGAAACGTACAAGAGTTAGCGCACTTCAAAATATTTACCTCCGTTCAACACCATTAACTGAACTGACCCGATCAGCTGACGGACACACACACATTCTTTCATTGATGATGTAAACACAGCCCGGTAACACTATACTATTTGATGCCGCGACCTGCGCACAAATAGTTGCACTGCCACACTGTTGCTATCAACAAGTTTTCTCAGTGTGTGACCTATCAACATTTTTTCTCAGTGTGTGTCCTATCAACAAGTTTTCTCAGTGTGTATCCTATCCATATCCAGGATCTTCTTATTTCTTGCTCCAGTAGTGCTTGTCTAGTTCTTGTTATTAGGTCTATATTAGTGAGCTTGTCAAGCCACGTCAACACTTCTATTCTACGCAAGCTTCCAATGGATGCTTTCTATTTAACTGCAATAAAATACTCTTCCACAGCCACTCAAGTTAAATTTTTATGCAGGCGTTCATGGCAGTGAAAGAGCTGTCAGAATAGCAGCTAGAGCAGTGCTAAACAAACTGGGATCTGTGGAGATGTTCATTAGAAATGCTGAGCTCTACTAAGTTCTACCTTGAAACAATAGTGTCTGCAAAGTTAGATGGAAGTTCAGTTTCAAAGTTGGGTGGAAATTCAGTTTTAAAGTTAGACGGAAATTCAGTTTAAAAATTAGATGGAAATTCAGTTTAAAAGTTAGATGGAAATTCAGTGTAAAAGTTAGAATGAACATAGACAAAGAGCAAGAATTAAAGATCCCCAACATATGTGGAACCGAGAAAGCGCATATGGCCGACTCCAGTACCATTCGTGGAAAAGCTCGGCGGAGATTCAAATAGCCTCAAACTGACTACTGCTTTCATTGGCAACATTCACGTTGACGTCTGAGAGTGTACACAGATGAAGAAGAATGAACAATTTTAACGTGTCTCTTAGATTTACGATTTTTTTTTGTTGTTGACAAATTAATGGCTGCCTTTAATCCATGGGAGAACTCGTTTTAGATGACGGTAGAAGAAGTTAGACGGGAAAAATCCTTGCTTAAATATTCTTTCTTTTTCCCCTTCCGTCACCAGAAATCAATCAAATAATTCCATGTGATCTACTATTAGATCGGGATCAATCGGTTGCCGATCACTTCTCTAAAGCAACTATAGAAGGAACACTAGATAGGGATAAAGGAGAAATACTAAGGGAAATCGATAACCACTTGTTCTAGAGAATCTATAGTAGGGACATTGGGTAGGGATAATAGAGATAGAATAATAACATTTAACGACTGCATGTGAGATAACGACACTGCAAGCAGTGAGTCATACATTATTCGTGATTCAAACGGACACGTAATTCTCTTAGTTAGGGCTCTCAGCCTAGCTCATCCTGCCTCAACACTTCACAGAAGAGCACAAGAGAAACCATCCGCACTCAGAAACATTATCTGCCTATAACGTGAATAATATCCACACATAAAAAAACACCTCAACATAACAAGTTAAGCTAATGATTGTAGGAAACATAAAAAGTTAAGCTAATGATTGTAGGAAACAGACAAAGCCATCAGATTTATTTTAAAAAGAATTTTAAAAAAAGCAATAATAACTGAGAACAATACCAAACATGAACTTCTTCGTGGTCTTCTTTGTCATTTGTCAAATAACCAAATACAACTGTATTATTCAATTACACATTTCTTTCTCATACAACCACATTTATCTATGTTATATAACAACATACAGTATATCTCTGTCATATAACCACGCATCTCTGTCATATAATTACGTATATCTCTGTCATAAAACCACATATATCTCTGTCATATTACTGTTATTGTTGAACAGAATCGACATCATTGCACTCCAGGCGAACCCATAGGTGCTCAGTCTCCCGTAATATATGTCGCAATGTGTGAATGCTAACTGTTCCTGTAGCTCACTAGTTGTATACACGACGGATGCATCCTCGCTTCAGTTCATGTCTGCTAGCCTTACGTTTGATGCCAAATTTAAACAGTCTTAACCTTGATGATTCATCTATTGTCATTCTGTAACAGATGATCATTAATTGTTCTCAGTATCTCTCCAATACTCAATGACCAATATAACTAATTGTTGATGAAGAAATAGTAATGTCTGCTCCAGACGAGTCGCGGCCATTGTTTTCAGGGCTGCTAAACCTCTCCTGCATTTCTGTGTGATTTGTTCAACGTGGTACTTATACGAAAGCCCGCGATGGAATGTAACTCCAAAGTATTTCAGATTTTCGTTCCTTTCAATTTTCTGTCCATTGAGAGTGACATATGGGAGGTCTGTTTTCACAATTATGTTGTTCTAGGAGCATCACATCACGTAGGCCTTGTTGGGATTTAAAGTCAATATAAAGTTAGTTTCCTTGCACCATTTAGACACCTCCTGTACTGTCCCATATATGCTATTAACCATTTCATGTCGGTAAGAGCCAGTTCTGTAAATGTGTATGTCATCAGCACAAGTCAATGTTTGTCCCAACCCAGTTGTCTGAATGGTGGTTATTTTTGCTGTATAGGTATTAGACAGCATCGGTCATAGTAGAGAACCCTGGGGTAGTCCGGGCAATTGGCATTGGGTCTGATGTCCATATACCCAATCGAGAAGAGATATTTAGTTAGGACGAGGCCTTCGTAAATGCAGTAAGTTCACCTGCAAGTCATCTCGTAGTTCATACAGAAAGCTAGAGTGCAAGCCAAGACATTGCATTTCCAAGTGAGTAAAACTCCAGTGGAACCCCGTAACATTCATTATTGAAGATACCAGCCTAGTTGACAGATAAGCAGAGCACTGAGTGATAAGAGGACATAGTGAGAGTTCATAGAGTTAGATAAAGTCAGCGTATCGTACACTTGTCACAAGTCGTTACCAAGAAATTACTGCTGTCCTGTTATATAGATGCAAATATGTAAGAAACGCAAAGTTGTGTCAACCTTTCATGTGCATGAATTACTATTATGATCAGCTTGAGCAACTAAATAAACATTCACTCTTGTTGTTTAAGAACTGCGTCCAGAACCAATGTTCAACAACTTCATCGTCGCCATCATCTTGTATGTACACTAGTATTCGTATGTCCTGATATGAAGAGACCAACTTTGCATTACCATCTGTATCCAGCAGACATTGTCTGAGAGCCTGGTGTTACGTACTCCATTGGTTCACGGGCTTGCTATTCGCCGATTGAATTGTCATCTCTAGAGGTGCTTCGTCGTACGAAATGGCCCTGTCGTAGATTTTTGGATAGGAGAATTAAGACTTGGGTTGGTCCCTTCTGAATAGGTTTGAATAGGTGATGGACGCAGTGAGAGTTAGTAAAAATGAAATAAAATTTCCACAAGTGAGATGATAGACTGTGATATAGAGGCTGTCTCTGAAAAAATCGAGGAAATCTTCTCTCTTTCACCTATCCTCTACGACAGCTTTTAAGGCGTCAGACAGTCTAAACACAGATATATATATATTACATATATTTCTATCTACTCACGGGCACGCACATACACGTGACGACAGTTAAACACACAGACGTGGGAAATCTATAACAATGATTATATAATTATTTAGAACGAGCTGACCAACACGCTGATTAATTCCAAGGGAAATTTTAATTATCATTTAAAATTTCTTCACAACACATAGAAATTACATCAAAACATATACAAATAGTCATACAATCTCAAGAGAATGCTACAAGGATGATAGCCCCGTTATGATATTAACTCTAGGTTTAGCCCACAGCCCCGTTATGAGACAGATGATGGCCCAAAGAGTCGCAAATACATATGGATAGGGTCTAATATTGTCCCTTTTCTTGAAGGTAAGAACTGACTTATGACAGCAGTATCTATTCTAAAGGAACAATTAAATTAAGCAGCAAGTCTTTCGTAAGGAAAAATTACCAAAGTGAGTGCTTTAAACAACGATCATCCTTTCGTCACTTTCACTCGGTTCTTTCATCCGGGTACCCAGGCGTTCATTCTTACCTAAAAAAACTTGACGTTGATCACCGTCTGGCGCAATCTTAGGACACTTCTCTACAGTGAATCTGGATTCTTTAGATAAAGCGAATCTCAGCTCTACAAATACAGGTTTCTTCCACTGTCTTCGGGGAGCATTCACTTTACCAGTTTAAATGTTAGATTTACTGTTAATGTCACTTGAATCAGTTTTGGGTAAGCGATCTTAAACGGGCACACAGAGTCTAAAACACGAGGATTCCCTTACTTTGGAAGAAGTTGACCAGTGGACAACTGCTCTCAACAGGTAGTCTTGGTTCACTATCCACTCTTTCAATAGTTGACGGAAATGTAAATGTTATTTCTTGTAATTATTCTCGCCGCCAGGCAGCATGTACATTTAAATTTTGTGGAGCAATATGAACTTGCTCAGAAGCCCAGTATATATATTTCTAGTCTTTAGAAACCGTTAGTGGGATTGGTATTACTGTTTATCTCTGATGGCACATGCACTGTCAGACTAGTGTTACTTGAAACAACCCACGTGGTTAAAGATAGAAAATGTCTATTCTTCTCACAAGTATGTCTCTTTACTACTAAACGCCGGCAAGTTCTGGGTCACCCCAGTATTCACTACATAAAATGGAAAAAGCTCATATAAAATAATTATACATACTATGTATAAGGATATAACTTATATTTTAAGCTGCAAGCGTAGAGCTTATCATTTAACACTTCCCGTGAAATAAGTTATATTATAAAATCAATCATCATGAATTTGAAATACGTATAAATATATTTCTTCAATACTCATGAGACATCTAGCAGTTATAAGTTAGTTTAGAAAATATATCTCGACTGAGTAGTTAGCAGTTAAATTAAATTCATTATGGCTACCTGTTTGTTAAGCTAGAAAGAGAATTTATCCTGCTTTCCACTGTAACTCGTCGACTAAAGAATATAACAAACTATTAAAATAATCACTCTGCACACAGAACTAGTTTAAAGTGAAATAGGCGATTAATCACTTTATCACTTCACAAAATACTAGAGATCTATTATATATAATATTTTACCTCAAACAGAACTACGTATCACAACGAAACTGAGACATCACTTATACGTTTAAGTGTTCTAGAACGAAGTGACCACGTCTACTGTGAAATGGAGAATGAGTGAAGTTATTTTCAAACTCGGGCCAATATCTTAAAATTAGACAAAGGGCCCCAACTTATTTCGCCAAGCGAAATTATCTCCCCTACACCCAACACTTCGTTTAACTAGAAGCATGTCGTAACTGCCTTTGAGCGTCTTGGCACCTTCATCTCCCTATTCACATTTCTGAGCGGGGAGGAGGTGACACATCACACTTCCCACAGGGAAAGTTAACCGAGAGCTACCTGTTAGTTTGAATTTCCCAGACTATATGTCTGCTCTACGCCGTATAGGTGACAGTTTTAACGCCTACCTAAGCGCTCAGCCCGAAGCAACCGGGCGTGTTCGCTGAAAAATGCAGACAACTGTCTGCCATCTCGGGTCTGGTAGAAGGAATTTCTAACACTCTGCTTCACGTGTATGGCTGACACGTTACGTCATACTGCGTTCTCAGTTGTGAGAAAAACAGGTAAACGTTAAGAATGGGGAAGAAAATATATATCTCGCAAACGAATGGATGCGAAAAAAATACAGGAAAATGTAAAGAAATATAGAGGATACGGGTGAAAGAATAGGAAGAGGATAATAGGCAATTTATGATCAATAACCTCTGTGACAGGCCCTAAATTAGAATAGCAGTCAACCCAGTGTGTAGCAGTGTTCCGCCGCAGTGCCATTCAATAAACCAAAGGTTGGCGCTGCCACAGCATCTTCTAGGTCAATTGCTACAGCAACCGTTTCTCACTTGTCCTGGAACCGCTCATACACACCATAAGCAAATGTTCCAGCGTTACCCCATGCTACTTTCATGGGCCTATAAATGCCAAGAGCATCACATAGGATCTGTGCATTTTCGAGATGATTCATTATTCTTTATGCTTCTACATTTTCTAGTAGTTACTTAGACATTCTGCAGTGTGATAGTGATGCGTGATGCCATATGATGATGGATGGCATCCGCATGTCTGGTTTTGTGTAGTGTGTAGATGTGTTCAGTCAAAACAATGTTCATGCAACAATAACAGGGCAATCCACATAGGACGTCAGTAAACTCACGACGTATAAAGTCAATGAGTCTTGAAACAGCCGTTGACGTTTTTCTTCATTATTTATTGTGGACGCCACAGTGACAAAATGGTTACGCAAATGTGTAGGCACATCAAACAGTCATTATCACAGCAACATTCAATACAGCAATAAACGGTAGACAGCATTACAATGATGAGTCAGATGCATGTTATATTTCATAGTGCTGTAAATGTAGTCAGGTGAACAACTCCATCCTTTTCTATAACAGCCAGGAGATAACCAGATGTATGAGATCAGTTCACTCTCCTTAGTTTGACTTCAGCAAGACAGACACGTCTGCCGAAGTATAAATAATGTCCTCAAAAATATCCTCTAGATAATAAAGGTTTTCCAAACCTAGTTCATTTAACAAAGTAGCAAGTAATGGTCCTTGGTACCTGCATCAACCGATGCAGTACAATGCAGCGACATGTGAGCTAGGAAAACATCTCGTGACGACGACTTTCGCAGACAGGCTATGAATCGAAATCGCTCACGACCCAAAATCAATAGAGTTAATGAAAGAGTCAATTTACCTTGCTTTCATGAAATACACAGAAATATCACGCCTCCCGACATGTGGGAAACACTAGAGGTATTATCTCGAATAAACGAAATATCCATTAAGAGGACTACACATCCCTGACAGAACAAAAATAGCGGAGATCCCCTCTTCAACGAGGCATCTCTTTCGCCATTCCAAATCGCTCACTCCCACTAGTGGTGGGCGGAAACCGATCGACAAAGAAGCAAGACAAGTCATGCGCAGTCCAGCGCAAAACGACCGCAGCTCAAACTTAACTGCATTCGATACCAACGCGAGAAGACAAATGCTTACCGAGAAAAGTGACTATAAATTCCAAGCAGTTGTTGCCCTTGCGTTATAAAACAGATATTGAAATAAAACGATGTTGCGAGAATTTATCACGCAACATATCACCACCTCCTCCCGATAAAAAAAAAAATGTGGAACATATTTTTTTTTTTCCAATATCAAAGAGCAAGCGATAAGCGGCTCAAAACGCACGAATTATGCGCTGATAATTAACTAAATTGCCAAACAATAGGCTAATTATAGAGTGTCTGGTGAGGATATACCTCAACAGAAAAATAAATATGTCTCAAAAAATATTCACATCGGGGAGGTGTCACCAACACACATCACGTTAGCATGTAAACACAATATACGTATGCAAGTTACTATAATCATCATTAAACAGCATACTCTAATATTGTCTTTAAAAATGGATGTACAAATCTGATAGGAAAATTTAAATAGTACATTCTTTGACATGTAATGACATAAGTACATAGTAAAGTTAAACTACATGACGATCCAGGACATATGCTCTGGTATTCCGAGGGTAAGTACACAATCTAGAACTCGTAAGGTAAGTCCTCAGCTCAACAATGACATTCTGAGAAAGTACAAGCAATATAATGCTAATTAATAACTAATATGCTTCATAAGGTACAATACATTATTAATAATTGTGGCTGTTTAGTAAACTAACGGCCCTTATATTAACTACTCAGTCCTCCTCTATCATCTAAAAAAACGAACAGAAGAAGATGACAACAAAGCACGATAGTGTGTACATATAAAGTAAGTACAGATGTGCTAATCTATTGTAGAAATATAGGTGTGTTATGACTCTGTAATATATAGGAATATAGGACAGAAGTATTAATTGGAGTCATGTGGGCATCTAGACAAAATGTCAGCCATCACATTATCCGCACCACGGATAGCTCGTACCGTGAAGTGAAAAGGTTGAAGAGCTATAGCATATCGAGTGGATCTCGAACTCTTCAAATTCTTAGTCTGAATAGCTGTAAGAGCTTTCTGATCAGTCTCTAGAATGAAATGTGCGCCCAGGAGGAATCTTTGTAGCTTTAGAATTGACCAAACCATCGCTAACAACTCACGGTCTAAAACCGAGTAGTTCCTCTCTGCCGCATTTAGTTTTCTAGAAATGTACATAACAGGATGCAGAGTATTTGCATATTCTTGCATCAGTGCTGCTCCAATCCCAGTGGATGAAGCATCACTCCGAAGAACAAAAGTCCTATCAAGAGTAGGTAATCTTAAGATGGGAGGAGAAGAAAATATATTCTTGATTTGGTCTAGTGAAGATTGGCATTCTTCAGACCAACGGACCAGATTAGGCGAACCTTTCTTCAACAATGTTGATAGAGGTGCCATGATCGAAGATAAATTTGGAATAAATCTCCCATAAAATTGAATTAAACCTAAGAGACTCCTAACTTGTTTCTTCGTTTTAGGAACAGAGATGTTCAGTATTTTGGAAGTATTGTGGTCTTCTGTCTTCAAGAGACCATGACCAACACGATGACCCAGGAAAGAGATTTCACCAAAACCAACAAAAGCTTTAGAAGGTTTTGCTGTCAAATTATTCTCACGTAGAGTGGACAGTAAGTCATATAACCCTAAATAGTGATCTTCCCAGGTATCACTGAAGAGACAGATGTCATCTAAGTATGCGATGACATCCGAACGATGTGACAGAATTCGACGCATCATGCGAACGAAAGTGGCAGGGGCGTTCATGAGACCAAAAGGCATAACATTCCATTGAAATAGACCCCTAGGTGTAGAAAAAGCAGTAAGAGGTTTGGCATGCTCTGCTAAAGGCACTTGCCAATAACCTTTAGACAAGTCAAGTTTAGTGAAGAATCTAGAATTAGAAAGTCTAATCAGTAGATCTTCTAACAAAGGCATCGGTTCAGCGTCGAACTTTGTGACCTGATTCAATTTGCGATAATCAACGCAAATTCGTATGTTCTTATCCTTCTTCCGGACAATAACCATGGAAGAAGAATATGGTGAAGTCGATGGTTCAATTATATTTAATTGAATCATTTCATCCAATTCCTTTTCCACTTGCGACTGAAAGTGTATAGGAATAGGATACGGCCTAACCCTAATTGGATTATTGTCGGTAAGAATTATGTCATGTTCTATGACATCTGTGTGTCCAGGAATGTCAGTGAGAACATCCTGAAATGTTTGTAACATCGACAAGTCTCGTCGATGTTCGTCACCAGAAAGATTAGGAGAAACAGAAACGTTTTTCCAAGATTCCGTGGAATGTAATGGAACCACTGGAAGGGGAAGGTTGACATCAGAGAAGGTAGCTTCCTCATCCTGAATGACAGACAGGGATGAATAATGACCGTGAGGTGCAGGAGCATCATCCGTTGCCTGGAAAATAGGCAGCAAATAGTCCGGACGTTCGTGAAATTCCGAAAGCATGTTTATGTGGAAAGTTTTATGCTTTCCATCAATATCGACCACATAGTCAACATCGGAAATCCGAGAGACTATTGCATACGGACCTTTCCATGCAATAAGAAGTCTATTTTCCCTACTGGGGAGTAGGACGAATGCTTTGTCACCTGGACAAAGTTGTCGTAGACATCTATTCTTGTTAGCAAACTGCCTTGCCTTCTCTTTAGCAATTTCTGATGAAGCAGTTGCTAGCTTACATGCCTCAATGATCTTTTGTCTAAGAGCAATGACATACTCATATGAGGATTGAGTTTCATCGCTAATATCATCGGCAGTGATGAGATCGTGTAATAAAGACATAGGGCCGCGTGGACGCGCGCCAAAGACAAGTTCGAAGGGAGAAAATCCTGTGTGTTCATTAGGGACTTCTCTATAGGCAAAGAGAGCCGCGGGTAAAACCCTGTCCCAATCTTGAGGATGATCTTCAGTTATCTTACCAAGCAAAGTCTTGAGCGTTCTATTCAGACGCTCAACTAACCCATTAGACATAGGATGGTAGATACTACTGAGAGATCGTTCAATATGTAAGGTAGACATTACCTGTGACATAGTGTCAGATATGAGTTGAGTGCCATGGTCTGACAATATTTCTCTGGGGAACCCCAAGCGAGAAAATATCAACCAAAGAGCATCTGCGATATCTGTAGTAGATATGCTCTTAAGAGGAATAGCCTCTGGCCAACGTGTGCACATATCGACACATGTAAGGATAAACTGATGTCCTCTGGCCGACTTGACCTTAAAAGGGCCAATAATATCTATGGCCATTTTCTGAAACGGCCGAATAGGAATGTCAGCAGCCTGGATAGGCGCAGCATGTCGTGGTCCTCTAGATTTGACCTCCTGACATACCTTGCATGATCGGCAGTAAATACGAATGTCCTTATTGACAAAAGGCCAAAAGAAAGCCGCAAGGACTCTCGACTTCGTACGGGCAAAACCCATATGTCCAGCACATTGCGAGTCATGAGCATGTTGCAATATTTGGACTCTCATGCTCTTGGGAACAAGAATTTGCGAATGTGCCGACGTAGCCGAATCTTGTACCATACGTACAAGTACGCCGTTTCTCATTGCAATCCAAGATTTTCTATTTGTATCCTGATTCGGATCACCTTTCTTCGCAAGAACGAAGAATTTTTTTAAAGAAGAATCTTCTTCTTGCAATTTTATGAAAGAGTCACGAGTGATCACTAAGTGACTATCTTGGCTATCAACTTCATTATCACTATTCAGTGAAGTTTCGGGTGTTTGTAGAGCTTGTGCTCTTGTAACTACTGCATTTGTAGCTTGCATGTTATTATCTTCCCAAGCAGCAATCTGCTGTGGGGTACACTCCCTAACTCCGTGAATACGACCAATAATAAGGTCCGCAATAGGATTAGGTAAGAGACAAGCATGCACATCTCCAGTAAAGAAAGGAGTGGCAATGCGAATTACAGCAGTAGGATATTTTTCTAGAGTGCCGCCAAATGTGACACATTTAATAACCCTTCCTGTAGCACAAGATGGATCTACAAGCGATTGTCTAACACCAATAGTGGTGCATCCGGAATCGAAAAGTAGTGAGACCGGAGTATCATTAACAAGACCCTTATGTAGAATTAAAGAACCCCTCCCGTCATGCGCAACAGCAGCAGGAAGAGCGGGAAGTGGGTGACCACAACTCAAAGTAGTTATGGTACCCGGTTCGAATAAAGTACTGCATTGGGGGCATTTGTTTGCTCTCTCAAAGTCAAAAGCAGAACTAGTGACAGCGTCAAAGTTTTTACTATCAACAACATGATTACAGGCTGCCTCAGTTTCCTGTTGTACAGCATTAGCCTGCTGATATCTCTTTTTTTTGTGTTGAGATCTACCCCGACTATTATTACCTCTGAAGTTATCAGAGTTATTATTATCTCTGCAGTTATTATTGTCTCTATTGTAATTGTTATACTGGTTCGAATTCCAGTTTCCACGATTACTATCATGTTCACATTGATGCGAACATCTATTTGTTTGGTTTTGAGGTCTTCGGCAGGAATAACCTCTATTACCATATCCTCTTTTGAAATGCTTATAATTATTAGGGTGATAGTAACGAGTACTATCAGGTTGTCTCCAATTCTTCGAAGAAGAATCACCATGAAATTGATTTCCATGATTTTGACAGAAATTACCGCTGCCCTTTCTATCAAAATTTTGTTGGGATCTACGAGCAAAGTTTTGACCATACGGAGCTGCCGAAGCAACTGGTAAACCTTCTTTCACCTTAGAGTTACCCATGGTTATGTGTGGGTGCGCAGTTACGTATTGGCAACAGAAATCTTCCATTTCTTTTATTGTTTTAGGTTTACGTTCATGAAGGAAAGCAAGGAAAGACTCATTGACAGACGACATGACTTTGTCTCTAAGTATTAAGTCCATAAGTCCTTCATAAGTTTTTTCCGTCTTAGATAGTTCAACCCATCGTGAGAAAGTAATGCGTATTCTTGCAATAAACTCGGAGAATTCAACTCCATTTTCAGGTAACATGTTTTTAAATTGTAGACGATAGCCGTCTTCGTTAAGCTGATATTTCTTTAACAAAGCGGCCCTGACAACCTCATAATTGTTCTTGTCAGGTTCATCCACCATATTTAATATACTTAGAGCTTTACCTGTCAGTATCCCTGATAACTGATAAACATATTTTGCTTTGTCTATGTTATGAGCTGTACATGCTTGTTCAAATCTGTCCAGATAGAACATTATGTCATCGCTGGAAGGACTAAATGTTGGTAACTTAATCTTAAAAGTATCATTATTAGCCTTACCAGAAGATGAACCCTTGTTTGAATCATTACCATTACTCATGCTTGTCAATTTCAATTTTTCCAACTCTAAAGCTAAGACCTTTTCTTCATGTTCCATTTTTGCTTTCTCTTTCCTCTCATCAGACTCTCTCTGTAATCTTCTTTCCTCAGCCTGAGCCTCTTTTTGAAGTCTTTCATTTTCAGCTTCTTTTTCAAGTCTTTTATTTTCAGCCTCTTTTTCAAGTCTTTTATTCTCAGCCTCTTTTTCAAGTCTTTTATTCTCAGCCTCTTTTTCAAGTCTTTTATTCTCAGCCTCTTTTTGAAGTCTTTCAGCTTCTAGCTGTAGCTGGAGTTTTCTCCTCAGCTTCTGATTCCCTTTTTTGTTTTTCCATTTCCATTTGGAATCTTTTTTCATCCACCTGCATCTGCAGTTTCTTTTGTTCAGCTTCCATTGCTTTATCATATCGAGCAGTTGCAAATTCTTCTAACTTATCACCAGTCTTCCCAAGCAATTTACCCTGCTCAATAAAGTGCTCAAATGTAGACATGTTGTCTAACATATGAGTCCAAAACCTGAAATAATTAACTAATTTATTTCAAACCTAAGTGTAACAAGTCTTAATTAAGCACTTGTATATTCACATCACCTTATATTATCCCAGTCTCTGTGGGAAACAAGTCTCCAATCAAAGAACTTGTATATGAAATATCAGCACTCAATTCTTGATCATAAGTGCACTTCTCATTCAATAGTGCACGACACTATTCATCATTCATTTATCATCAGTATAGTAGTAACAGTGCATTAGCATAGCCCATTAACTAATTACTATAACTGTAAACAATGACTATGTAAACACATGCAGAATGTAAACATTGAAAATGTAAACAATACAAACAATGTAAACAATAACAAAGATCAGCAACAATACAAAAACTTTCGCAGAAATCAACTAAAAATAAAGCAGAAATTAATGAAATATCACAAAAAATGTGACGATATCTGCGAGAGAATTAAACAAAATACATGACACCACAGTGTATAAACAAAAATGTTGTATGAAACTAAATTATAGACAAGAGTAGGCTAACAAACACAAACAAATCAAAACAAAACTAAAGAATGCGAAATAATAACGAAAACAATATTAAAACATGTCATCACAGCTAACATAAATAGCAACAGAAGTCGCTTAGCAAATTCCAGTATTGGAAATTTGCAAACCCTACAGAAAACGCTCACAATAGACGACCTCTATGACGTGGCATAATCTAACGGAGACACCACCCAACCGAGAACCCGCTGAAATATAAACATATAAATATACAAATAACATATAAACATATAACATATAGAATGAGATGATACACAGAAGACTCAGCAGAAGTATAAGGGCACAGTTTACATACAAACAGGCCACTTAACGTATAGGCTTCCAATCGTAGAACAGCAGCAGAAAAACGGATGTCAATCAACGTCCTAAAGAGCGAAGCTCCAACGATGATGGCACATCTGAACTGCTTCCACTGCTAACACGATGGTACAAGAGCTTCTGACATACTGTGTGTTGAGTTGTTTCGGCACTTGACCTTCTAATCCAAAAGTAAGTTGATGGAAATCGGTACTTGGCCTTCTTCAGAAAACAACCCGTTTCAACCGGCACTTGACCTTCTCAAAAAACGACAGCACTGGAACCTTGACAGCAGCAACTTGCTTGACTTGCGTAAAAGATAACAGCAGTCCGAGTTATCCGGCAACATGTAACAACGCCGGGTACTGTCAAATTCTTGTTTCCGTCAAAAAATTGAAATTTGACTTTTACCGGGCAACGCCGAGTACTTTGAAAATTTTGAAGATGTTGACTGTATTGAAGAATGTTAATTTCTTGTTGAAAATGAAGTGGGTAAGGGACCCCGTGTTTGCTGGTACCAGAATCAAACCAGCTTATGGCCACCAAATGATGCGTGATGCCATATGATGATGGATGGCATCCGCATGTCTGGTTTTGTGTAGTGTGTAGATGTGTTCAGTCAAAACAATGTTCATGCAACAATAACAGGGCAATCCACATAGGACGTCAGTAAACTCACGACGTATAAAGTCAATGAGTCTTGAAACAGCCGTTGACGTTTTTCTTCATTATTTATTGTGGACGCCACAGTGACAAAATGGTTACGCAAATGTGTAGGCACATCAAACAGTCATTATCACAGCAACATTCAATACAGCAATAAACGGTAGACAGCATTACAATGATGAGTCAGATGCATGTTATATTTCATAGTGCTGTAAATGTAGTCAGGTGAACAACTCCATCCTTTTCTATAACAGCCAGGAGATAACCAGATGTATGAGATCAGTTCACTCTCCTTAGTTTGACTTCAGCAAGACAGACACGTCTGCCGAAGTATAAATAATGTCCTCAAAAATATCCTCTAGATAATAAAGGTTTTCCAAACCTAGTTCATTTAACAAAGTAGCAAGTAATGGTCCTTGGTACCTGCATCAACCGATGCAGTACAATGCAGCGACATGTGAGCTAGGAAAACATCTCGTGACGACGACTTTCGCAGACAGGCTATGAATCGAAATCGCTCACGACCCAAAATCAATAGAGTTAATGAAAGAGTCAATTTACCTTGCTTTCATGAAATACACAGAAATATCACGCCTCCCGACATGTGGGAAACACTAGAGGTATTATCTCGAATAAACGAAATATCCATTAAGAGGACTACACATCCCTGACAGAACAAAAATAGCGGAGATCCCCTCTTCAACGAGGCATCTCTTTCGCCATTCCAAATCGCTCACTCCCACTAGTGGTGGGCGGAAACCGATCGACAAAGAAGCAAGACAAGTCATGCGCAGTCCAGCGCAAAACGACCGCAGCTCAAACTTAACTGCATTCGATACCAACGCGAGAAGACAAATGCTTACCGAGAAAAGTGACTATAAATTCCAAGCAGTTGTTGCCCTTGCGTTATAAAACAGATATTGAAATAAAACGATGTTGCGAGAATTTATCACGCAACAGATAGTTATATAGCTGCTGAGAAGTGTGGGGTCTTTACCGGGTTTAGGAAGTGGCTGAAGGTAACTATGTAGCCAGTCTTCTGGTACTTTAGCATTCTGTATTATGTTGTTGAAAATACTCACCACATTATTATTGCCTGTGTCATCGAGCTGTTTTATGTGTTGATTCTGTACACCATCAGCACGTGCGGCAGTGTTCCTACCGGATTCTAAAGTGCACATAACGTCTTCTTCGAATATGAGGTCAAAATATATGTTGCCTTTCCTGTCGCTTCAAAACATACGGTCTTTAATTTCTTGGCGGGCAGCTTTATAACACGTATCTGTCTTAATAATATAACACTAGAGAAATGCATATCCCTTTTCGGCATCGCCTTTTCAGGCTTATTTCTGTCGAGCTGAGAATATTAGGAATTGGTTGGAGTGTACTTTTCCTACTCATTCTACAATTTAAGGACCAGAATTTCTGTAGTGTTTTGTGAGTGCCCACCTGTGTCACAAAGTCCTACCACGCTGTGTCTTTTGCTTCATTTGCCAAGTCCTTGAAATTGTTAATGGCTCTTTGCTTGTTCTCCTCAAAATCTCTCACTTCTTCACAATTCATTGTCTTTCTCTTTCGCGCTATTCGCCGTAACTTCGTCGCTCTTTCCTTTTCCAGCCATGCTATCCCTACTGTCTCATTCCACCAGGGTGGTTGTTTAGTGTTGACAGAGAATCAATTTGGAAATTGATGAGGCATTATGGAGTTCCCCTGAAGATCATTAATTTAATAAAGAAAACATATGAATACAAGACTGTTACGTGCAGTCTTTGATATCTTACAATATTATACATTGGTATACTTGTTATGTTCGCAAATATTTTGTAAACAAAATAGTGCTTAAGGGAAAGTCATTATTGAGTTACTTCCCTTGAAAGTTGTGTCGGCTCTTTCGATCGAACTCCGCGGATGAATCCATTTTACTGCGATTTATTCGTTGTTTGGGTAGTAATAGATTGTTCTTGCTTCAGAATATCTATGGCCTGAATTTATGTGTATTGTTTGTCTGAGTAGGACGAGTCTGTCTTATATCTGTATATCTTTACATATCTAAGTCGAACTATATGTTCTGTTGTCTCTAGGGAGGTCAAAGGCTATTCGGCGGATGTGTCGCTAGAGTGTGGTGTGATTTGGCTTCGTCCCGATAGGGACTGTGTTTTCTATGTCGGATTGTCGCCGGGAAAAAGAAATTGCAGATGCAGGTGGAGGAAAGGAGATTTGAAGCTGAACAAAAAAAATTAGAAAGAGAAGCTGCAGCTGAACAAAAAAAATTAGAAAGAGAAGCTGCTGCTGAACAAAAAAGATTAGACAGTGAAGCTGAACAAAAAAGATTAGACAGGGAAGCTGAACAAAAAAGATTAGACAGGGAGGCTGAACAAAAAAGATTAGATGCTGAAGAGAAAAAAGCAATAAGAGAACATGAATTTGAGTTAGAGAAATTGAGATTGACAAGTATGAGTAATGTTAATCAGGCATCTAGTGGTAATGGTAAACCTTCTACTTACAAGGTTAAGGTTCCACCGTTCAATCAGTCCAGTGACGATATTACATTCTGGCTGGATAGATTTGAACGTTCTTGTCGTACACATAATGTGGATAAATCACAATACGCTAATCAATTATCAGAAAACTTGAAAGGTGAATCTTTGACTAGATTATGCCTTGTAGGAGAAGCAGATAAGGATAATTATGATGTCATTAGGGCGGCTTTGATAAAAAAATATCAGCTAAGTGAGGAAGGCTATCGCCTTTTATTTAAGACGATGGTGCCTGAGACGGGTGTAGAATTCTCAGAATTCACTGCAAAGGCACGTCTCACAGTTGATCGTTGGATTGAGCTTTCCAAAACAGAAAAAACGTATGAAGGACTTATGGATTTTTTGCTCAGAGATAAGATTATGTCATGTGTGAACAAACCTTTCCTTGAATTTATACATGAGCGTAAACCCAAATCTCTAAAAGAAATGGAAGAATATTGTTCCCAATATGTCACTGCACACCCCGACGTGACTTTTGGCAACACTAAGATTAAGGAGAGTATGCCAGTTGCTTCAGCAACACCATACAATCCCAATTATTCACACAGATTTCAGGGACCTCAAAACAGATTTGATAAAAAAGGTAACCATAATAGTTATCAAAACCAAGGTAACCAATCATTTCAGGGTTCTTCTTCAAAGAACTGGAGACGAGCTGATAGCTCTCGACACAGGGGTGGTCATAATTATAGGAATTTCCGTAGAGGAAGTAATTATAGAAACTATCAGGGTTATCCGTCTTGGAGTCAACAAGATCATAATTACAGAGATACTCATTATAATGAATATGATAATGGTAACCAAGGGAACTATGACTCAAACCCAAATAGGGGTTACAATAGAGTTAACAATAACTACAGAGGTGATAATAACCGAGGTAGATCTCAAAACAAAAGACATAAACCACATTTTCAGGCAAACTCTGTACAACAAGAGTCCCATGAAGCCTATAAACAGAGTAAAGATAATAATGATGCTAGTAATATGGCATGTGCCGCTTTTGACTTTGGGAGAGCATCTCAGTGCCCCCAATGCAAAACGTTATTTGAGCCAACCACAGTGTCTACTTTAAGCTGTGGCCATCCTCTTCCTGCTCTTCCGGCATCAGTCGCGCATGATGGAAGAGGTTCTCTTGTCTTACATAAGGGTTTAGTGAATAACAATCCAGTCTCTGTGCTATTTGATTCTGGATGCACCACAATTGGTGTTAGGCAGTCACTCGTAGATCCTTCCCGTGCCACTGGACAAGTAGTCAAATGTGTAACATTTGGCGGCACATTAGAGAAATACTCTACTGCTATCATTAGGATTGCTACTCCTTTCTTTACAGGAGATGTACACGCATGTCTTCTTCCGAATCCGATCGCTGACCTCATCATCGGTCGCATTCATGGAGTCAAGGAATGCACTCCGCAACAAATTTCCACGTGGGAAAGGCAAAACATGCAGATTGCTAACGCTGTAGTCACTAGAGCTCAGGCTCTTAATATGCCTCAAACTTCATCTACTGAAGATAATGAAGTGCATAACCAAGATAATCCCTTGGTAATTTCTCGTGACTCGTTTATAAAACAGCAAGAAGATGATCCCACTCTGAAGAAATTCTTCATTCTTGCAACTAAAGGTGATCCGAATAAAGACACAAGTCGTAAATCGTGGATTACAAAGAAGAATAGCGTACTTGTACGTATGGTTCAAGACTCCATTACGTCAAGTCATTCTCAAATCCTGGTTCCCAAGAATTTGAGAGTTAAAATTTTGCAGCACGCTCACGACTCTCAGTGTGCTGGACACATGGGTTTTTCCCGTACTAAGTCAAGAGTCCTTGCGGCTTTCTTTTGGCCATTGGTAAACAAGGACATACGGATTTATTGTCGATCTTGTAAAGTATGTCAGGAAGTTAAATCCAAAGGTCCACGGCATGCTGCACCCATTCAGGCGGCGGACATTCCTATTCGGCCGTTCCAAAAAATGGCCATAGACATAATTGGTCCATTTAAGATCAAGTCTGCCAGAGGACATCAGTTTATCTTGACGTGTGTTGATATGTGCACACGTTGGCCAGAGGCTATTCCTCTGAAGAGCATTACTACTGCTGATATTGCAGATGCTCTTTGGCTTATATTTTCTCGTCTGGGGTTCCCCGGAGAGATATTGTAGACCATGGCACCCAACTAATATCAGATACCATGTCTCAAGTAATGTCTACTCTGCAGATAGATAGATCTTTAAGTAGTATCTACCATCCAATGTCTAATGGTATGGTCGAACGCCTTAATAGAACACTTAAAAACTTACTGGGGAAGATAACTGAGGATCATCCTCAAGACTGGGACAGAGTTTTACCTGCGGCCCTCTTCGCTTACAGAGAGGTACCCAATGAACATACAGGATTTTCTCCCTTTGAACTCGTCTTTGGCGCGCGTCCGCGTGGCCCTATGTCGTTGCTTCACGATCTCATTACATCTGACAATATTGACGATGACACAAAGTCATCCTACGAATATGTCATCGCGTTGAGACAAAAGATTATCGAAGCATGCAAATTAGCAACTTCTTCTTCTGAATTTGCGAAACAGAAGGCAAGGCAATTTGCCAATAAGAAGAGATGCTTACGACAACTTTGTCCTGGTGACAAAGCATTTGTATTACTACCTTGTAGGGAAAACAGATTACTTATTTCTTGGAAAGGTCCGTACGATATAATATCGAAAATTTCCGATGTCGACTATATTGTCGATATTGATGGGAAGCATAAAACCTTCCACATCAATATGCTTACTGAATTCCATGAACGTCCGGATTATTTGCAACCCATTTTCCAAGCAACGGACAATTCTCCAGTACCACATGGTCATTACTCATCACTGTCCGTGATACAGGATGAGGAAACAAGTTTTTCAGATGTAAATCTTCCTCTTCCAATGATCCCACTTCATTCTAGTGAATCATGGAAGAACGTTACTGTCTCTCCTGATTTGTCTCTAGGAGAACAGCGACAAGTTTCAACTACGTTGCAAACATTTCAGGATGTACTCACTGACATCCCTGGACAAACGCATGTCATTGAACATGACATTGTTCTAACTGACCATACTCCTATTAGGATTAGACCTTATCCTATACCTATACATTTTTCAAGCACAGGTCGAGAAAGAGTTGGATGAGATGATAGATTTGAAAATAATCGAACCATCCACCTCTGCATATTCTTCGCCGATGGTTATTGTTCGTAAAAAAGACAATAACATACGTCTTTGCGTTGACTATCGAAAATTGAATCAAGTAACGAAGTTCGATGCCGAACCTATGCCTTTACTGGAAGAGCTACTTAATCGACTCTCCAAATCTCATTTTTTCACTAAACTTGATTTGTCTAAAGGATATTGGCAAGTTCCTTTATCTGAACGCGCCAAACCTCTCACGGCTTTTTCAACACCTAGAGGTTTGTTCCAATGGAATTTTATGCCTTTCGGTCTTATGAACGCACCAGCTACATTCGTACGCATGATGCGCCGAATCCTATCTTATCGGTCAGATGTCATTGCATATCTAGACGACATCTGTCTTTTCAGCGATACTTGGGAAGATCACTATTCAGGGTTAGATGAATTGCTGTCTACTTTGCGTGAGCACAACCTGACAGCGAAACCCTCTAAAGCCTATATTGGTTTTAGCGAAATTTCTTTCCTGGGCCACCGAGTTGGTCATGGTTTCCTAAAGACAGAGGACCATAATACTAGTAAGATACTTAACATCTCAATCCCTAAGACTAAAAAACAGGTGAGAAGTCTGTTAGGTCTTATTCAATTTTATGGCAGATTCATTCAGAATCTATCCTCTATCATGGCACCTCTCTCAACACTTCTAAAGAAAGGTTCGCCTAATGTGGTCCACTGGTCTCAGGAATGCCAATGCTCTCTGGATAAGATTAAAACACTGTTTTCAACACCACCTATTTTAGTGCTACCCACTAAAGATAAGACATTCGTTCTTCGTAGTGACGCTTCATCCACTGGGATTGGAGCGGCACTAATGCAAGAGTACTCTGGAACTCTGCATCCTGTAATGTATATTTCCAGAAAACTTAATGCGGCAGAAAGGAATTATTCGGTTTTAGACCGTGAGCTATTAGCTATGGTTTGGTCGATCCTCAAACTACAGAGATTCCTTCTAGGCGCACATTTCATAGTAGAAACCGACCAAAAAGCTCTTACTGCTATACAGAGTAAGAATTTGAAGAGCTCGAGGTCTACTCGATATGCAATTGCTCTTCAACCTTTTCATTTCTCTGTGCGAGCTATTCGTGGATCAGATAATGTGATGGCAGACATTCTGTCAAGATGCCCACATGATTTCACATAACTATTAGGGCTTAGACTTCTTGATATGTCTAGTTCTATAGTAGTTCCTTTTCTATATCATGATAGATACACATTCGTAATTTAATAATATAATGATTGTATCACTACATAGCGGTTCATTGATGTTTATTCACCGCTGTGCTTTGATGATTTTTTCTTCATAAATCATAAATTTAAGATATCTAATACGAAATGATGATATGAATTTTTTAGGCATTGTGTAATTGCCAGAATTGTATTATACTTTGATGACACCTTCCTGGAAAAAATATACTTGTAGAGAAATAATTTCTCTCAGTTTATGAGACACATTCTCACCAGTCGCTCCATAAGTCGACTTAGCCTCATATTAGGCGTTATAGGTATTCCTGATATTTTCATCTGCGCATTATTCATGCGTTGTGAGCCTATTGTACGTTGCTCCTAGATGTATTTCAAAAAAAAAAAAAAAGTTCCATTTTTTTTTCCCGGGAGGTGTGGTAAGACTGTTACGTGCAGTCTTTGATATCTTACAATATTATACATTGGTATACTTGTTATGTTCGCAAATATTTTGTAAACAAAATAGTGCTTAAGGGAAAGTCATTATTGAGTTACTTCCCTTGAAAGTTGTGTCGGCTCTTTCGATCGAACTCCGCGGATGAATCCATTTTACTGCGATTTATTCGTTGTTTGGGTAGTAATAGATTGTTCTTGCTTCAGAATATCTATGGCCTGAATTTATGTGTATTGTTTGTCTGAGTAGGACGAGTCTGTCTTATATCTGTATATCTTTACATATCTAAGTCGAACTATATGTTCTGTTGTCTCTAGGGAGGTCAAAGGCTATTCGGCGGATGTGTCGCTAGAGTGTGGTGTGATTTGGCTTCGTCCCGATAGGGACTGTGTTTTCTATGTCGGCTTGTCGCCGGGAAAAAGTGATCTCAGTATTGGTGGGGAAAGTGATAGTCGTCTAGACCTATCTTGTATGCTTTACCCCAGTGTTTATTCGTATTGCCAAGGAATGGCAGAATCATATTTCTGATACCAAGGTAATAATAGACACTCTTATGAACTCTCGTACGAAGCCACCATTTTCGATAGGTACGATTTGAATGTCTAAGAGAATATATTTGGCTCGATGAAAACGACTTCGATTCCTAGCAGCACTATATCCTGTAGAATGCAGTCAATTGTTCATGATCAAATCTACAGAGCAATGAAATGTTTTATGAATGACTAACTTTAGGACAGATTCATTATCTGTATCCAAACGTGAGTGACAGCTTACGAGTGAAGCCATCTTGGAACCAAACATGTAGTGACTTTCAAGAAGAGAAAAGGGATGCCCGTATTATCGCTTGTTTAGTCCAGAGATCACTGCTACACATGAGAACCCGTTATTAGCGGTTCAATATTATTATATGGAAAAATATGTGCTGAACATTATGTTGGAGAATCGTCGCTAAACAAGATTAGGTTTAGAAGCCATCTGAAATATTGTTTATAAGCTGACGTGCTCAGTCAGTGAAGTCAGATGATATATATGTATGGGCGATACTGAGGGCTTGGCTACTGACAGTCCTTTATACTATTATTCTACATGAGTGCCCATGTAACATTGCAAGACCATTTATCCACTGTACCATGATGTATTATGCCAACCTGTGATTTGTCACTATCTGTGCTGTCGAGTGTGTACGTCCAATTAAACTTTAGAAAAGGTACACAGTCGTTGGTGTCGATGACTTCCAGCCATACATGAGTGTGAGAAAAGAACATTTGTCAACACCACGAACCCTTATTAACATTCGCACATTATACACTCAATCCATGTCTACACACCACTGCGTAGGTCAAGTTGACATTCCATACACTACAGTGGAGCAAACAACACCATAGAGATCTTATCAACTGATGATGATGATGATGTCTGCTTCCATCCACTTATATCTATCTTTTGGTGGATATCATTAACGGGAATAAAATAACAACTTTATCAATGACATGCAGAGTTCGTCATGAAGGACAGCTTACAAAACCGTTTGGGATAAGAACAGGAATGAGACAGGGATGCCTCTTGTCTCACTTTATTTTCTTACTAGCAATAGACAGGGTTATGAGAACATTGACAAACCACAACAGAAATGAAATCTAGTGGACTCTGACTAAGCAGTTGGATGATCCGGATTTTGCAGGTGACTTGGCTCTTCTGTCCCATAACCGTAATCAGATGCATGACATATTGAAAACACTCGATGAGAGGTCACAGAAATTGGGTCTGAAAATACACAGGGAAAAGACAAAAATAATGAGAATAAATGCAGGTAATGATAACATGGTTGAACTTGAAGAAATACAAGTACACGATGTAGAATCGTACACATATCTTGGCAGCAATATAGACAAAGTTGGAGGGACAGACAGTGATCTCAAAATAAGAATACACAAAGCAAAACGAGCTTTCATTGCATTTGGAAATATATGGAAATCAAGAAAAATCGGATCCAACACGAAAATAAAGAAGGGAGATCTTGCAGACTGCAATAATTGGAGACGAATCATTCTTCTCTCAGTTCCCAGCAAAAAAACTAGGCAGGATAATTATATAGAGAATTTCAAAAGCAGTAGACCACAAACTGAGGAAAGAACAAGCAGGATTTAGAAAAAAACAGAAGATGTGTAGATCATATATTCACTCTCAGGAACATTATAGAGCAGTGCTCAGAATGACAAAGACAGCTGTACATTAATTTCGTTGATTTTAAAAAGGCTTTTGACAGCATACATAGAGACAGTTTATGGAAAATACTGAGGACTTATGGAATTCCAAGCTGCATAGTGTGAATCATAAAAAGCCTCTATGCCAACTTTACGTGTAGTGTTGGGCAGAGCAACCTAACCTTTGAGGTGAAGACAGGAGTGTGACAGGGATGTCCCTTATCAACCACTCTATTTTTAACAGTCATAGACTGGGTGATGCGCCAGACAACAGAGGGCAGTCCAAGAGGAATAAGGAGGACTACATTTTCTACATTGGAAGATCTGGAATATGCAGATGACATTGAACTACTAATAATAATAATAATAGCCCCTTCAGTCATAACTGACTATGGGAATGCGCCCCTGAGGTGACAGCCCTCAGCTGCTTATTTTTCTAGTGCTCCTTTCGACGTTTTCTCCTCACCTCTGCTTCCTGTGTGAGCCTCTCTTCGCCCAATCTGAGGTGGCGCCGTAAATAGCATCGCCACTTAGTGCGATCGGCAGCTTCATCCTCCCATGTTGCTGGATCCATGTCCAGTGCCCTCATATCTCTCTTGCACACATCTTTGAACCTCAGCTGTGGTCGCCCAACTGTTCTCTTGCCATCTGCTAATTGTTTGTAGAAGATATCTTTTGGGATGCGACCATCTTCCATGCGGCGAACATGGCCAAGCCAGCGAAGTCTGCGCTGTCTAAGAAGCGTATACATACTTTGAAGGCCAGCACGTGACAACACCTCGACATTTGTCACTTTATCTTTCCAAGAGATGCCGAGGATGCGGCGTAGACACTGCAAATGGAAGGTATTGAGCCTTCTTTCTTGCTTAGCATAGGTCGTCCAGGTCTCGCTGCCATATAGGAGTGTGCTGGTGACGCAGGCATTATATACCGCAGCTTTGGTCTTCATTGTGAGTTTAGAGTTTCCCCAAACACGCGATGTGAGGCGGGCAAAGGTAGCTGCAGCTTTGCCAATGCGGCTGTCGATTTCTGTATCCAGTGAGAGTTTGTCATTGATGGTAGACCCTAGGTATGTGTAGTGTAGTGGTGCACCACTGCCAATTCATAGTTATCGATGGTGATAACTGGTGCAGCACCCACATCCTGACTCAGCACATTCGTTTTCTTTAGACTTATTGTGAGGCCAAAGTCCTTGCATGCTTTAGTGAAGCGATTCATCAAGCTCTGAAGCTCCTGTTGGCTTTGAGTGACGACTGCAGCATCATCAGCGAACAACAAGTCTCTTATAGTGACCCTTTTTATTTTTGTTTTTGCCTTCAGCCTTGAAAGATTAAACAGACGGCCATCTGACCTAGTGTGAAGGCATATTCCTTCAGTTGCATCTCTGAATGCATGTTTCAAGAGTAAGGCAAAGAAGATTCCGAAGAGGGTCGGAGCCAGAACACAGCCTTGTTTAACGCCACTTCGTATATCAAAGGGCTGTGACGTGCTTCCAGCATATTGGACTGTTCCCTTCATGCCGTCATGGAATGACTTTATCATTTCCAGCATTTTAGAAGGGCAGCCTATTTTCAGGAGGATTTTAAAGAGTCCATCCCTACTAACCAGGTCGAATGCTTTTGTGAGGTCTATAAAGGCGATATATAATGGTCTTTTCTGATCTCTTGATTTTTCCTGAAGCTGGCGGAGAGAGAAGATCATGTCTGTTGTTGATCTGCCAGCTCGGAATCCACACTGTGCCTCTGGATATATGCGCTCAGCTAACGTGTGTAGTCGCATTAAGATGACTTTGGCAAAAACCTTACCAACAATACTAAGAAGAGAGATGCCTCTGTAGTTATTGCAATCACTTCTGTCTCCTTTATTTTTATACAGTGTTACAATCTTGGCATCTCGCATGTCTTGAGAAATAGTTGTCTCTTCCCAGCACTGGCACAGCATCCTATGCAGGGGATGTAATAGCGTGCTCTTACAGCATTTGATTAAATCAGAAGGAATCCCATCACTGCCTGGTGCTTTGCCAGAGGCCAAGCTATCAATGGCCTTGCTGAGTTCCTCTAATGTTGGTTCGGCATCCAGCTCCTCCATAGTTGGCAGACTGTTGACACCATCAAGGGCTGCAGGCGTAACGGTATTGTCTCTAGCGTAAAGCTCAGAGTAGTGCTCGACCCACCTCTCCATCTGCTTACCCTTATCGGTTAGCTTCTCTCCGCTGATGGTTTTTAGCGGTGCCGTCTTACTTTTATGGGGGCCAAGTGCTTTCTTTATACCGTCATACATTTGTCTAATGTTGCCTGTTTGCGCTGCGATCTGGATGCTCTCACTGAGCTGGAGCCAGTAGTCATTTGCACAGCGTCGAGCAGTTTGTTGAACTTTGCTTCTCGTAGCCCTCAGGATCTGTAGGGTTCTGGCACTCGGTGAACGTTTGTATTCATTCATAGCACTGCGCTTAGCTTCAATGACAGGTGCCATCACATTTGATGAAGCATCAAACCAGTCATTTGACTTTGCTGTTTTCTTACCAAAGGTGGCAAGTGCAGTACTTTGAATGGTGTTCCGTAGATGCTCCCAGTTCTCTGTAATAGTATCACCATGCTGAGGGCTACTGAGCACTTTCTCGAAGGTCGCAGTGAATTGAGCGATCATGAAAGGGTCTGACATCTTGCTGGTATCAATGCGTGGTTTCCCTTCATGTCTGACACGATAGAGTTTTCTTGGTTGTGCTCTGATTTTGCAGCAAACCAAGGAGTGATCTGTATCACAGTCTGCACTATGGTACGAGCGCGTGGAGAGCACAGACCTGAGGAGTGGCCTTCTGACGAGAATCAGGTCAAGTTGGTGCCAGTGCTTGGATCGTGGGTGTCTCCATGACACCTTATGCTGGGGTTTTGTCTGAAAGTAGGTGTTGGTCACGCAGAGGTCATGGTGGACGCACAACTCTAAGAGCCGTTGTCCATTTTCATTCATCTTGCCAATACCAAACCTGCCCAGACATGAATGCCATGAAACATTATCGGCACCCACTCTAGCGTTAACGTCACCAAGGAGAACAAGCTGTTCTTGCCTAGGTATGCTTTTGATAATTGCTGTTAGATTCTCGTAGAACTCATCTTTAGCTTCTGAGGCAGAGTACAGAGTAGGAGCATACACACTGACAAGGGTGATGGGACCTGTGCTAGTTTGCAGGCGGAGCGTTAACAGGCGTTCTGATCCATTCTCGCGTGGTTGAACCATTTTAGTTAGCGATTTTTTTACCGCAAAACCTACTCCGTGTTCTCTAGCTTTATTAAGATCTTTCCCTTGCCAATAAAATGTGTAGTCCTTCTCGCTCACCGTTCCAGAGCCCGCCAGGCGCGTTTCCTGAAGTGCAGCTATATCCACCTGAAGTCGTTTAAGCTCATCATTAATTATGGCTGTCTTCCTTACATCGTTTACATCCTGTAGGTTTTCGGATAGTCCAGTCAACATAGTCCGGACGTTCCAGCATCCCAATCTGAGAGTTTGCTTATTTCTATTTTTTCGATAATTGCTTGGTGCAAAATTTTCTGTCCACAGTTCGGGTTTGACCCTAATCCCCATGCACCCAATGGGGAAAGCAGACAGTGGCGGGACAACACCTTATTGACTGGGGGCTGCCCAGCTTGAATCGGGTGGTAGCTGTCCAGTGAGATCCTAGAACCTCTCCCACTGTCGGAAGTAGCCCCTGGCGCAATGCCCTACGCCAATTGGGCAAAATGCTTATAACCGGTAACTGCTACTTCCCGTGTTTTGCCGACACCTATAGGGTGAAGCTGGAGTGTCCTCTCCAGGGCGCGAGCTTGGGCACAGTTATATGGAGATCACGCTGTTGCCCATGCAGCATGTTCCCCCTCTCCACACAGCCGGTAGATCCAAAGGAACGGCAGTAGCCGATACAGTTTGGTACCAGCCATGTCGCAGGAGTTGCCAGAATAATGTCGAATCGACATTAGACTGCCTTAGGGACTCCGACTCCGGATTTATCCTCAGGGTTTACTCCCGAAGCCAATTCCATAAATGGATATTCCCGCAAGGCAGCGGTATTTTGAATTCAGAGTTCCTTCTCTTAGATAAGCTACCAACCAAGGATCACGAGCCCTATCTGCCCGAAGCTGCTGGTTTTAAGGCGCCAGTCGCTCGCCTTTGCCCCTTCTCCCGTCAGTGGAAACAGTTCCGCCGGGCTCAAATTGAGCCACACGTGAAGGCCAGGAGCTAGACTTGGTTGTCAGAGGCTGTTTGAGGCGCGTGCCATAGAAGTATTTTTACTACTAGCACATTCACATCAACACATCCAGGAAACACGGATAGACTTAATAAGTTTAGCCAGCAGGTAAGCTTGAACATCAATTTAAAGAAGTCAGAGGTCATGACGCTCAATGTGAGCAACCCTGAGCCCATATCAGTAAGGAATCAGCAACTGGTACAGACAGACACCTTTACATACCTAGGATGCATAGTAACACCAAACGGCGGGGCAGGCAAAGACATCAACATCAGAATGAATAAGGCAAGAACAGCCTTTTTTAGCCTAAACAACATCTGGAAGTCCTCTCAATACAGCACAAGCACAAAATTAAGATTATATCAGAGCTGTGTGCTTTCTGTGCTTCTTTATGGTGCGGAATGCTTGAGAGTTACAGAGAAGGAAATGTCGAAATTGTGTTGTCTTTTTCTTGGCTTGTGCGTCACCAATTTCATTTGTGAGCAAAGCATTGGAAAACGAGATATGAGAAACATTTTAACTTGTAAATGTAAACTGGACTTACAAACCCAGCAATATTTATTTCATTCTATTAGCCCACTGTGGTATACAAAATAACACTTAAACTCCCGACTTCTGACAGTCGTATACAAGAGGATTTTTTCCAGAAAGTTACGTTCTTTCAGAATCAGCACTCTCCCATAAAGTCAGCCGAAAGGATTACCATCATCATCATTTGTAGCATTTTTAGCAACCAAATGTTTCCCAATACTGAAAGTATTTTCCTCCTCTTTAACTGTGAACCTCAAGAGTAAATTATGCTACACTAACTATTCGCGGTGACATTGTGTTCATCTAGTGAAAATTAAAACAACAGATTCGGCGTTTACCGCGCTAGTCTTTATTGTTAGAGGATGGGCTGGGGCAAATTTAGAAAATAAACCTGACGTTATTTATATTCAGGATAATTGTATTTCCAAGGCATATCACCAAGAGTAGGTAAGCGTGATTGAGTGGCCACTGTATGAAAGAAAGAGTGAATAATTTTCTGTATATATATATATATATATATATATATATATATATATATATATATATATATATATATATATATATATATATATATATATATATATATATATATATAAAGCTTAATGATTGTCAGAATGAATGTGTGAACCAATTGTTTAGATGTTTGTATTTTTCTCATGTTTTTGAATAAAGATTTAGCCGTTCATGTTCTGTCCTTGATTTCAGTTTGATATCTGCCATATTATGTTATTGCATTACCAATATATCAAACACAGTTTAGTGATTGTTGCTGTCTATTTAGCATATATATTAAAGACATCAACCTGTTTAATTGTTTTGGTAGTCTAATAAAGGGAACTGGTGATTTACGTTAATGACAGGATTGATTCCTGGTTATC